>JARJCQ010000115.1:0-247816 GCA_029281465.1 Mycena epipterygia | reverse complement strand
GAGGAGGAGGAGGCGGAGGAGGAGGAGGCGGGGAGGAGGAGGGGGGAGGGGGAGGAGGCGGCGGAGGAGGCGGCGGAGGAGGCGGCGGCGGAGGAGGCGGCGGCGGAGGCGTCGCATCCTGAGGTGTACGCCCCTTGCGGAAGAAACCCGAAGTCCCCGCACCCGCGACCGACGCCAAGGTGGTGGCCTAACTCATACCACTCAGGGCGCGTCAACTCCCCAAGTCCAGGTCGACGCGAAAACGAGCGCGGCGTCGTAATAATCATTGGGCGCGCTAGAAATTTCCGCCCATGCGATGTCTTCACTCCCAACGCAGCTCCTGTTATATCTGTAAGTTAACCAAATGTAACCAGCAGTTGCGAATTGAAACTACGCACGGTATTGACTCTGCCAAAAAGTTGCTGACCGTCTGGGCCAGCGTTTTCGGCGAGATGTCGTCCAGGGCCTCAGCCGTAAGAGGAAAAAAAAGGCGGGGTGCTCCTTCGAGGAAGCTAACGGGTCGCCAGACAGTCTAGGGTGCAGAATCAGAGTACATTCTCTGGTCAATAGTTGGATATCTCACTTTCAACGGCTTTTTCTGCCCATACGTACATGGCGTCGGCGTGGTTCTTGGACAAGTCGGTAGTGTGCTTTTCTGGAAGCCTTCGGGACATGGACGTCTTCGGGAATGGCCTCGACCCTGCACCAATCATAAGTATACGCGCCTCAGTCAACAAGATAAATACTTGCCACTCAAACTGCGCTCGTCCGTCTTCGCCCAGCCAAGTCATCAGCATAGCCGCGACAAATGGGCGGAATTTGCGGCTGGCATGCAAGGTGTTGACCATCTGCTTTAAAGCCACTTGCCACAAGCTTTTGACGTCTGGGCAAAAGGTTAGTGGCGAAACAAAATGACACAATGACAAGGGCTTACTCTGCCCAGTCGACGTCCTCTTCAGAGGCCGCCGCTGCTTCCCATGAGGATTGATCCTCTTTTGCCCACAGGATCGCCTCAGCCTTGCGAAACTTGCCGCCGGCGTTCGTGGTGCCCGTTAATGTTTTGGAATATTCGTGGATGTCGTCGTGGCGGTCCTCGCGAAATTTGTCCCGGCCAGTGTAGGCGGCGAGGCCAACCAGCTTCGCCAAAGCAGGGGCCTCTCGAATGGATTCCCGAGCTTTGCCGCCGTCACCAGCGCCGGCAGCGGTGCCACCGTCGTCCTTCTTGGCCTTCCGTTTGGACTTTTCAGCTGTCCGCTTGTTACTGATAACCTTCTGGATCGCCTGGGTTTGTGATGTCAAAGACGTGTTCGATATCAGAGAAGGCAAGCACTTACCAATCGCCACCCCGCCTTGGGGTATCCGCGCAAGAGCCCTGAGCGTCCAGCCTCATCTTCCTCCTCGTCGCTCGTGTCCCCCTCGTCTGCCACCGACTTCTTGGCGCGCTGTCTCTTCCATGTGGCGACGAGCTCGGGGAGGCGACCTTCCTCTTTTGCATCCGTGGGCTGCGGCGCGTGCTGGAATGCCTTGGCGTCGAAGGCGTCGTTCTTGACCTTGTCGTACAGCGCAGAGGCGGCCTTACCCTTCAGGCTGGGAAGATCCAAGTCACGGACCCCGACGTCGAGAATCCAGCTTCGCTGGTGGTCGTTGAGTTTGGGCACAGCGGTTTCCTCGCTTTTGGTGGTGGCCACCACCGCCAACTCCGGGAATGGCATGATGGCGGGGACGTCGTCGGGGTTGTAGGGCTTGAACATTTCTTTAGGTTTGGCGTCTTTCTTGGGTCGCACCATCATGGACAGCGTCTGCGGGGCGAGGTGGAGATGGGAGTAAGTGGAGAAGGGAGAGCAGACTGAAGTGGTCGTCAGTCATATGAAATCAAGACGCGAGGCCAGTGTCACTCACCAAAGCACCGTCCATTGTTTCATGAAGCCACCCGTTCTCCAGTTTCCCGGAAAAGGCAAGTGAACAACAATGCAGAACGCTGTGGCTTCAGTTTCTCGGCAATTTGCAAAAAACCTAAAGCCACCGTCCAATTAACACTTCAGTTGCTTGCAAATTGTGGATTAAAAAACAAACCATTGTCGAACTTCAGTCCCTCGCAAATGGCAAACGAATGATGACTTGGAGTGCTGCCGCTTCAGTTTTCCACAATTAGCAAGCGACCTAAAGCCCATTGTCAAGACTTGAGTTGCCCCGCAAATGGCGAAAATCACCAGTGGCAAAAAAAAAATGCTGAACAGTATATAAGCCACCGCGATGAACTCAAGTTCATCACCATACCTTTCATCCGCCATGACATCTTGGCAAGAGACCCGCCGACTCTTTGGCCCCTTGAATCGACCTGAGGTCAAAACAAATGTCCGCCACCGCGCTATTCTCCGCAAGTCGCTCGAGCTGTTCCGCGTCGAAGAGCTTGCTACAATATTTGAGCGGCCTATCCGACTGCGCGTCACCATGGGGTCAGCATACACCGCGAGCCAGCTGGGGAAAATCCACACTAACTATGTGCGTACTCTCCGCATTTGTTTGCCGCCGACTGCACCGACTGACGCGCCGCCAGGTACACAACGATCGCCTTGTGACCCGAGAGACCGCCGCTCCCGACGCCGAGGCACAACAAGCTCTGCGAGCGTATCGTGACGCGTACGACATGTACTTCATGAAGCACGGCAACGACTATCGTGTGCGCACTCGACAGGCCAAGGTTGTGCTCCAGGCGGCAGAGCAGACATGGCACGATTGGATTGTGCCATATCTTGCAGCGCGCGGGAGACCCGAGCGTCCCGACTGGGCTTTCGAGCCACTGCCTGGGTTTCGGAGGGTTACCCGCATGCCCGCACCCGCACCGCCCGCACCCGCACCACGAGCACCTACGTCGGTCCTGCAGACTCCACGAAGGCGACATTCGCATGTAGCTCTCCCCACACCTCCACCTAGCTCTCCCGTCCGCGCAGAGGCGACCGCTCCGTCCAGCTCTCCCGCCGCTCGCGCCCGAGTCGGTTCGCGCCTGCGTCCCATACAACTGCCCGACGACGATGATGCAGAGGCCGTCCGCGTTCCCAAGAAGAGGAAGTTTCTCGGGGTTGTTGACATCTCTGACAGCGAGGAGGAGGACGCCCAGCGTCCACGCAAGAAAAAGAAATTGCCGGTGGTTCTAACCGCATTCTTGGGTGTTGTCGACTTGACAGATTAACCAACGAGTAGCGATTATAGCGTAGAGCGTTGACTTGAAAGGAATTAGCAACCGTCTATAGTCTAGAGATTTAATTGATTCACCTTCTCGGCATTCACCCGAACCAAAGCGCGCGCTACAATGCACGGCAGATGTCCGAGCCCGCGAATGGCATTCAGGTGCCCACTGTAGACACCCAGACACCAGCGTGGACTGGTCGCAGCGCGTCAGTCGCGTAGATTGGCCGACGCGTTGCCGTTCCCAGATCCTGATCCTTTTGCATGGATGCGTCCGTCGGGGCCGAGCGTTCATAGAGTGGGTCAAAAAGAGAATAAATAGTTAAGTATTGAGTAGAACCTGAAGGGTATCGTACAGTGCCCGTCCGACTCGGAAAAAAAAGAGCAAAAAAACAAGAAAGTAATTCGTACAGTGCCCGTTTTACTAGGAAAAGATACGTAGAATGGCCGTGGGGAGGCTCAAGGTACGTAGAACGGCCGTGGAGAGTGTCAAGGTACAGTAGGTTGCCCGACATGAAAGTCGGGCGAAGCTGACATGAAGTCGAGCCTCAGAATTTGGCTGACATGAAGTCGAGCCGGTCGGGTCCTCTGCGTGGTCGGTTGGCCTGGCGCGTCGCATACGCCGTTGTGTGGGGGTGGGCGAGCGGTTCCGGTTGTGTGGCCTTGCGCGTTGCGTCCTCAGACGTTGGCGTCGCGTTGGGGTAGGAAGAGAGGTGGAGGATGATTGTATGTGTTTGGCTAGAGCCTGATCAACATAGCCTCACCTTGCTTTCCCTTCAAGTCGCCCTCACCGCCTGTGCCTCCACCTCCCCCCCACCCTGGCGCAGTCCAGACTTCACGTCGGACTTTTACCTTGGAGCCCGACTTCACGTCGGCTCCTTTGATCCTGACTACACGTCGGATCTTTCCCTCAATATTCAAGAAACTTTGTGTGTGCAATCCTTTGGACGACAACAAGACTACTCGGACGACAACTATGGCTGTGGATCTACTGAGGAACAGGAATCCGGAGGGTGTGTCGTACGACTATCTTTGTGCTATGTTATCCCATTGACGTGTATCCAATAGCTACTTTGGGGCCTTTCGACGGCAAGGTCGCGGCGTTGGCTCACATCGCAGCCGAGCACTACTTTATAACGACCAACGCGGACTATGTACCCGACGTCCCCTCTATTAAGCTCCCTCACGCAGTTTTCCTCCGGTCGGACATGCGGTACGGGACCGATGACCCCACCCTTTGGCCTCAGCAATGGACGGCGCGGTACTGCCATTTGCCTGTCATTGCCAAGAAAGGGACGCGCCCCGATCTTGACGTGATGTGGTGGGACCCTTCGCCGGTGGATTTCGTGGTCGGGAGTACAATAACGCGCGGGCTGGGCAGGCTGCATTGGACGGCCATGTCCAGATTTACGCCCGTCATCAACGAGCTCGTATCAAAGTGCAAAGAGCTTCGGCGGACGTCCGCAACTCCCATCTCTCCCCTTTTCGGCGAACTCGTTCAAAACATCCTCATGTGGGCGGAGCAGCTACGGACGCTGCCAACCACGTACGACAAGATGGTCTTTGGGGTTACCTCGCTGCAACGCGGGTGCCTGGAACTCGATGCGCTGTATAACTACATGACAATTTACAAACCCCGAATAGACAACTTCTTGACCGCCCTCCCCGGAATGATTCCCGTCGCGCGCACTGTCGGCGCATTCACGACAGTTCCGGCCGTCGCGCAGCAACTGTGGTCCGCGTGCCTGCCGTTTTGGCTCCTGCGACCAACTTTCGTCTTCGATGTAGAAAATATCTTGGCTGTCGTCCCCTTGCAGCAGCCGAATTTCGTAGTCGCGGACGCACCGGGTGCGGCGGCACCGCCAGTTCTATATAGCGGGAACGAGACCTTGGATAAAATCGCCGCAATTCACCGCGCGGCCATCGAGACCCCCTGGTATCGTGACCCCTTCGAAACTAACACATCCTCTGCTCCTCCCGCTCCCGCTCCTCCCGCTCCCGCTCCTCCTGCTCCTCGATCGCCGGGAATCATTTCTATCGCAAGCAGCCCTGTCGCGAGCAGCTCCCACGGAGTCGCACGGGCAAAGAAACAGCCGTCGCGTTTGTCGCGTGCGAAACCTTGTATGTGTGATTCAGTTGCGAAGAAATACTACACTGCTGATGTCCTGATTCTCATTACAGATCCAGACAAAGCGCCAGCGAAGGGACCCCCAAAGATTCAGCGGGATAAATTCACTGCAGTAACGCTTGAAGAGATGGCACCATCCATCGTCGCCTGGGCCGACGCACTGGCACAGGTCGACCAATCCATCCCGCCGTTCACATCTGATCCCGTCGATAGGCAATATGTCCTTCCCGAGCCCGCCTTATTTGTCAACACGGCCTCTGAGCGGCGCCGCAAGTTCCTTCACCATTGGAACCTGCTCTCCGACGGCTTCATCTATAGGTTAAGCCAGCCGGGCCAAGGCCAGCCTCTCAGCGCGCAGGAATGGAGAGATATATTGGAGGGGCTGATAACCAAGCGCGGTAACCCAAACTCCAAAACCTACAGGCGCAGCAAGAAGATCGAGGAACGGATACGCCCGGCATTGGAAGTGTCGAATATGTCCAGCGTCGAGGGCCTCCCCGTCCCCCTCGAATCCCTGCCTGAGTTCACCGTCGAGGAAATTCGGGAGAACGTATGGCTGGTTGCAGAGATTAACTTCCGTTTCGAGTTCTGCTCACTCGATAGACGCGCGTCAAAGATGGATCGGTTGGAGGACGTCAAGGCTTGCTTCGCGGGCCACACGTTACTAGGAGTGCCATTGGAGATGAGTAAGCGCGGTTGGGCGTCGACAGCGGTCGAGGAGCGCCATCGCTATGTCGGGAGGACAGCAACTCTCATGCTGGATTGGAGAACGCAGACTCGTCGTCCAACAATCATCGGCGACATCGCTCATCGCTCTCAATGGTCCCTGTCCGATATGCACCATTTGGAAAACGCGGTTTGTCGTTACTACACGCAAACCTTTTGGGAATATTTTGGTCGCGCTGCCGTCGTCCCGCTGCGTCTGGACCATGAGCTGACAAAGGAGGACGGTCAGACGTAAATGAACTGCATACTATATCTTCTTGGGCATGTACATCTACTGTAATATACTGTAATATACCGCACAATTCCCAATATATTGGCTTCACTGTTGCCTTTGCACGGATAAGCAAGGCGCTTCCGAAGTAAGCGCCCGTGTGCCGACGGCAGATCATGAAGTAACAAGGCCAAACTTGGCTTACTAAATTAGCTTTCTCTCCTCTTCTCCCATCCTCTTAGACCCAAACTCGCGCCCGACGGACACCCAACGACGGAGCGGGCTCGACTTCATGTCAGCCAAGCTTCTGGGCTCGACTTCATGTCAGCCTCGCCTGACTTTCATGTCGGGCAAGCTATGTATCTCGACATTCGGCGGCGCGCGCAGGATGCCCGACGACACGCGCACAGCAAGCCCGACGACACGCGCACAGCAAGCTCCCCACCACTCACGATGGACGGACGCAGAGAGTGCGCGCGACTGCACGTCGCGCAACCTACGTACCTGTTCTGACACGGCCATTCTACGTACCTGTTCTGACACGGCCATTCTACATACCCGTTTTGACACGGCTATTCTACATCTTTTTTTCCCATGGTACCTTAACATTCCCCACGGCCATTTTTTGTAGTCGAACGGGCTCTGTAGATACAATGCAGTGGTTAAATGGGCATTATGGATACACACTTCGCTTCGACTTGTACTTTACCCTCAACAAGGCGAGTCCCGGATTCTGCCCTGCAACCATGTGAAGAGCACAGGCGGCGCCCACCCAATTTCTTTCTTTTGACTTGGTACGGAATTATAAAGTGTTTTATATTCATTTATTCATTGAGATGGAAAACCCATAGCATCCTTGATTGTTTTACACGAGGCAGGCGGTCGCAATGTTGCACCAATTTCCTTTGTTCTTTGTGGCCTCCATCAATTAATAAAAAACCAAGTGCGCTGTTTCCATACCCTCCTCCCTCCTCGCAAACTGACGTTCCCGACCGCTGTGCAGGCTACCTGTCATCCTCCTCCCTCCACTCCTGCTCGCAAGCATGAAGCGTGTTCGCAAAAAAAATGAAAAGCGGGAGAATACTGTTAACGCTGCTGGCACATCGCTCCTTGCCACCGGCTTGCCATCGTACAAAATCACGTACCACACGGGTGAGGCTTAATCACCATCGTCCCGACCTACGCACTGACTTCCAGCAGCTACTCCAAAAACTGAACAGCGCTACGCTCGAAACGTGCCAGGAGCACCTTTGCCACAACTCGTTTTCCCCGAGATTCCGGCAGCCATGGATACCCCGTTCCTACCGTTCCTGGACGTGACTGAAGAGGAGCCAGGCGCGGTCCCCTCGTATGAAACCACGGCGCCGTGCAATGAAGACCCCAAGACACGACAGGTGTGTACGGTGTTTTGCCACTTGAAGTAAATAACTAATTATGCGTTAAGAACGTGGCTCATATGAACGAACTCAAGGAGCAGGAACCCATTTTTATTCAAACCCTGCTATCGCTTTACCACCACTCCCTTACCCTCACTCCCTGCGCTTGCGGCCAACGCGCACGGAAGGTGGCATGTCACGATTGCCTCCAGGCAGAGGTCCTATGTCCGCAATGCTGGCTCAACAAACACCGGACGATGCCTACACATTGGGCCTTCGTTTGGAATGCCAAAGACGGATTTTTTGAGAAGTACGATTTCTGTCGGGTGATGAAGAACACCGTCATCGGGCTAGGGCACCAGGGGGAGCGATGTCCCAATGCGGACCCGGGCCGTAGCTTTACCTTGGTGGAATCCAATGGCATTCATGCTACCGCCATTGCATTCTGTCGGTGCAAGGGCTCGGACGGGACTCGTGGCGCCCCGGAATTCCAGCAACTTCTACAGGCGGGCATCTTCCCCGGGAGTATCAAGGATCCCAAGACGGGCTATACCCTGGGCCTGCTCGAGTACTACCGAGAGCAGCGGAGCCAAGGGAAGGGCTCGGCGTACAATTTCGTGCGCGTTCTGCAGCGGATGGCAGATCCATTTTTTGCGGGCTCAGTTCCGGTAAGTTGGCCGATAATTCGGTCCAGATAAGAATACTTAAATGTTATAGGACATATACGTCAACTTTCTTGCGATTACTCGGTTTCACGAACATCTGGGTATCGTCATGCGGCGGGGACATGCTCATGGGGTCGATGAACCGCTGCCTGGCGAAGTCGGCCGCCCTTATCCCAATCGCCCGATCGGATATCTGGGTCTCCAATGCGGGGCTTGTCCAGAACGCGGTGTGAATATGCCCTTAGTAGTTCACGTCCCGAAATATCTTCGGTGAGTACAGGATATTCACTCCGATGGCGATGATGTTTATGGAATTCCAGGCACTGTATCGCACAACACCAAACGATTGATGGAAACTTCAAAGCCAATTTATTCTTCAAACGTGATGACGGTAGCGACATAGCCCTCACCGACGGCAGGATGTATTTTCCCAAACAGGCAGAGTTCGAAAGGATAGCGAAGACGTATGTAGTACCGGAGGAAGACAAGGTAAATAGATTTTGACGTTATTACTGCTCGCTACTAATGACAAACCCAAGGAAGTACCGTGCAAGGCGCACATTGGATCTATTCGGCACCAGGGACAAGTGAAGTACGGAAATACGGCTGTCAGTGGCGTCGTCGCCTGTGCGTGCGACCATGCCGTCGCGGGGTCATTCGTGGACATGATCAAGGGCGAAGCGTGAGTTTTTCCCTCTGGCGATACGGTCATGCGCTGATTTTTCCAAATAGTTTTGCGCTAGGCACTTACGCACAACGTGAGCATTTCAGGCACACGAATTCCCCACCGCACACCCCGGAGTCCACCTCGCCACACGTTTGCAGCTACGACAGTTACTGCTCGTTCATGGTCCACCGGGTTAAGCGGGCGATCAACCTTTTTCCGGAGGAAATTTGGTTGCACACGTTACTCGCTCAGATGGAAGGACAGATTCCAGCGGATCATATCAACGGGCACGGGCTGGATTGCCAATCGTTTTGGCAGGCAGCGTATTTTGCATGCAGGGCGCATTTCCACGGGGAAACGGCGGAGATGCTCTGGGCATTCCTGAACCCGCTCGGTTCGTCAACGCGCCAAATGACTGGAGCGGCGCGGCACGACATCATCAACTTTGTCATGGATGCGTGGAATACGTGGAAATTACTGCGTCAAGGTATGTCTCTGTCGTCGGAGTAGTGCCACTCACTGACGATATCTCACAGCGGAACTTCTTGCCGAGGAGCGACTTGACGCACTTCGATTATTCGAGCTTCACATGGCCGTTGTGGAGGACCTCAGCAAGCAGCATGCCACCCAAGTAGTTGCTTGGTCGCAAGAGCCTCGAACGACGACCAAGTCTGCCGCTGGTAAGCCTGAGAGTGTCTATCAGCACAAGTCGACAAAAGGTACGCATTCATAGAATTGTGTTGTATATTCGGGCCTCAAGAGTTTTAGTTCTTACCATCGAGAGCATGCTGGCTTCTCTGATCGCGGCAGAGCGAGAGAGATCCAAGCGCGACGGCGGGAATGAAGGGAGACCACTGGTGGCAGAGTGGCTTCACAACGGATTAGACATCGAGCGTCAGCAGTAAGCATTTCTTCTAAATATCTGCGCATGAATGTGATTCTAATGGGCCGCGATGCAGAGTCCTGGTGATCGCGCTTGTGGAAAGCCACCGGCAGCATCCTTTGCAAGACACTTGGGCGTCCATCACCAAACTACGCGACTCTCTCAATGTCGATCTCAAGAAATTCAGGCAACGCCAGCGCGAGATATACCCGCGTCTGACGCTGAGCGCGCTCGACGTAGACGAGCCAGAACTAACAGCCGTCCAACTCCCATCCTATCGCATGAAGCATGGACAGCGCAAGGCGACAGACGTTGATGTCAACAACCAGGACTCGGAGTTGCGGGAGGCAGAGATCCAGTTGCGGTGTGGCGAAGCCAACGGCGGTATCCTGGCTGTCCGCGCGGCCTCTTTGGCGTTGTCCGCCGTCAAGAAGGCTCGGGATCTCGACTACCGGGGCCAGGCGGGGATCACGCGGACGGCGCGAAACCTCCAAAAAGCGGAGTTGATGAAGACCTTCGAAATCACGATGTACAACAGGGCGCGAGCGGCGCTAATTCAGTTGGGCCACATGAAGAAAGACGCCGTCGAGCCTTATCCGCCGTTGACCTACCGGGACACGCGGAGGAAGGAGACCCATTTACATCGCGCGAAGGGGGACTCGCGATTATTTGATGGGACGGCGTGGTACTTACAAAGCGGGGTGACGCTCTCGAGTGCAGCGGTGGGCTCGACACTGTCCCCACTCAAGCGGGGGAAGGAGAGCGAAGACGACGAGCCCGAGCCCCGGTTATTAGCCGGTACTCAGACACTGAAGCGTTCAGGTACGCCGCACCCGCCTTTCATTATCTGCATTGACGTATTTTATGACACGTGTAGGTTTCACAAAATCCCAGCGCGCGCCAAAACGTCTGAGGGACATTGCCCCAGACGACGTAGTGGTAGCGTCGGCCTCGTCCTCGTCTGAGGCGGAGGATAGCGACGTGGAGATGTCACCGATACGTAAGCAGGGGAAGCAGCGTGCGGGCAAGCAGCGGCAGGGGAAGAAGAAAAAGTCAGATGGCTGGATATGGCTTGAAAATATGACGAGGGGACAAACTCTGGGTGAGGGTAGATTGGCGGAGTACAAGGAGGAAAGTAAGTTATATTTATGTTTAGTGTCGGACGTATACTGACCTGTGCTAGGTGATCGAGTGCAGTGGTTTCGTGCGGAAGCAGAGATGTACCGCTGGTTGGAGCAGTACGAACGCAAGCACGCTGAGCTGATGCGTGTCATCGAGAGATTCCGCCGCGATAGCGAGGTGTGGGTGGGACTGGGGGACCGTGCGGACCAACAAAATGGGGGCATTAATGGCGCGGTTAGCTTCGCTCGCATGCAAGCGGCCATGTATAAGCGGCTGGAACACAACGCAAGGGTGGTTTTCAAGAGCGCCGACTCGGGCGCGCATCACGACTGGGTTTCCGCAACCACCATCGACGAGCTGGTGAAGAAGATGGATGGGTGGCGTGATGTAGTCTTCAGGTGGATGGATGATATGGTGCGTGGCATGGTTTCATATATTCATCTATTCGTTATTGACTACGGGTTAGGGTATGCATCGGGCTTACAAGGATTTCTAAGAGCTTAAGTAGTAGTGAACTGTAGTCGGCCGCACTTAAGTGTGAGGACTTCAGTTGTGAATGTGAATGTGAGTTCAGTTGTACGAACTTGAGTTGTGGAACTTGAGTGTTTGAATGAAACTTGAGTCGTGGCCAGCACTGAAGTGAGGCGCTGGGACTTAAGAGTCGACAACTTAAGTTCAAGCAAGGTGAGCGGAACACGTATATATAGGTGTAATACATGGTGGTACGCTATATTAGCAGAACTTAAGATGTAGCAGAACTGATAAGTGATTTAGGATGGGGACCGCCAACACTTAAGTTGAGCTCCTCTCATTTCATGCAGATCACCGGGCAGGTATGCTCTGCATGCTAGGATACGCGTTGATTCCGATTCTCCTGACAGTACCTCATCCCCTGGGCGCGCATGGGCAAGGCGGACCCGATCGCGGCGAGCAGCAAGCTCGAGGAGGAGACGATCGCGTATTTGAAGGAGCAGGTTAAAGGCTTCTGAACGCCTCCACGACCGGGCTTCTGATTGGGCGTACAACACTCGCGACTGTTTTTAGACAAATTCGCGATCCGCAGACGGTTCAGTCCGGGCCCGACAGTGTTATGACCGAATCTCTTATCGAATCATCAACCTTCTATTGATACTTATATCCGGCACAGCCCGCGGTGCAGTTTGCAAATGGGTTTGTCAGTATTTCTCAGGTTACTGTAACTAGCGCGGCTCCGGATTCAAGGTGAAGGACACTCAAAGTCACGACCCAATTACGCGATGCGCGGAGATGGATTTCGGCCATACTTCGGACAAAGGTGACTCGAATGTAAGCCCGACGGTCAGCGCGGTCATGGCATTGGTCCCACGGAAAGCGCTTTAGGTGCTTTCCTGCGCTTTCCAGGCGGCAGGTTTGACACTGTTCCTATGGAGCCATGTGGGTTACATCCCAAACACTCCCGTACGCCGTTACCGTAGGCGTCACCCGGGGGATCATCTAGGAGCTCCCATCAAGGATCTTGCGCCCAAAACGGAACTTCCAAATGCATTTAATTGAAGTCCAGGTGCTGCGGACTAAGGCCGCACTCGACCAGGCTAGACCCAGTTGTCGTTCTACGACGAGTTTCAAGTTGACTTTCCGGAAACCTTATTCTTTAGCGAGGCTTGCATCCTCTCACAAATCCAGATTCTTGATAGGTCTGGCCATATTTCGGATTCTGTCCTGACTGGGCCATGGTAGAATGTAAGGATTTACGCTGTCACCATCTGATACAATTGATCATTGCAGTGATGGCTTTTCTAGCGCAAAAATAGCAGAAGATATCTCTATGTTCCTCCTCAACAGCAAACCAGTGTGGCAACCGGGCTGAGAAACTTTTCGGCGGACAGCCGTTTACCTAACGCCTGACAACCGCCGAACACCTTGGGGGAAAATTTCCGAGATAGATTCGCAGGACCATGCTTTTTCGAAACGATTCAGGGATACGTTCGATCCGGCTAGTTCTTTCTTCAGCCGCGGAGAGGGAAATGTCACTTAGATGGTCTTGTTTTTACCAGGAAAGATCTTTTCAGGTGATGATGATTTCTGTAGACCCACTATATGATGCAGGCCACGAGAGCTGGACCGATGACATCGAACGCATTTTACTCACGGCGGCCTGGGATAAAGGGATGGTCGCTCGGAGACTAGAGTGGATAGAAATTACGGAACATTCTGAAGTATGGGGATCTCCGCTTGCGCAAAGCTGTGAGACAGCTCCGACGGAACTCTATTATGTATGCTAACTTGCTTTCAATCAAGGTCGGGCTGGAGACCGTTTGTGGACTGCCTAGGTCTGTCAGCACCCATGGCCGTGGATTCCGGAGGTGATCGGAGCGCGACTTCGGAATTCGGGTGTAAGAGGATCCAGGCAAGGGCCGGCGCGTATTACCGTGGAGCTTTGGGCAAGGCGATATCAGTATCACTGCGATATAAAATTACGCACGGTAGATAGGTACCGGAGGCGGAGTAGCGAGCGGAGATGCCGGAAGTGAGTTCTGTCAAGGTAAAACCGTGCATATCGGGCTGGACCCATCGAGTTTGATCCGAAATTTGCTTAAGACTCGCAGGACGCCGGATGTATGGTCTCCATTCACTATGGCCTGGTTCAGACCTCTTCTTCTTCTTTCTTTGGGCTCTGCCCTTTCCTTGGGTGCCATTATCGACAGTGTCGCGGATTTAAACAAGTTGAATCTTCAGTGGGATTTTATTGTGATCGGCGGCAAGCGATTTCTCTGCAGTACTCATTCAAATACTGACCACTGTTGCTGCTGAAGGGGGCAACGGAGGGAATGTCGTCGCTAATCGCCTGAGCGAGAACCCCGACTTTAATGTTCTAGTACTCGAAGCAGGCGGCTCGTAAGTTCTCCACTGCAATGTACAGTTATTATGATAGAAACTAATTCGAACACAGAAACGAGAACGTCTTGGACATTATTGTTCCGTTCTTTTGCGCTCAAGCATCGCCGTTTACACCCCAGGACTGGAACTACACAACAACTCCTCAGACGGGTTTGAATGGCCGTTCGATACCGTATCCTCGAGGGTTTGTTCTCGGAGGCAGCAGCTCCACTAGTAAGTAATTTTCCGCGCCGATCGGCGGGCAGTTTCTGACACGAAACTATTTTTAGATTATATGGCCTATGCAATTGGGGCGACCGACGATTTCAACAGGTTCGCAAACGTTACCGGAGACCCGGGCTGGTCGTGGGACAACCTCATTCCATACATGCGAAAGGTAATATAAATGACTCATTTATGGGTTCATGCTGACACGGGAAACTACAGAACGAACGGTTCGTCCCCCCTTCAGACCACCACAACACCACTGGCCAGTTCAATCCTGCCGTCCACGGATTCAACGGTATCAATTCGGTATCTCTGAACGGCTTCCCCAGTCCGGTGGATTCCCGGATTATCGAGACCACGACTCAACTCGCGGAGTTCCCGTTCAACCTCGACATGAACTCAGGATCTCCGCTTGGGATCGGTGCGCAAAATACCAATATGAACTAACTATAACTGACATGACGGCTGGGTCAGGTTGGGGACAAGCCACAATCGCTAACGGGTCGCGGAGTAGTTCAGCAACATCCTACCTCGCTCCTCAGTTTGTTAGCCGGCCGAATTTATTTGTCCTGTTGAACGCCCGGGTCACCCGTGTTCTTGAAACTGCTTCCGGCGCCTTCACCACCGTCGAATTCCTTCAGGATCTGAACGGTACGTTCCTATTATGACTTTATCACTAGCATGCTTCTGACACGACCTTAGGAAAGCCGATGAATTTGACAGCAAGCAAGGAGGTGGTGCTCTCCGCTGGAGCTGTTGGCACCCCTAATATACTGATGCACTCCGGTATTGGCAACTCTTCGGCGCTTTCCTCCCTCGGAATCAAACCGGTTCACAATCTTCCCTCGGTTGGACAAAATCTGACGGACCATCCTATCCTATTCATGGGTTTCCTTGTCAACTCGAACAACACCTTCGAAACGATTGAACGCTCTCCCACTGTAGCAGCCCAGGTGCTCCAAGAGTGGAACACCACGCGATCGGGTCCTCTCGTGGACAGTTTATTCAGCCATCTGGGGTGGACACGCGTTCCCGAGAATTCCACCATTTTTGATACTTTCCCCGACGTTTCTGCAGGGCCCAATACCCCACACATCGAGCTCATCTTCTCGAATGGGATTTTAGGTGGTGCTCCGCCGACCGGCAACTTCCTGGGTATAACTCCCGCCGTCGTCTCCCCTGCGGCTCGTACGTTCTCAATGCCTTGTGATGTATAAACACAGATCTGACCTCGTTGGCCAGGTGGCGCTGTAACCTTGAACAGCACCGATCTTCTGGCTGCCCCACTGATTAACCCAAATCTCCTCGGCACGGAGGTTGATTTGTTGATCATGCGCGAAGCTCTCAAGAGCACGCTGCGCTTTACTGCCGCACCCGCTTGGGACGGTTATGTCTTGTCCTCAGTCGGCGTGAACAGCACGAGCACCGACGCCGAGTTCGACGCCTTCATTCGCGCGAACACGCAGACCATATTCCACCCTGCTGGGTCGGCCAGCATGTCCGCGAAAGACGCGGATTACGGTGTCGTTGATCCCGACTTGACCGTGAAGGGCTTGACTGGGCTACGAATTGTTGACCTTTCTGTCGTGGTGAGTCGCCAACATTCCTCAACCCTGCTCACTTGCTAAGAGTTCGTAGCCTTTCATTCCCGCCGCCCATCCCATGGCAGCGGTTTACATAATGGCAGAGAGGGCCTCAGACTTGATCAAGGCAGCTTGGGCTAGCTAGACGGTCATCCTGGGCTATTATCGGTAACCAAGACTCACAAACTTCTATCTATTCCGTCTATCGATCCTTAGTATGATACAGTATCTATTAATATTATGTTGAGTCTAGTGCTCCGGAAATTTCAACCGTAAAATGACTCACGGTAGCCCTAATTCAAACCGCAATTGGCGGTAGATTCGCCAACAATTTTTTCCACTGCAATATGAAGATATAGCTCTCTGTGTCAACTGTGGCAATCGCCTTCTCGCATCGGTCGATCGAGTTTTGAAATAGTTACACATTGGTTACACAGGTAATATATTCATTGAGAGAGGGAAAGCCTGAGGCAGAGCGGTCCCCCTTTCCTCTGAGACCAACATCTTTCCCTGCACAATTATTTAAAAAATTCAAAGGCAGAAATCTGGGTTGAGTTCTTGGCCACGGTGAAAAACACCCTGATTCACGAATCATCTGGCCCCGAATCGAACGGGGGTTTTCTGTATCATGGTGATTCTCATCAATATCAAGCCGATGCGTAACACTCCGTCTCCAGGCCTTCCCTCAATATAATTCACCTCACCATTGATACTCTACATTATTTAAACATCTCCTCATCCCACTTGTCACTCGTACTCGGTCAGGTCATATTGTCTTGGAGCCAGTTTTTGTTCTTTGAAAAAAATGAATTATCATTTTTCCTTCCACGCTATAGACCCACGATCACAAGTTTGCGTCATGGATGTGAATGTGGATCCATAGAGGCTGAAGGATTTGACTGCATGGTGGCCCTTTTGTCTGCCTTTAGGTAAGGGGCCAGTTGGGAGGGAGACTTGGAGGCGGAATGGTCCGGACCTGAATACTGGGAGGCCAAAGAACATGAATTATGCCCAGAACACCCCCGTTCGATTCGAGGGCAGGTCATGCGTGAGAAAAGTTTTTTTTTTCTTGCATGAGTTTGAACAGTGTGCTGCCGCAGATTATTGAGTGCAATTGAGGCATAAATGGTGCTCTGAATTAGAGAGAGGGAGAACCTTGAGGCAGAATGGTCTGCATCTACCAAAGTGCGGCGAAGACAATAACATTGATACAGAAGATCCCCCTTCAAGGGCCATTGCAGGTCATTTGGGAATTGCTGCTACATTCTTTTTTCATTATCAGATTCCTTCTGCCTTTGGTTTTGCGAACATCCAAGCAAGTATATAAATAAGAGAGATGTGTGTAGAGAGTCCAACAGGGATTGGCTGGTAAAATTCAGAATGGAACAAAGGAACCCAATATTTCCTGTCCCTTGTCAACTTCATCGTCCAACCCTGGAACTTCATTCGGCTCAACAGAAAGTATCTCCGATGGCACACCAGGTACATTGAGATGATCAAGGTTGGATGGTGCTTCATCCAAGGTTTTCTGTTCAATGGCTGCAAGTTTGATATCAAACTCAACAATATCCTTCTCCTGGAGTGATCGTTCAGAAAATGGTCGGGCCTCCTTCCAAAACTCTGTAGCTCGGCCCAAATCCCCTTGTTTTTTTGAGATCTCTCCTAGATGATGCAAGCACTGAGCTTGACTCCAATGGACATCCATGAAGGTGAATCCCTCCAAGGCCACAGTAAACAGGCTATGTGCTGTCATGGTCTTCTTGTATCAAAAACACATCCCCCATGAATTGGAGTGCCCGGTGAATCCCTGGCTTATTCTGCCTCTTTTGTGCCTGTGTGAGGTACATAACTGTCCATATTGAGGTCCAATCAAAATTGTGAAAAGATCATCTAAGTCTCCCAGCATCTAGTATTGACCTCTGAAAGACACTGCCAGACTTAGTAAATGACCTGCCCTGTCTGGGTGACCCTTTGGAGTGAAGTCTACTGAGTTTTTGAATTCTTTTACTGCAGCTTCAAGATAAGATAATTCTCCTGTCTCCTGACATTTGCTTAACAAAGCCACTCCCAACTGTTGTTTATATCCAGGCAGATCTGGGTGTTCAGAACTTGTCTGTTCTATCAGATATTGCAAATCTTGGATTTGTGAATTATCTGAGGCCTAGAATGCTTTCAGTTCCTCACCACATAGTTCATGTCTCCTTTGCACTCACAGACACCCCAGATTCATTCTTGTTCGAAACAGATTCAGAAACCTCATCCTCAACAGAGCTTTGCTTCCTATCAGTGTGGATAAATGAGAGAAGTAAACAGAAATCCTCACAGCTTGGGTGGACATTTTTAGGATGTAGGCAAAGGAAGGAAAGCTGTATTCATTCCATGGACTTATATCTACTAGGGTATGTGCTAAGCACATAACCATTTAAAGAACTGTCAAAGATGATAGGTTTGTGGCACAGCAAAAGCCAACGATCAGGTCGGGTGTGGTACAGTGCCCTTGCGCACATAAGGACTGATGCCCCCATTTGGGCATCTCACCTCATCCCACCCTCGACCTGAATTCTTGCTCCTTGCTGTGTATTAACACTCCTAAACACCACAAAGTACACTGAAACACCTGATAAGGGTATACCCTCATTTTCCTGGTACCAACCTAAGAACCAGGTCTCAATTCTGTAACTCTGGTCACACCAGACCCCTATTTGGCTTCATTCTTTTGCTATTTCTGCTGGTTGCCATTGCCCCCGTAATTTGTTGGCCTCGTTTCAATGCTCACTTGGTTCTTTCCCCTTTAAACTCCTGGCAGAAAAACTTGGCCTTCAAGCCTAACTCTTGCACCCACAACTTGCATGCTCACCTACACTCTGCTATGCAACCCACTCTCAAGACTGTGGGGGATGAAGACTATTATTCGTCAACATTGCCTCTCCAGAACAACCCCTACATCATCGATCAAATCATCCCCACATCTGTGTCTGGCCCCTCACAGATCCTCAACATTGAACCACCTTCAACGACTTGTGTAGTTTCTGCACCATCAACGTCCCAAGCAGCGGCGGTGCTGACTCCTGAGTGCAGCCTGCATTTTGCTTTTTTGTTCAAGGCCCAAGTAGGTGTACACGTATCTGTACATTGCTCCTCTTCCACTGTGTCACACCCCACAAATGACCAAAATTATATTTCCTACCTTCACAAAGCAGATCTCGGCAGCAGGACTTGTTTTAAATCATGTTCTAGAGTCTGGACTCATTGAGCCCATAAAACCAATGAAATTGAAGGGAATATTGAGCTGGACTATCGTATTGGTCGGCTGCATTGATACCAGGGGCACCCGGAGGGCTATATGAATAAAATAAATTGCCAACAATGAATTACGGATTCAGTTACTACCGTAGCGTAGCACGGGTAACTACTAGTGTATATTATCCACATGCAGTGCATTTATTTATCTATCCTCTTTGAGGCTTATGTGCTATGACCGGGCATCAAGGAGGGAACTATGGAAACCTGCAGCACCATGGTTTAAATTTAAACAAGGGATGGGATCAGCTACCGAGAAATGACCACCTAACAACCCAAATCGGATACAACACTCAGCCCGTATTCTGCTCGTTGGTCCTGAAATACATATGTAACCAATTATTTTAAAAGTGATACGAACATTGCACGCGGGACCTTATTCCTTATTTCGAGAAGATAAAGAGCAGAGATGGTAATTGTAGACAACTGGCTCTTCACAAGCTTTTTGTTGAATTGTAATTCACTCAAACCAGGAATGTGCTCCGAGGTTCAGCGGATTCGTCAATGCATTACCTGAGTTTCCCGGGAATGGCACCAGAGTCAGGCTTGGGCCCCAAGCTGAAGCGGGCATATTATATTTTTTACCCCCGACTCCCGAGGATAAATGATTGCTTGCATTCTGGTCCCTGGATCGTGTTAGATCGTAGCCTAGTTTTCTGATCATTTGACTTGTCAGGGCTGCATGGCTTCAGGATATATTTATGTGGTTGAACCGCGTCTCTCACAGGTGGGATTTTACCCGCTGTGGTATATGGGGAATGGGACTACTGTGAGGAAGCATATATAATAGAAACCAGTGTTTTCAAAGTAGTTCTGGCGGCAAAATGGGGGGTCACAGAGTGGAATTTAAAGAATAAATCAGGCTCAAAACTCTATGAGCAGTGTGTATTACAGGGTTTTGCATAAGTCCGTGAAACATGGATTTTTTTGTGCGGTGTCACGTGCACTATGCCGAGTGCTGCCGAGGCGTTCGGGTGTCTCAAACTTCATTTTTTGTGCGCAATCTGCTAGTTTAGAGCTCCTTCAGGCATCACCAATCCAATGTGCGTCCAGTATTCGACCCAATTCCACTCTGGCTGCTCTGGCATTGGTCGGCATCACGATCAAAAGCTGCACGTGACAGCACGCAAAAAAATTCGTGTTTCACGGACTTATGCAATAGGGCCTTGTATTTAACTCGGGTATGTATACCGGTTTATAAACAGCGGTTTATATACCGGTTTTTGCAAGGTTCGGGCAAAAGGCCCGGTTTATATTAATTGCCGAGCTCGGCTAATTTTTTTTGACAGCGTGCGGACACCATCGCCGCCGCATTCTCGCAGTGTGTATAAAACCCAACCTGTTGGTCGTCATTGACTTTTTCCTCTACATAGTTTGTTGCGATCAAAATATTCTCGATTCTCGGCAATTCAATGCCAGAGGAGCGTACTGTCTCACGTTTCACTCGGACGGATTCAACGGATCGCGCGAGCCAGGATGCTCGTACCATTGTACAACAGACCAAGATTTACCAACATAATCAACGAGAGTGGCGCAAGGCAAATAAACTGGTACGTATTTCGCAACATATACGTATTTTAAGGTTTGAACATTACGAATATAGGCAACTGAAACACGTTCTCCCTCCCTGAATTGGCGGTCAGCTAGCAAGTTGTTCAACTCTGCCACAGTGCCTAAAGCAGTGCCGACAGCGGACGTGGAGGAACTGCGGGTTTCTTCACCCCGAAACAGAAGATGGATTAAACATCCTCAGTACAATTGATACTGGCGACCTCGAAGACGACGTCCCAAGTCATTTCCTTCAGCCGGCGACACTTAAAACGCAGCGTGATGGTGTTGATATAACATTGCCATTTTTCCGGCATTTGCTCTCAGATGAGCCTGTTCCGGGAGCGGAGGCCATCCGAAGCCTGCCAGACTGGTCAGAGAGCGGCTTTGGCACCGAGGGTGCCAGGGAACCCTCAGGCATGGCAGTTTGGGACGGGGCGGCCGATAAAATGGTATTTTAGACATTTTGCGGCCGGCGGTAAATATACACGTTTATAAACAGCCTGTATACATACCAACAATACAAACACGTATATAACTCGCTGAGAATTATATACAAGGCCCTATTATGCAAACGGCTGTATTCGAATGTAAGAGTAACTAGCAACTCAAGGAAGTAAATTAAACAGTGGTACTGGCAGTCTTCGGTTTCGTCAGAACGAGGAACGCGAATCGGTTTTGTTGCGTTACCAAAGAACTTACTTCCCTCGCCACCGAAGACGTTGACGGCGTTGCAATGAAAGACGCGCCGAAAACAAGGACTCGGAAGATGCCGGACGTGAGCGGGGTTTACGCACTCACCGCGCTAAGCTTCGTCACTGCTTCCAGGGCATTGTGCCACCTTGAACACCTACCTATCTAGCGCGTCTATCTATCCGTACCCCACCCCCTCCTCGTCTACTCCACACATCCTCAGCATCCTGCTCTCGTCTACTCCGTGGCCATGGGCCGGCTCGTTTCGAAGGCAGCTCCGAGCCAAGGCGCGCTCAGACGCCATCGACCGGCAGATCATGGAGGACTGCGAGCGCCACAAGAAGGAGTGCAAGATCCTGCTCCTCGGCTCGCACGGGTCAGGCAAGAGCATGCTCGTGAAGCGGATGAAGCTCATCCACCAGGGCTTCGACGCGTGCGAGCTCGCCGAGTCCCGCACGACGATATACAGGAATGTGCTTGATTCGGCGGGCACGCTCGCGCGTGTGGTGCGCCGGGTGGGGGTCGATGTGCTAGAGGAGGGCGAGCGCGCCCACGCCACGCTGCTGCTCGCGGCGTTTCCTGCCGCAAGGCGGACGGAGGTACCGACCCCAGCGGTGGATGTGCTCTCGCAGACAGCGAACGCGATACTCACCCCCGCGCTTGCGGACGCCATATGGCACGTTGCGCGTGCGCCCGCCGTCGAGCGCCTGCTCGAAGAGTTTTATCTGATGGACAGCGCGTCCCAGTGCGTACCTTTTTTCTCCGTTCTCCATGTCGTTCCCCCGGGGCTGCCCTCCCTCATTATCACTTAACACCTCGCACCTCCCGCTCTTCCTTTCCCTTCACCCACTCTCCCTGTCCTTCTCCCTACTCACAAAACCGTTCCCCTCATGTCATACCCGCCTCCATCTCCAAGCTATCGACGCTAACACCCGCCCCAGCTTCTTCACCTCAATCCACCGCATCGCAGCGCCGACGTACGTGCCCTCGGAGGAGGACATCATCCACGCGAGTGAGAACAGCCCCGCCATCACCGAGACGCAGTTACGGATGGGGGGTTTGTCGTGCGTGTCTCCGCTTATCCTCTCTCCTCGTATCGTCTGCTGATCACGCGCCGCAGGATCCGCATCATCGACGTCGGCGGGCAGCGCTCCCATCACAAGAAGTGGATCCACTGCTTCGAGAGGTGTGTCTTTATTGTTTGCGATGAGCTGCTGTGGAGGGTGGTGCTTCAAGTCGTGGAGGGTCGAGAATCATGAATCGATCGAGTCGAGGCGCAGCGGATGGCCAAGGATTGAGCTCGACGGGAGGCAACGAGGTGGGCACATACCGCCCCCAACGCGGTGAATCTTCGCGCTGGAATCCAGTCATGCTCGTGCTCGTTCCCAGGCGAAAATAGTCATTTTCTCCATCTGCCCTTCCTCCTTCAAGTTCAACTCGCTTCATGTCTCACTCAAACCGCTTACTAATGGTAACCCATCTTCCCCACAGCGTCACGAGCATCATCTTTTGCACGGCGCTGAGCGAGTACGACCAGGTGCTCTTGGGGCAACCGAGTGTAGTGCGTTTTTGTTATTGTTTTTTCCGTGCTTCCATTATTCGTGTTCCTTTCCTGTCCTTGTTTCTTCATGTCCCGCCGGTGTGGATTCGGTTATCCTCGTTCGCCCCTTCGCGGTGTCGCTCTCAGTGCGGATAGGCGATGGGCGAGTCTGGATTAGTCAGCCGGGACATGATACGAGGTGTATCTGGCTCGCGCGCCTGTCCTTATTTACCTGTTTTTTCTTCTTCCTCCTTCCCTTCATTCCATTCTTTCGCTGATAACACGTCCCTTACAGAACCACCTGCGCGATTCGCTTGTCCTCTTCGATTCCGTGATCAACTCGCGCTGGTTCCGCCGCACAAGCGTGATCCTCTTCCTGAACAAAATCGACGTGTTTCAGCGGAAGCTGCGGGAGGTGCGTTTCTGTTCATGTAATGCTTTGCGAGGGCGTTGTTCTGCATTAATTCCCTATCCCTGCTGCCCACCCTCACTCCGCATCCTCCGCCATCCCTCGCGGAGCTCCCTACACCTACGTACTTCCTCACTGGTGTCGTCCCCTACTAGTATCCCGCCATCTTTTCCTTTTCCTTGCATCCGCCTTACTCTACCTGCGCCATCTGTTCGCCGCTCCTCGTCCTCGCACCACTGATGTTCCTCCACAGAAACCTCTCGAGCGCTACTTCCCCGAGTACATGGGCGGGAACGACCTGCGGAAAGCGGCCAAGTACTTCCTGTGGAGGTTCATGCAGGCGAACCGTGCGAGACTGACTGTGTACCCGCAGTAAGTGTCCCTCCCCCGTTTTCGTTTTCCGCATCGCCATCCCTGTGACTTGCCCCATTGTTCTGATCTCTGCAACGCGCTTGAATCGTTCGCCCCGGTGATCTCCCATTTGCTTCATGCCGCATCCTTGCGTTGACACACCCCCCCAGCCTGGTAAAGGCGAACGATAGTAGCAACATCCGACTCGTGTTCGCCGCCGTCAAGGAGACAATCCGGCAGAACGCGCTCAAGGACTCGCGGGTTCTCCGGGACTCGGACCTTCTGTAGCCCACGCCCCACTGGCACCGCGACTACGGCGGCGAACACCTTGCGTGTAATGCCCGCACGCCGTACGTATGGCTGATGCCGGGTCTTTACTCTTCATTGCTTTCGTACTTTACTTTTCATTGCTTTCGTGCACTATGTATTGCTTACTCTTGTTTTCCGTCTCGGTGTGGTTCTCATTGGTCTGCTGTCTACTATCTCTATTCCTGGTACCGACTTAGGGACCAGGTCTACCCGGAGAAATTTCCAATGTCCAATCGTGCGGAATGATCTGAATACCTTTTACGGACGTCCGGTGATGTCGGGGACCTCTGGTCTAGACCTTTCCGCTTCTGGCCTCTCAGAAACGATAATTCTCAAAACCTGATCGTGCGGCTAGTTCCGAGACCCAAGACCTAGACCTTTCCATTTCTGGCTCTTCAGAAACGACAATTCTCAAAACCTGATCGTGCGGCTAGCTCCGAGAGCATGGGCCTAGACCTTTATACAACTGAAAATTGACATGGTTACTTCGAAAGGTTTGATTATATGATGTTCGAGTGCTGTGGCCTCCACGGCATTTATCTCTCCAGGATCAAGCCTCATTATATGCACAAATTACGATCATGACGTATATGCATATCTTATGCAGAAATTGTCACTCAGATATGAGCTGAAATTCTAGCCCATTACCTGATTCCAATATCCTACTGCGAGCTGTCCAGTTGTCTGAGTAGTGTTAAATGTTAAGAGAGTAACAGACCACTATACAAGGGAGGTGCCAGGGATGCCCGGAGGGCCTTATGAATTGCTATTTACTATTTACAATATGACTGAACCGCATTCGAACACAGAAACGAGAACGTCGTGGACATGGTCTCCATTCACCATGGCCTGGTTCAGACCTCTTCTTCTTTCTTTCTTTGGGCTCTGCCCTTTCCTTTGGTATCATTATCGACAGTGTCGTGGATGTAACGCCGGGGGCAAAAGCCGAGGCATGCAGACCCCGCATGCTTTACATGCATGTGGTCTGCCTGCGCTCGACCGATGTCACAAAGGTGTTAATGACCTTTGTGGCATCTTTGTTTTTCTTTGAGTCGCCCCCAAAAAACAAAGATGCCACAAAGGTGATTAGCACATTTGTGAAATGTCACACCAGCATGCGGTCCACATGCATGTAAAGCATGCTGGTTCCACATGCGTCGCGCTTTGCCCCCGGTGTAAACAAGTTGAATCTTCAGTGGGATTTTATTGTGATCAGCAGCAAACCAGTTGTCCCTCATTCAAATACTGACGCAAGGGGGAACGGAGGGAATGTCATCGCTAACCACCTTACCGAGAACCCCGACTTCAATGTTCTAGTGCTCGAAGCGGGTGGCTGGTAAGATTTCCACCGCTATATATATCTATTATGATTGAAACTCATTCGAACACAGAAACGAGAACGTCTTGGACATTATTGTTCCATTCTTTTGCGCTCAAGCATCGCCATTTACCCCTCAGGACTGGAACTACACCACTACTCTTCAGACGAGTTTGGATGGCCGTGCGTTCCCGTATCCTCGAGGGTTTGTTCTCGGAGGCAGCAGCTCCACTAGTAAGTAATTTTCCGTGCTCATCGGTGGGCAGTTTCTGACACAAGACTATCTTTAGATTATATGGCCTATGCAATTGGGCGACCGACAATTTCAACAGGTGCAACAATTACCGGAGACCAGGGCTGGTCGTGGGACAACCTCAATCCATACATGCGAAAGGTAGCATAAATGTCTCATTTATGGGTTCAGGTTGACGCTGGAAATTACAGAACGACCGGTTCAATCCTCCTTCAGACCACCACAACACCATCCATGGATTCAACGGTATCAATTCGGTATCTCTGAACGGCTTCCCCAGTCCGGTGGACTCCCGGATTATCGAGACCATCATTCAACTCGCGGAGTTCCCGTTCAACCTCGACATGAACTCAGAATCTCTGCTTGGGATCGGTGCGCAAACATACCAATATGAAACAACAATGACTGACACCGACTATGTTGAGCAGACGGGGAGTACTCCGCCTCCAGGGCGTCCCTCCCTATCAACTCACTCTGTTTAGCTGTACGATTCTTTAAAAATGTCGAGGCAGAAAACAGGGTTGAATCAAGGGTTGAATTCTTGGCAATGGTGATGAAAACCATCCGTCGAACGGGGACCTTCTGTCTTTAGTCAATGCTTGACCACAGTGTGCAGATGTGGACCTAATGTGAAGCACCACTTGTGCTTTATATTTGTGAGCTGCAGTGGATAGTCTAAACTCATGATAGAAAAAGAAATCTATGAGCTGTGAATGACCTCACCCCGAATCGAACGGGTGCCTTCTGCATCATCTTGCGATTCTCGTCAATGTTAAGCAGATGCGGACCACTCCGCCTCCAAGTCTCCCCCCTCTGAACCTGCGCATGTTTTAACAACCCACAGAAAGTGCAGATCGCTGTGACTATTCTCAGTAGACGCGGACCACTAGTCTCCTTGAGTAAAAATGTTATCAATCACAATCGCCGCATGACCCAGCCCCGAATTGAACGGAGGCCTTCTGCGTGCAAGATCCAGCATGTAGTCAACACTATGAGCAGCGGCGGACCGCTCCGCCCCCAGGTCTTCTCTCCCTCTCAATCCACCCTCTTTACTGCACGATTATTTCAGAAACCAAAGGCAGAAGAAACATGATAACGGAAAAAAAAAGAGTTGCCCATGGCCAGTGACCTGGCTCCGAATCGAACGGGGATTTTCTGTACACACAATACATTTTGCAATACGGTGTGCAAAAGCGGATCATTCCGCGTCCAGATCTTTCCTCTCTGTGAGCTAAACCTCTTCTCGTACACCATTACTCAAAGAATGTCGAGGCAGAGAACAGCCTTGATACTTTGGAGGATGAGAAAAAAAACATGGTAGCGAACAACGACCTAGTTTATGCCCGCCTCTAGGTTTTCCCTCCATCAGAAATTGTCTTCTTTATCTGGACGACTATTTAAAGAAAACAGGCCTAGGTTGATTCCTTGGCTAAGTTGAAAAAAAGGGCACGACGGCTCACCTGGAATGACCTGGCCCCAAATCGAACGGGGGCCATGATGGCTTTAATCGCACTTTGAGCATTCTCCTACCCACAAGCACAACCTCCATAAATCCTCAGGACCTGATAGCAGAAAAGTGCTGCAGTTGCCGCTTTTATTCTACCGTCTTCCGGGATGTAAATGGGGTCTCCCCACTGCGTCATAACCTTCACTTCCGCCTCAAGCTGGCAGCCGCAGTAGTACCCATAAAAAACACGACAACGAAAAAGAGAGCATCGATAGCCACTAAAAATTATTTTAATGACCTGGCCCCGAGTCTAACGGAGGCCTTCTGCATATTCAAAGCCTTCTGTGTCATTTAAAGCAGCCGCGGACCAGTGGTTGAACCGGGAAAATGCAACTGCGTCAACAAGGCTAGTACCCCGCTAAGCTAAAAAAAGTTCTAACACTGCATTTCTCCACCACCTGTCCCCCAGTAGGAATCCACGATTGTGCCAAGGTGAAAAACAATGATAAGCGCACGGTGCACGAATTACCTGGCCCCGAGTCGAAAGGGGACCTCCTGCATCACTCCAGCCATCATCGTCAATAATGTGCAGATGCGGACCACTCCGCCTCCAGGTGTTTTTTCCCTATGAACAGTCCCTGTTTACATTCACGATCATTTCAAGCAAATCAGCGCCATGCCGAAAACAAGCGGTGTTACGTAAAAGGGACCCGGAAGATGCCGGGTGTGAGCGGGGTTTACGCGCTCATCGCACTAAGCTTCGCCACTGCTTCCACAGCGCATTGAAGGACTTGTGTCACCTCGAACACCTACCCATCCAGCGCACCTATATATTCGTACTCCACCCCCTCCTCATCTACCCCGCATATCCTCGACATCCTGCTCTGCTCTCGTCTATTCCGTGGCCATGGGGGGCCGACTCGTTTCGAAAGAAGCTCCGAGCCAAGGCGCGCTCGAGCGCCATCGACCGGCAGATCATGGAGGACTGCAAGTGCTATAAGAGAGTGCAGCATCCTGCTCCTCGGGTTGCACGACTCAGGCAAGAGCATGCTCATGAAGCAGATGAAGATCATCCACCAGGGCTTCGACGCGGGCGAGCTCGCCGAGTACCACACGACGATATACAGGAATGTGCTTGATTCGGCGGGCACGCTCGTGCGCGTGGTGCGCCAGGTGGGCGTCGATGCGCTGGAGGAGGGCGAGCGCGCCCACGCCGCGCTGCTACTCGCGGCGTTTCCTGCCGCAGGCGCTACAGACAAGGAGGACGACGGCGAGGCGGTGGAGGTCGGCGTGAGCCACTGGCAGTGATGGAGCGCGAGTGCGAGCAAGAGAGGGAAGAGGGTATGGGGATCCAGCCAGGGACGGCGGAGGCGGAGGCACCGACGCCAGCGGCGGACGTGCTGTCGCAGACCACCGCGATGCTCACCCCCGCACTTGCGGACGCCATATGGCACATTGCGCGTGTGCCTGCCGTCGAACGCCTCCTCGACGAGTTTTATCTAATGGACAGTGCGTCCTAGTGCGTACCTTTTCTCCCTTCTCCGCGTGGCTCATTATCACTTAACACCTCGCACCTCGCATCGACACTAACACCCGCCCCAGCTTCTTCTCCTCAATCCACCGCATCGCAGCGCCGACGTACGTGCCCTCGCAGGAAGACATCATCCGCACGAGCGCGAACAGCACCACCGCCATCGTCGAGACGCGGTTACGGATGGGGGATTTTCCGTGCGTGTCTCCGCTTATCCTTTCCCCTCGTATTGTATGCTGATCACGCTCATGCTCCAGGATCCGCATCATTGACGTCGGCGGGCTGCGCTCCGAGCGCAGGAAGTGGATCCACTGCTTTCAGAGGTGAGTATTTGTCCTTTATCTTCTGCGATGGCCTACTGGAGTGTGGAAGGTGGAGGGTGGAGCGCTTCGAGCCGTGGAGCGGCGAGAATCGCGAGTCGGTGGAGTCGAGGCGCCACCAGTCGATGGCTATGGAGTCGAGGCGCAACGGACGGCCCAGGAATAGGATCGAGCTCGGCGGGAGGCAATGAACCGGCACGCTGGGCTCCCTCGCGTCGGGGATCTTCGCGACGGGATCCAGTCATGCTCGTGCTCGTCTCCAGGCGGAAATAGCTTTGTGGCATCTAAATCGGTTTCTCCATCTGCCCTTCCTCTCCCTTCCTGTCTCCTTCCTCCTTCAACTCCTTTCGTGTCTCATTTAAAAAATTGTTTATTGATGGTAACCCATCTTCCTCCACAGCGTCACGAGCATCATCTTCTGCACGGCGATGAGCGAGTACGACCAGGAGCTGCTCTTGGGGGAACGGAGCGTGGTGCGTTTGTCTTGTCCTTCCTTCCATTATCCGTGTTGCTTTCCTTGCATTATTCGTGTTTCTTTCCTTGCATTATCCGTATTCATTTCCTGCCATTATCCGTGTTCCTTTCCTGTCCTTGTTTCTTCGATGTTTCGGCGATCGTAGTACACCGCGCCAAGATTAGCCAGCCGGGACATGATACGAGGTGTACCTGGCTTCCGCGCCTGTCCCTATTTACTTGTTTCTTCCTCCTCCTTCCCTTCACTCCATTCTTTCGCTGATGACACGCCCCTTGCAGAACCGCCTGCGCGAATCGGTCGCCCTCTTCGACTCCGTGATCAACTCGCGCTGGTTCCGCCACAAATGCATAATCCTCTTCCTGAACAAGGTCGACGTGTTTCAGCGAAAGCTGCCGAAGGTGCGTTTATGTCTAATGCTTTGCTCGAGCGTTGTTCTGCATTGCCTATCCCTGCTGCCCACCCACACTCTGCTGATGCTCTTCCACAGGTTCCCCTCGAGCGCTACTTCGCCGAGTACACGGGCGGGAACGACGTGAACAGCGCGGCCAGGTTCATCCTGTGGACGTTCATGCAGGCGAACTGCGCGAGGCTGAGCGTGTATCCGCAGTGAGTACTATGACCCTCCCCGTTTTCGTTTTGGGCACCACCGTGGTGCTTCACCATCCCTGTGACTTGACTTCCCCATCGTTATGATCTCTGCAACCCCCGCGAATGAGTCGTTCGCGCCGGCGATCTCCCATTTGCTTGCCAGCGATCTCCCATTTGCTTCATGCCGCACCTCCTTTGCTTCATACCGCAATCCTTGTGCGTTGACACAATCCCCTAGCCTGACGCAGGCGACCGACACGAATAACGTCCGATTCGTGTTCTCCACCATCAAGGAGACGATCCTGCAGGGCGCGCTCAAGGACTCGTGGCTTTTCCGGGACTCGGACCTTCTGTAGCCCACGCCCCACCGTAACTATGGCGGCGAACGCCTTGCGTATAATGCCCGCACGCCGTATGGATGATGCCGGGTCTTTCCTCTTCATTGCTTTCGTGCTTTACGTTTCATTGCTTCCGTGCACTATGTATTGCTTACTCTTGTTTTCCGTCTCGGTTTGATTCTCATTGGTCTGCTGTGAGGTCGTGTCCGTGCCGCGCCTTGCGCTCGCGGATGAGCCGCCGCCGGCGCGCGAAGCGGCTTTCGCGAGTGGGCTTGTTTTTCCGTTCTCATTTTGTTTTTGGTGTCTTCGTTCCCATCCTGGTTCTTATCCTCACTACTCAACGCATCCGCCATCGCGTCGTCCAGATGTCCCGTCGCCACCGCCGTGTGGAACGCCATCAGGCCCCTGTTGGGTTCCTCAGTGTCGTAGTAGCGGGTCGTCATCAGGGAATCCACAGCGGTCGTGGCGTCCCAGGGGAAGGTCATTTCCCCGGTCAAAACGAGGAACGCTCGATGCCCACTTCACCCGAGGAACGCTTCAACCGAAGAAAGGTCAATTCCCGGCCCATCGAGATCCCCTCAAAAGAAAACCTCTCTAAAAAACCCTCCAAAGAAAACCCCACAAAAATAAAATAAAACTCACGCAACCCTCAGTCCCAGCCCCCTCACCTCGGGCGCGAGCCGCTTCAGGTCTGCAGGGCCCAGGCGGCCAACGCTCACCTGCGATCACCGTTCCAAGTGAGTGTGAGTTTGAGTGAAGTTGAGATGAGCGTTTGAAGAGTGGGGTCGAATCGAGCGTCGAGGAGTGGAGTCGAATGGGAGTCGAGGAGTGGGGTCGGTGTGCGTTCAGGCGTGGAGTCGAATCGATCGTCGATGTGCGTTCAGGTGTTGATGGGCATTGAAGTGTTGAGATACGCCATGTGCGTTCAAGCAAGTGTCGAGATAAATGCGACGTGCGTTCAAGCAAGTATTGAGAGGAACGATGAGGTATCGAGATGAAATCCTTCGATGAGCCGATATCCCCCAGCAAAACAGCAAAAACGCACCTCCAGGTCGATAAGTGCAATATGCCCACTGAGCGCAGCGAGCCCCCCGCTGAGGCCGCACGCGGGGAGGCCGCCTGTGAGGTATATTCTGTGAGAAAGCCTCTACGTAGAAAGGAAGGAAGGAAGGAGGCAGAGATAGAAGGGAGAGCGGAAAGCGGAAAGCGGAAAGTGGAAGCCAAATATTCCATTATGAGTATGCGCGACTCGCGAACATTTAGTCGGTGCGGGCAGACGCATCAAGGGAAGGAAACAGAAAAAAGAAGGAAGAAGGAATCAAACGCACCTCCCCCCAACTCCGCCCACGCTTCGCGGTCCGACGGACGCGTGCCCAGCGCGGTGGCTTGTAGGGACAGAATCGATTTCGGTTAGTATCATATATGAGTATCATGTGTTGGGGAATGTATGAGTCGGTTTGATATGGGGTGTTGGTATCATGTGTAAGTTGGTTGATGGGGAGGTGGGTTGAGTGGAGGAGATGAAAGTGAGTAAACGTGGTCAAAATGGGGGGTAGGCTTGGGATTGCGACAATGGGATTATGGGGAGGATGCAATATCAATCGAAATGGGAATTGAATTCAGATTCGGATTCGGAGTGAGAAGATTAAGTAGATTGGAATTCGAATACCGGCAAAACCAAAAAGAATCAATAACGAAACGCACCCCAAACACCCCCTCATCCAGCGTCGTCCTACATCCCAGTAATCACGTCAGCGCCAGCGCCATTCATCAAAAAACGCAACAAAAAACCGTTCACAGCCAAACGCAATTCAGACTCTGCGGGAACACGAGGACGAGGGCCGCGATGGCGATGGCGAGGTAGTACACAGTGGGGCGGAGGAAGATCTCGGGGAGGGTGTATGAAGGGGTTGGGAGGACTGTGTTTTGCGTACGTCAGTAAGACGAAAAAGAAAACAAATAATGGGAAGGGAATGCGAAAACACCCAGCACCGGGTGAGGTACATAAAGAACTCCAAGAAAAGAACTCTGAGAGAAAAAAAGAAAGCAAAAAAGTGAAGGAAGACAAAGACAAACGCACGCGGTCCCGTAGTCGCCACCACATCCAGCACAATCGTCCCAAACAGACACAGCAGCTGGAGCTTCGGTGCCCTCGTGCGGAGGGCGCCGAGCACGAAGGTGCCGAGGGTGAAGAGGGCACCGTAGACCGCCAAGAGGAAGAAGCTTTTGAAGACGAGGATGCGGAGCTAGAAGTATCATAAGCATTGAAAATTAAAAGTGTTTGTCGAAAAAAATGAAGAGGGGGTAAAGGAAAAAATAAAAACGGCGCTCGGCGAAGAACGTAAAGAGACGGTGTTCGTCGAAAAAAAGAAGGGTGGAAGAGGATTTGAAAGAGGAAAGGAAGGATGAGTGGGGAGACAAGAACGCACCTGCAGCGCAGGGCCGATACCAGCCACAAGTGATTTTTCAGCGGCGGCCTCGCGGGCGGTGAGCCACGCCTTGTCGGCGTGTGCGGCGGCCCCGGGCCGAAGCCCAGCTGAGCAGCATGCCTGTATTGGCAATTCGGTTTAGCTTAAATGGACATGGGGTGGGGAGAAGCGAATACGGACCGAGGAGGAGGGTGGCACTGGCGAGCATGAAGACGGAGAGCGCGAGCGAGGGGAGGAGGAGGACTGCTACGATTCTGTGTCATATCGATCCGCATTAGTCCCACCATACCCAGCTCGAGGTAAGGAGGCGTAGACATACGCTGCGAAGAATCCCGCCTGCCTACAACGCAAGAATTTCAAATAATCCAAGTCAGCGTTGGCAGCAAGCAGAGAGAGAAGCTGGCACGCACCCCATACTATTCAGCATCGCATTATCAACCAACAAAGTCATCGCACCCGCCAAAGTGAGCACACAGTGCAGCCAGGTCTTGAGAGTGCGGCGGGTGCGCAGCGCGGGGAGTACCCAGCCAAAGAATCCGGGCGCTGCTGCCTTTTTCGCTATACTCCTCCCTGCCACCCTTTTCTCCCCGCTGCCATCGTCGTGGAAGTCTTCGTTTCATGAATTCGGCCTCCGTCGTCATCGTTTGGCGGGGGGACTGGCAGAGTCGGACGAGGCGCTCATGGTGGTGAAAGTGAAAGCAGGCCTGCGTTTAAAAGTGAGATGAGAACGACGAATTAGGCAGAGCGGATCGTAACGTAAGCGTGATGACAGGATCGCGGCCCGCTCCGGGCTGGTACGGCAACATTTCAAGGGGATGTGGGCGCTGGGATGATGAATTGGAATCGCTGATGACAGTGATGGTGGACCCGATGCGCATATAGGACTGAAAACATTCCTTGGCGCGGCCCGTCTCGCCATAGGCGTGCGTGATGGTCGCGATTCAACATTTCAACCAGCGAGTACACCTAAGTTGCGATTGTAGATGCAGGATACGATACATACCTGAGGCGCAGGGAGGAAAAGGCTAGAAGATAAAAAGTTGTGACCGGACGAATAATGATCTGGCCCGAATCGAACGGGGTCCTTCTGCATAACGTTATCGTCTATTCTTACTCCGAGTCTGAGCAGACGCGGAGCCTCGAGGTCTTTAGAGGTGCTCAATTCTTAGTTCGAATGGGTTCAGTTCGGTTTTAAATCATAATCAGCCAATCGTGTGCCTCAGATAATATTTAAAAACCGAACTGAACCCGTTCGAACTAAGAATTGAGCACCCCTTTTCATCCAGAAAAACTTCAACCTTAGAATATTAGCCACTTCTCGAGAAATCCGAGCTCCAAACGGAATCCATAGCACGATTTGTGCCTTAATTTTGTGAGCCGTAGTGATGATTCGCATTCGTGACTGAAAAAAAAGGTTGTATATGAACGTGGCCCCGAATCGGACGGGGATCTTCTGTGTAGTATTCCTAAATGCTTGACTACTGTGTTCCGATGCGGATCACTCCGCCTCTAGGTCTTCCCTCTCTGAGCTTTAGAGCATAATTTAAACCATACAATTTTAAAGTCCTCATCGTTGCTCGTGAAAAAAAATCACTTCCCGCTTTGACAGGACCTGACCCCGAGTCGAACGGGGATCTTCTGCACAATGGTACAACCCTTGAAATGTTGAGCAGACGCGAACCACTCCGCATCCAGATCCATGCTCTTTAAACACCGCCCTGCCTATGGCGGCCATCTACCCGGGATTCTGGCACAAAAAAGTCTCATCGTCACCCAGTGACCTGGCCCCGAATCGAACGAGGGGTCTTCTGTGTAGTGTTGCTTCATCGCTCGCTCCTCTGAGCAAATGCAGACCGTTCCGCTTCCAGGTATTCCCTCCCTAAAGACTCACCCTGTTCAGATCCACGATTATTTTTCAAAGAAACAAACACGATACGAAAAAAAAATGTGACACCAGTTCCAGAATGACCTGGCCCCGAATCGAAGGGAGGCTGCGTAAGCTCACTCCATTGCGTTTCCGGCGTGCAAATGAGAATCAGTTCGCCTCCAGGTCTTCCCCCCTTTGAACCTGCCCATGTTTAATGTTTAACGAATGGACCAAGTGCACGACCCTGGCGAACCGCCCGCTGCGCACCTAGACAGTAAAAATTGGTCATCTTCAGTATATAAAGGCATTGTACCCGCAAAGAATATTGGACGAGAGAATTCTGCAATGGGCCAATGGCGCAATGGTAATGAAATCCTCCCCATGCTGCCGAATCACAATCTAATTTTTCTCCAGCTTACCACGAATGGCAGATATTGGTTTGAAGTCACGGCGCATGTACTTATAGTATCCCTTGTCCTGTATATATGAAGCTCACAAATTTCGCAGTGGATCTCATCCTATTTCCTGAGGAATAAGATGAAGCTCCCCAAGACTCCCGAAGAGGCATCCGCCCATACGAAACGGGACGCCATGTGGCAAGTTCGCATGCGCAACCCAGACACCGATCTCTTGCTCACCGAAGCCCACACCAGCTATTCTGCTTTTTCACGTAAGCTTCAGGGAGTCTAAAACTCAGCTACCAAGTGGTAGACTGGTCACGTAGATGGCCACAACATACGGATGAATTGCTGGAGGACATATATTCTCCGAGCATGCGTAGTGGGGCGACTTGGTTCACATGGCCTTTCCAAGTTGTAAGAGCGGGCCACATTGCACGTGGAGCGGGCGGCCAATCGTCGCAAAAACTTCTGGATCTAAATTCCTCCACTCATTCCGTGTACGCCTTCACCACATAATATGCGTTTCGGCGCTAATTTTCCTCACAGAATAGTACCCGTTATAAAATGACGAGTCTGACGTTTTAATAACAATAAATGTGCTGCTAACCATCCCAGACAGCTAGTTAGAGGCTGTGCACTTCCTTGATAGTATTCCATTGGTATCCCGGTCACACCACATTTCCAGTCTCCCGCCGCCTTACTTCCCGATCCCTCCACTTTATTTCCTGTGTCCCAGCCCGAGCTCCCTGCCCCGCTGTCCACAGCGGCCAGATGAATCTGTAGATATGTATCTTATGAATGTTCCAACCCAATCCATAGACTAAAGGATGAGAATTGAGTGAGGAGTTGCCCTCGCAGTGTCCCCATCAATTTGAGAGCTGTTGGTTGATGGCGACTTAAAGTGATAACTACTTTCTTCACAAGCATCCAAACCCTTCCTGGGATGATTCAAATGATAGCCAGTATTTATTCCCTGAGTTTAATGAAAGGGATAGAGCTCAAGTACATTACTGATTATCTAGTGCATTTATTTCGAGGATTTGTCCATATGTGGAACGTTTGCCGCAAGTGGATGGCCCCTACCTTACGTGCTTACCTACCATCATGATGATCATTTCAAACCGGGAAAGGTACAGTAACCTGGAGAAAATGTAGTTGATTAAATGACTCGAATGTAAGCCCGGTCAGCGCGGTCATGGTATTGGTCCCATGAAAAGCGCTGTAGGTGCTTTCCTGCGCTTTCCAGGCGGCAGGTTTGACACTGTTCCTATGGAGCCATGCGGGTTACATCTCAAACACTCCCGTACGTCGTTACCGTGGGCGTCACCCGGGGGATCATCTACGAGCTCCTACGAGCTCCCATCAAGGATCTTGCGCCCAAAACGGAACTTCCAAATGCATTTAATTGAAGTCCAGGTGCTCCGGACTAAGGCCGCACTCGACCCAGGCTAGACCCAGTTGTCGAATTCTACGAGTTTCAAGTTGACTGTCGGGAACCTTATTCTCTGCCGAGGCCTGCACCCTCTCAAAGATCCAGATTCTGGATAGGTCTGGCCATATTTCGGATTGTGCCTGACTAGACCATGATTGAACGTAAGAATTTACGCTGTCACCATCTGATACAATTGATCATTGCAGTGATGGTTTTTCTGGTGCAAAAATAGCAGAGGATGTCTCTATGTTCCTCCTCAACAGCAAACTGTAGCAACCATGCTGAGAAACTTTTCGGCGGGCAGCCGTTTACCTAACGCCTGGCAACCGCCCAACACCTTGGGAGAAAATTTCCGGCATAGATTCGTAAGACCGTGCTTTCTCAACGATTCAGGGATACTTCCGATTTTGCCAGTTCTTTTCTCAGCCGCGGAGGGAAATAATGGTCTTATTTTTACCAAGAAAAATCTTTTCAGGTGAGACATGATGATTTCTGAACACCCACTATACGATGCAGGCTAAGAGACCTGGGCCGATGACATCGAACGCAGTTTAATCACTAGGGCCTGGGGTAAAAGGTTGGTCGCTCGCAGACTAGAGGGGATAGAAATTACGGAAGATTTTGAAGGTCGGAATTTATGGAGATTTCCGCTTGGAAAAGCTGTGAGACAGCTCCGACGGATCTCTGTTACTTGCTCATGCTAACTTGCTTTCAATCAAGGTCGGGCTGGAGGCCTAGGTCTGTCAGCACTCATGGCCGTGGATTCCGGAGGTGATCGGAGTGCGACTTCGCGGCACGTCGAAAGGCTGGCGTGTATTACCTTGGAGCTCTAGGCAAGGCGATATTACTATCACGGTAATACAATTACGCGCGCTAGATAGGTACGCGGAGGCGGAGTAGCGAGCGGAGTTCTGTCGAGGTAAAACCGTGCATATCGGGCTGGACCCATCGAGTTTGATCCGAAATTTGCTTAAGACTCGCAGGACGCCGGATGTATGGTCTCCATTCACCATGGCCTGGTTCAGACCTCTTCTTCTTCTTTCTTTGGGCTCTGCCCTTTCCTTGGGTGCCATTATCGACAGTGTCGCGGATTTAAACAAGTTGAATCTTCAGTGGGATTTTATTGTGATCGGCGGCAAGCGATTTCTCTCCAGTACTCATTCAAATACTGACCACTGTTGCTGCTGAAGGGGGCAACGGAGGGAATGTCGTCGCTAATCGCCTGAGCGAGAACCCCGACTTTAATGTCCTAGTACTCGAAGCAGGCGGCTCGTAAGTTCTCCACTGCAATGTACAGTTATTAGGATCGAAACTAATTCGAACACAGAAACGAGAACGTCTTGGACATTATTGTTCCGTTCTTTTGCGCTCAAGCATCGCCGTTTACACCCCAGGACTGGAACTACACAACAACTCCTCAGACGGGTTTGAATGGCCGTTCGATACCGTATCCTCGAGGGTTTGTTCTTGGAGGAAGCAGCTCCACTAGTAAGTGATTTCCCGCGCTGATCGGTGGGCAGTTTCTGACACCAAACTATCTTTAGATTATATGGCCTATGCAATTGGGGCGACCGACGATTTCAACAGGTTCGCAAACGTTACCGGAGACCCGGGCTGGTCGTGGGACAACCTCATTCCATACATGCGAAAGGTAATATAAATGACTCATTTATCGGTTCATGCTGACACGGGAAATTACAGAACGAACGGTTCATCCCCCCTTCAGACCACCACAACACCACTGGACAGTTTAATCCTGCCGTCCACGGATTCAACGGTATCAATTCGGTATCTCTGAACGGCTTCCCCAGTCCGGTGAGCTCCCGGATTATCGAGACCACGACTCAACTCGCGGAGTTCCCATTCAACCTCGACATGAATTCAGGTTCTCCGCTCGGGATCGGTGCGCAAAATACGAATATAAAACGACAATAACTGACATAACGGCTTGATCAGGTTGGGGACAAGCCACAATCGCTAACGGATCGCGTAGTAGTTCAGCAACATCCTACCTCGCTCCTCAATTTGTTGGTCGGCCGAACTTATATGTTTTGTTGAACGCCCGGGTTACCCGTGTTCTTGAAACCACATCCGGCGCATTCCGCACTGTCGAATTCCTTCAGGATCTTAACGGTACTCATGATACTTTTATCACTGGCAGTCTTCTGACACGACCTCAGGAAAGCCGATAAATCTGACAGCAAGCAAGGAGGTTGTACTCTCCGCTGGAGCTGTTGGCACGCCTAATATACTGATGCACTCCGGTATTGGCAACTCTTCGGCGCTTTCCTCTCTCGGAATCAAACCGGTTCACAATCTTCCCTCGGTTGGACAAAATCTGACGGACCATCCTATCCTATTCATGGGTTTCCTTGTCAACTCGAACAACACATTCGAAACGATCGAACGCTCCCCCACTGTAGCAGCCCAGGTGCTCCAAGAGTGGAACACCACGCGATCGGGTCCTCTCGTGGACAGTTTATTCAGCCATCTGGGGTGGACACGCGTTCCCGAGAATTCCACCATTTTTGATACTTTCCCCGACGTTTCTGCAGGGCCCAATACCCCACACATCGAGTTCATCTTCTCAAATGGGATTTTAGGTGGTGCTCCGCCGGCCGGCAACTTCCTGGGTATAACTCCCGCCGTCGTCTCCCCTGCGGCTCGTACGTTCTCAATGCCTTGTGATCTAGAAACACACATCTGACTTCGTTGGCCAGGTGGCGCTGTAACCTTGAACAGCACCGATCTTCTGGCTGCCCCGCTGATTAACCCGAATCTCCTCGGCACGGAGGTTGATTTGTTAATCATGCGCGAAGCTCTCAAGAGCACGCTGCGCTTTGCTGCTGCACCCGCTTGGGACGGTTATGTCCTGTCTCCACTCGGCGTGAACAGCACGAGTACCGACGCCGAGTTCGACGCCTTCATTCGCGCGAAAACGCGGACGATATTCCACCCTGCTGGGTCGGCCAGCATGTCCGCGAAAGGCGCGGATTTCGGTGTCGTTGATCCCGACTTGACCGTGAAGGGCTTGACTGGGCTACGAATTGTTGACCTTTCTGTCGTGGTGAGTCGCCAACATTCCTCAACCCTGCTCACTTGCTAAGAGTTCGTAGCCTTTCATTCCCGCCGCCCATCCCATGGCAGCGGTTTACATAATGGCAGAGAGGGCCTCAGACTTGATCAAGGCAGCCTGGGCCAACTAGAAGGGCCATCCTGGGCTACTTCATCCACTATTGGAAACCAAAGAACAACCACCTATCTATTCCGTCCATCGATGTTTTAGTATGATACAGTCACCCTATTTATAAAATTATGTCTGTCTGTCCGTCTGTCCGTCCGAAGCCTTTTCAATCTCCGCTGTCAAATTTCAGTTTCCGCCATCAGTTTCGTCACCTTACCTTTTTTGTCGACCTCAGGCCTCCTTTCAACGTTCCCACGGTAACTCCATCGCTCGGGGTCCTGTCACACAGGCTCTGATCATCTGCTCTGAAAATTTGGAGATCCCACTTCCCACTTTAAAGATGCCTGGCTTCTTGATAAGTTCTTAATGGACTTTTTTTCCAGGACTCTGGACTTCCATCCCGAAGTGAAAATAAGACTTCTACTTGAGAATGGGGTGCCTTCTGTATGCACCCTTTGTCTCAAGCTATGGTCGCATTTAATACCTTTTTGTCGGAAAAACACGATTTGCCTTATCAGGGGCTGATGCAACCTGACGCTATGTTCAGGGCTGATCAGGTTACGCGGTGGGGCATATCAGGTATAATCAGATGCTGGTCAGGCTTCGTCAGATAGCCCCCCTTCAGAGGAAACAAAATATACATATTCCTACCTGCAATAAGCTCTAAATACCATTACGGTGTTGAAATATGTTGAAAGAATGAAGAAACCAAGTCAAACGGGCTTGAATAAGGGAAATGCCAGCGGGAACCCGGTGTGCCCCACAAGGTACATTATTCTGTCGGTGTCCTTCCAATGTCAACCCTAATAGGTAGAATGTTTCTTGCACATTAGTTTAAGTTAGTCGTGTACAAAGTCATTAGATACAGTAGTTAGTTAGATTACAGGTCGTGAATAATGCCGGTGCATGTCGGCATCGGTGGGAATGAAGCCGCCGACGTGCGCGCGAAAGAGGCGGCTCAGGGTGCCTCTTCCGCCCTCGTGTCGCGCATCCTCGTGTTCAAATCCCCCCTCCCTGCGAGCAAGGTGGCGACCCTGGCGGCAGGCGTGAAGTGGTTTAGGGAGCACTGGCTCTCGGAGTGGTCTCAGTCCCCGCGGTTCCGCTGGCTCTCACTCTTTGACAATGCCAAGCCGTCAAACGCAGTTGCGCGCCTCTATGATGACCTGAGCCACCCGCAGTGCAGCGTGCTGATGCAGCTGCGGACTACTCACTTTGCCCTCAATGTGTATCTTTATTGCTTCCACCTCGCCCCCTCCCCTGACTGCGCGCTGTGCCTCGTCCCTGAGACTGTCCCCCATTACCTCCTTTCATGCCCCATCTATCGCTGCCAACGACTCGACCTCATCCGCCGCCTTGGCACCGCCCGTCTCTCGCTCCGCTCCCTCCTCTCGATGAAATCCGAGCCCGGACCGGTCTTGAGATTTGTGCGCGACTCCGGGCGCTTCCCGCGCTACGCCCTCTAGACCGTCCTTTTCTTCTCTTTTCTTTCCCCCTTTCTCATTTCTTTATATCTCTCTCTATATATATCTTGTCTCAGCCTCTACATCCCACCTCATCACCAAAACTCCTACACTACCCTTGCAGCACCGTCTTACGTCTTGCCCGCGCTACTCGCTGCCCCCGCTCTCCTGCTCTCCCATCCATGTCCGCTAGCTACCCACCGTGTACATACGTATAGGGGCCCACGCGCACTCAAATTGAAATTTGAATTGAATTGAATTGAGGTCGTGAATAACACTAGTAAGGTTTCGTAGTCCCTCAGTAAGAGGGACCAAGATTTTTGCAAAATCCGCGAAAATGTGCTGATCAGCCTGCGTCAGGCTGGTCAGGCCTTGATAATGTGTTTTTGACCCTTATCAGCCCAAAGAATTCCTGATCGACTGACTGGACCTGATCAGGCCAGGTCAGTCCTTGTAATTCAATTTGGATTTTCCCCCTGCCCTCACCCCAAAGCACTCTAGCATCCCTTTCTCACCAAGTCTGTCCTTCAGATTCCTCCCATTTCCTTGCACACCATACAAGGCTTTCACCCTTTTTATAAAATTAAGCACTCGGTCTGTCTGAAGCTTTTGAACTCCGCAATCAAGCCGCACTCTCCACTCATCAGAACCAGTGGCTGAGACCTATCCTAAACTACAGAACAATTTATTTATTCTTCACCAATTGTGGGTCAACTTATTGAGGAGCAAATGTATTTGAGAAGAGCTCCGCCAGATCAGGTGCAGTGCCAGGGCTTTCGGACATGCTTAACTTTATAAAAAGTCGCTGTCCATGCTGGGTGCCGGGCGGTCCGAAGAGCCGCACACAACTTTCGTTCTAATCCAGGGATGATCGAGTTTGGATGGTGCTTTGCCCAAGATTTTCTGTTTGATGGCAGCAAGTTTGATATCAAGCTCAACAATATCCTTCTCCTAGAATGATCATTTGAAAAGTGGTTGGCCTCCTTCCAAAGTTCTGTGGCTCGTCCCTAATCCCCTTGTTTTTCGGAGATCTCTCCTAGACAACACAAGCACTGAGCTTGATCAACTCTAATGGACATCCATGAAGGTGAATCCCTCCAAGGCCACAGTAACAGGCTATGTGCTGTAACAGTCTTCTTGTATCAAAAACACATCCCCCATGAATTGGAGTGCCCTGTGAATCCCTAGCTTATTCTGCCTCTTTTGTACCTGTGTGAGGTACATAACTGTCCATATTGAGGTCCAATCAAAATTGTGAAAAGAACATCCAAGTCTCCCAGCATCTAGTATTGACCTCTGAAAGACACTGCCAGACTTAGTAAATGACCTGCCCTGTCTGGGTGACCCTTTGGAGTGAGGTCTACTGAATTTATTTTTCATTTAATTTGACCAGTCAAGTGACACAACCCTGCACCAGAAAATCCCATAAATTGAGAAAAAATTATTGCTGGGGTCGAAAATTTCCAGTGTGACACGTGACTGTCAAATTGAACAAAAAAAAAAAAAAAGGTACTGAGTTTTTGAATTATTTTACTGCAGCTTCAAGATAAGACAATTCTCCTGTCACTGGTTGAGCATTTCAAAGATCTCAGTGGAAATATTGGTGAAACCAATGTGTCTCCTGACATTTGCTTAACAAAGCCACTCCCAACTGTTGTTTATATCCAGGCAGATCTGGGTGTTCAGAAGGTGTCCATTCTATCAGATATTCTAAATCTTGGACTTGTGAATTACCTGAGGCCTGGAATGCTTTCGGTGCCTCACTACATAATTCATGTGTCCTTTGCACTCACAGACACCCCAGATTCATTCTTGTTCGAAACAGATTCAGAAATCTCATCCTCAACAGAGCTTTGCCTCCTATCAGTGTGGATAAATGAGAGAAGTAAACAGAAATCCTTACAGTTTGGGCAGACATTTTTAGGATGTGGGTAAAGGAAGGAAAGCTGTATTCATTCCGTAGGCTTATATCTACAGTACCAGGGTATGTGCTAAGCACATAACCATTTAAAGAACTGTCACAGATGATAGGCTTGTGGCACAGCACAAGCCAACAATCAGGTCAGGTCAGGTACAATGTTCTGGCGCACATAAGGACTGATGCCTCCATTTGGGCATGCCACCTCATCCTACCCTCGGCATGAATCCTTGCTCCTTGCTGTGTATTAACACTCCCAAACACCACAAAGTACATTGAAACACCTGATAAGGGTATACCCTTATTTTCCTGGTACCAACCCAAGGACCAGGTCTCAATTCTGTAACTCTGATCACACCAGGCCTCTATTTGGTTTCATTCTTTTGCTATTTCTGCTGGTTGCCATTGCCCCTGTAATTTGTTAGCCTCATTTCAATGCTCACTAGGTTCTTTCCCCTTTAAACTCCTGACAGAAAAAACTTGGCCTTCAAGCCTAACTCTTGCACCCACAATTTGCATGCTCACCTACACTCTGTTATGTGACCCTCTCTCGAGACTGTGGAGGATGAAGACTATTATTTGTCAGCACTGCCTCTCCAGAACCCCTACATCATCAACTAAATCATCCCCACATCCATGTCTGGCCCCTCACAAATCCTCAATATTGAACCACCTTCAATGACTTGTGTAGATCTTGCGTCATCAACATCCCAAGCAGTGGTGGCATGCAGTGCCACCTGCATCTGGAAAACACCCCATGCCTACAGAGTACTACATGGAGTCCAGTAGAGCATTGGGCATGTCCCTTAAATAGTAGAGGCTCTTCCTCTATAATAGAGGTTCGTAGAGGCGATAGACCCATAGAGCATAGAGTGATACAGCCCATAGAGCCATGTAGAGTACATGCTTATATGTAGAGTCCTGCAGGCACACAGCAACACCGTTTCGCTTGGCTCATTGGCTCAATATAAAATGCACATAAAATCGAATGTGGGGCGAAAAACTTCATTCTAATACTCAAATACATAGGAGATTTAATTCTACGCAACGGCGGAAATTTTCACCATAGTGAAACCTCCAGAGCACAAAACAGTGAATATTGAGCATGTCATCCAGACGACCAGTAGAGCATCAAAAATGTGGCGAAGACAGCAGAAAAGCCAAGCTAAGGTGGAGAGCGTGAGAACCCCGCACCCTTATGTCATCAGTCACATGTGACAATATCACGTCCGACGACGAGCGATATAGCACCATCCACGAAGCACGACATCCTAAAATTCTTCATAGGACTGTTAGTTACATGTGAGATGAAGAGTTTCTATGAAGCATACTTGCCCAAAAGCCATCTGGGGGAAAGTTATAAGGCATACAAAATTTTCAGTCACATTTTTTTTGAAGTGTTCCTACATGCTTTCCCACTCAAACGGCGCTCTTTTGAGAATTTTTCTTGCAAAATTTGGAACGCACAGCCACTGCACAGCCACATCGGCAGGCACCGGCATGCACTTTGGTCATGTTGTGCTAGCTACGGCAACCTCGGCACATTAGTTGATGTACATTCCGATGTTTTCCATGTGTTTTTAGACTGTTTTAACTCTCATCCCAAGTAAATATTTGTCTCAGGAGCCTCAAATCATACTAATTAAAGTAAAATTTTCTGTAAACTCGAAGATTTGGACCTTCCCACGGGTTACAGCCACTGATTTGTAAGGGTGCGGGGTTCTCACGCTCTCCACCTTATGAGTAGTAAGCCTCTTGAGTTCCAGAATTTGAGATATTTATGATTTGAGAGCATTGAAGGGCTTGAGGTGGTATTGTATGCAGCAGGTCTTGAGGCATAGTAAGGGTAAGGAGCATCATTAAGGGAGGGACAGGACAGGGGGGGAAGATGTAAGAGGGGAAAGAAGTTATGATGGCAAAGTCCACCTGGCCGCTTTATAAAGTTCCCCATCAGCTGTGGTTCTTCTGGCAGTCGTGTAAATTGGTGTTCTCTATGAGGGGCGACAGAGACATTCAGATCTATCGTGGAGGCTGAGCTCGATGGTGGATCAAGGTATTCTATGAGGCTCTACAGCTCTACCCGGCTCTATCTCGTGACCGGCTATCTACCTCGCGGACCGGCCTCTATGTACACAAAACATGTTTTCAGATGTGCATTTCTTTACATCCATGTCTAGCCCCTCACAAATCCTCAATGCCTAGCCACCTTCAATGACTCCTATGGTTCTTGATCCTTGCTAGGGCCTGACTTGGACGATCCATGGATGATCCATCATCCATTGGATTATGGATATCCGTTCCCACGCCAGCCGCATAGCTGAATTGCAACCATACCACCGATTTTTGGGCTGCAAATGCAATAATTGTTAATAATTTCACCAACTGAGACTCTCTACCAAGGTAGCTTGCCCAAATTGCTCGCTCTTCGCAAGAAATCAAAAATCCATCATCCATCCACATCCATCCATGGATGACGGCATCCAAGTCAGGCCCTAGTTCTTGCGCTATCAACGTCCTGAGCAGTGGTGGTCCACATTTTTTTTGGCTCAAGGTCCAAGCGAGTGTACACGTGTCTGTACATTTCTCCTCTTCCACTGTGTCACACCCCACAAATGACCAAAATTCTATTTCCTACCTTCACAAAGCAGATCTCTGCAGCAGGACTTACAGCCAAGGACAGTACCGAAGGCGCGGTTGAAAAATCTCCAGTTTGGGACATTTTCAAAGAATTACCCATAGCTCGGTCAGTTCTTGATGGATTTGGATGAGACCATGCTAGATAATTCGGGCTAATTCATACGGAATTAATGATAGAGAGAAACCTGCGAAAATATTTCATATTGGATGATGTAGGATTTTGGGCCACTTTCAAGATAAATGCAGTCTAGCGAGGTCCAGGCATGTTCAAAAAATGTGGTGTTTTGCAACAGACAGCCTGCATAGATTTAGAAACATGTGATAGAGTCAGAACTGTGAATAATTCAGTCTGTGATGCTTGCAGTCAGGTCGGGATAACAGGCAACCCAGCTGGATCTGAAATATTATGTGGATTGAATTAAAAACAAGATGTTATGGAATTTTGACTCTATCACATGTTTGAGAATGTTAAAAAGTCTTTCCTAGCTAAAATTCAGACCAGCGAGACATGCATTGGGCATGCCAGATCAGATTCATCGCCAAAAAGTCTCAAAATCCTACATCATCCAATATGACATATTTTCACAAGATCTGTTTTATCACTAACTCCGTATGAATTAGCCCGAATTATCTAGCATGGTCACATCCAAATCCATCAAGAACTGACCGAGCTATGCGTAATTCTTTGAAAATGTCCCAAACTAGAAATTTTTTGACCGCGCCTTCGGTACTGTCCTTGGCTGTAAATCATGTTCTGGAGTCTGGACTCATTGAGCCCATAAAACCAGTGAAATTGGAGGAAATATTGAGCTGGACTATCATATTGGTTGGCTGCATTGGTACCAGGGGCACCCAGAGGGCCATATGAATAAATAAATTGCCAACGACAAATTACGGATTCAGTTATTACCGTAGCATAGCACGGGTAACTGTTAGTGTATGTTATCCACATGCAGTGCATTTATCTATCTATCCTCTTTGAGGCTTATGTGCTATGACCAGGCAGAAAGCAGGGAACTATGGAAACCTGAAGCATCACACTTGCAAACAAGGGATGAGATTAGCTGCCAAGGCGCCTAACAACCCAAATCGGACACAATGTTTCAATTTGTCAACTGGGGTCCTGAAATATGGAATACTATCAGAAGTGACACAAGCATCGCACGCGGAACCTTGTTCCTTATTTCAAGAGGATGAAGAGCAGAAATGGTAATTGTAGACAACACAAGCTCTCTGTTGAATTGTTAATTCACTCAAAGTACCAGGAATGTGCTGTTCAGTTCAACAAGCAAGGTACGAACTCATTTGTTGAAGCCTCTGTCTACAAGAGACTACTGTATTATTACATTCAATTCGACAGTCACACATCACAGGGGGGGGTTGTCGAATACGAATTTTGGTTGTTTGTCACGCATCACAGGGGCAGTTGTCGAATAGGTTCGACGTCACAAAATTCTAGCAGCGAGAAGCCAAAAATAAATCTCTTGTGCATCTTCTGCATTGAGGCTGGCTAAATCTTCTGTCTTTTGTCAATTTTTAGCTTGATATCAAGCTAAACACAATACAAAATCCCTGGGAGAACCATTTGCAAGGCAGTTAATTTAAAATGATGTCTGCCTGGTTTCCCCTGCCTCTGCAAAATGCCCTAAATGACTCTATGATGTCCTTGCATCCTTGCGGCATGGTGTCGGATTTTTTGAGAGTGTCACGGTTCAACCTGGGCCTTGTCGAATTGTCGAATATGTTCCGGATGTCACGCGTCACCCCCCTGTCGAATTGATCAGTGTAATAGTACAGTACCCGTTCAGCGGATTCGTCAATCCTTCCGTTCACGTTGCCCGAGATGCACGGAACACCAGAGTGAGGCTTGGGCCACAAGCTGAAGCCGGCATATTACATTTTTTACCCTAGAGTATGTGGGGAACGGGACTACCGTGAGGAAGCATACATGCATTTGAATTGATAGAACAGTATTTCAAAGTAGTTCTTGCCGCAAAATGGGGGGTCACGGAGGGGAATTTGAAGAATAAAGCAGGCTCAAAACTCCATGAGCCCAATTCCACGCCCTCCACAGTAACAAGCAACTCAAGGAAGTCAATTAAACAGTGGCACTGGAAGTCTTTGGTTTCATTAGAACGAGGAACGCGAATAGTTTTTGTTGCGCTTATCAAAGAACTTGGTTCCCTTGCCACTGAAGACGTTGACAGCGTTGAAATGAAATAGACGCCACGCCGAAAACAAGGACTCGGAAGATGCCGGACGTGAGCGGGGTTTACGCGCTCACCGCTAAGCTTCGTCACTGCTTCCAGGACATTGTGCCACCTTGAACACCTACCCATCTAGCGCTTCTATTTATCCGTACCCCACCCCCTCCTCGTCTACCCCGCCCATCCTCAGCATCCTGCTCTCGTCTACTCCGTGGCCATGGGCCGGTTCGTCTCGAAGGCAGCTCCGAGCCAAGGCGCGTTCAGACGCCATCGACCGGCAGATCATGGAGGACTGCGAGCACCACAAGAGGGAGTGCAAGATCCTGCTCCTCGGCTCGCACGACTCAGGCAAGAACATGCTCGTGAAGCGAATGAAGTTCATCCACCAGGGCTTCGACGCGCACGAGCTCGCCGAATCTCGCACGACGATATACAGGAATGTGCTTGATTCGGCGGGCACGCTCGCACGCGTGGTGCGCCAGGTGGGCGTTGGTGCGCTGGAGGAGGGCGAGCGCGCGCACGCCGCGCTGCTGCTCGCGGCATTTCCTGCCGCAGGCGTTACAGACAAGGAGGACGACGGCGAGGCGGTGGAGGTCGGCGCGGACCCACTGGCAATGGCAGAGCGTGAGTGTGAGCAAGAGAGGGAGGAGGGCATGAGGATTCAGCCAGGGACGGGGGATGCGGAGGCACCGACGGACATGCTCTCGCAGACGAACGCGATGCTCACCCCCGCGCTCGCGGACGCCATATGGCACGTTGCGCGTGCGCCCGCCATCGAGCGTCTCTTCGACGAGTTTTATCTCATGGACAGTGCGGCCTAGTGCGTACCTTTTCTCCCTTCTCCATGTCGCTGCCCTCCCTCATTGTCACCTAACACCTCGCACCTCCCGCTCTTCCTTTCCCTTCACCCACTCTCCCTGTCCTTCTCCCTACTCAAAAAGCCGTTCCCCTCATGTCATACCCGCCTCCATGTCCAAGCTATCTACGCTAACACTCGTCCCAGCTTCTTCGCCTCAATCCACCGCATCGCAGCGCCGACGTACGTGCCCTCGGAGGAAGACATCATCCACGCGAGTGAGAACAGCACCGCCATCACCGAGACGCGTTTATCGATGGGGGCTTTGTCGTGCGTATCTCCACTTATCCTCCCTCCTCGTATCGTCTGCTGATCACGCGACGCAGGATCCGCATCATCGATGTCGGCGGGCAGCGCTCTGAGCGCAGGAAGTGGATCCATTGCTTCGAGAGGTGGGTCTTTGTCTTGATTCTTCTGCGACAAGCGATTGTGGAGGGTGGGGCGCTTCAAGTCGTAGAGCGGCGAGAATCGCGAGTGGCGCAGCGGATGGCCAAGGATCGAGCTCGGCGGGAGGCACTTACCGGCCCCCGACGTGAATCTTTGCGCTGGGTGGGATCCAGTCATGCCACTCGTGGTCGTTCCCAGCGTTGTATTATCATTTTCTCCGTCTGCACTTCCTCTCCATTCCTCCTTCAAGCTCAACTCGCTTCAACTCGTCATTCAAACCGCTTGCTAATGGTTATTTATTTTTCTCCGCAGCGTCACGAGCATCATCTTCAGCACGGCGCTGAGCGAGTACGATCAGGTGCTGCTCTTGGGGGAACGGAGCATGGTACGTTTGTCTTGTCCTTCCTTCCATCAGACATGATACGAGGTGTATCTGGCTCGCGCGCCTGTCCCTATTTACCTTTTTCGTCTTCCTCCCCTTCATTCATTCCATTCTTTCGCTGATGACACGCCCCTTACAGAACCGCCTGCGCGAGTCGCTCACCCTCTTCGACTCCGTGATCAATTCGCGCTGGTTCCGCCGCACAAGCGTGATCCTCTTCCTGAACAAGGTCGATGTCTTTCAGCGGAAGCTGCGGGAGGTGCGTTTCTGTTTATGTAATGCCTTGCTCGGGCGTTGTTCTGCATTAATTGCCTGTCCCTTCTGCCCACCCTCACTCCGCGTCCTCTGCCATCCCTCGCGGAGCTCCCTACCCCTACCCCTACTTCCTCACTGGTGTCGCCCCCTATCCCTCCGTCCTTTACCTTCCCTTGCATCCATTTTTCTTTACCTTCATCTGTTCGTCACTCCCCGTTCCCGCACCGCTGATGCTCCTCCTCCACAGATTCCTCTCGACCGCTACTTCCCCGAGTATATAGGCGGGAACGATGTGAATAACGCGGCCAGGTTCATCCTGTGGAGGTTCATGCAGGCGAACCGCGCGAGGCTGAGCGTGTATCCGCAGTGAGTACCATGTTCCTCCCCCGTTTTCGTTTTGGACATCACCGTCGTGCTTCACCATCCTTGTGACTTTGGCTTCCCCCATCATTCTGATCTCTGCAACCCCCGCGAATGAGTCGTTCGCGGCGATCTCCCATTTGTTTTTGTTTCATGCCGCATCCTTGTACGTTGACACGATCCCCAGCCTGACAAAGGCGAACGACAGCAGCAACGTCCGACTCGTGTTCGCCGCCGTTAAGGAGACTATCCTGCAGAATGCGCTCAGGAAGTCGCGCAAGGACTCGGACCTTCTGTAGCCCACGCCTCACCGCGACTACTGCATCCCGCACGCCGTACGGATGATGCCGGGTCTTTACTCTTCATTGCTTCGTGCAATACGCATTGCTTACTCTTGTTTTCCGTCTCGGTTTGGTTTTCATTGGTCTGCTGTCTACTATTGCTATGTACTACTTACAATATGGCAGGTTCTCCTGGGCTACTTCATCCACTACTGGAAACCAAGAACGACTACCTATCTATCTCACTGCGTTCAGCGGGTTGATAGCCGCGGGTTCGGCTAGATGTCGCTAGAACTGGCTATGTTTAGCCTAGATGTTGAGGGTCGCCTAGCCAGGGTCGTATAGCCACGGTCTGATTAGATGTTGCGAGGTCATGGCGAGGCCGCATAGCCGCCCTGCGGCTAGCCCTCGGCTAGCCCACCCGCCGAACCTCGCCAAGCCCCGCTACCTGACGCTAGATGATGGGCAAGCCCTAGCCGCACGTGGCTAGACCGGCTAGCGGCATCTAGACGGCACCTCCGGCTATCTCTGGCTCGGCGGTGCTGCGGCTATCCGTCCGCTGAACGCAGTGTCTGTCCATCGGTCTTTAGTATGATACATCTTTAGTATGATACAATAAGATACAGTATCTATTACGGTAATATTATGCCAATTTCGTGCTATCCTGTACGACAAGCTCGTTCGCGCTGCTATGGCTACCCTCCCTTCACTGTATCATCAACCTGTGGACACCTGCTCACATTGGTACCATGGGCAACGAGTTCGCCGACGATGCCGCAAAAGCTGCTACCCGCCTTTCCGCGCCACTCGGCCCCCCTCTTCCTGACGACTTGCAAGTGCCAGGTCAACCTTCTGGTGCTGGACCGGTGGAAGAAGTTATGGGAAGTCACGACGACGGGCCGTGGTCTCCGGAAAATAGATGATTCCCACCATCGCTAATCCTTCGCTCGCCATACGATTCCTTTGCCGCGTGCGCTGACATCACCCTGATCTGCCGGCTCCAGACTGATTTCTCCGCACTCAACACCCATCGGTTGTGTTGTCGCCTCACCCTATCGCCTGCCTGTGATGCTTGCAGAAAAGCAAAGGAGACACGCAACCACTACCTGCTCCACTGTCCTGCTTATGAACATCTATGCCCTCCACTCCAAGCTGCCTCGTACAATGCCAGTGTTCTCGGCGCGATGGATGTTCACACACTCCTCAGCAACCCGAAGCTTCTAAAAGCTGTCATTGGCTTTGTTATGCTATCCCGTCGCTTTAGATAAGTTCTCAGTGTTTCCCGTCTCCCCTTGTCTTTTACATACCTTACATTACCACTTAATTTCTCCCAAATCCCGCACCAACTTCCGATATCATCTTATTACAAGCATCTTACCACCTCAACCCTTCTTGTGTACACCTCTCCTCAATTTTCCCTGCATGTTAGCTATTTTTATTCCTCTACGTCTCTCAAATACCACTACATATTACATACCCAACACTAGTTTAGCTAGTAGTACTGCTGCATAGCCCTTATGGCCAGGTACAGCGTAATAGAGCTCAAGTTCAAGCCCAAGCCCAAGTATGTTGGTTCCAGTGCTCTGGGAATTTCAACCACAAAATGACTCACAGTGGGTGTTGCACCAGGCCGTAGTTCGAACCACATTTGGGGGTGGATTCTTTTCATTGCAATATGAGAATCTAGCAATTTGCATCAACTTTAGCAATTCTCTTTCTCCTGTCGATCAACCCAGTTTTCGAAATAACTTCACAGGTAAATATATTCGTCAAGAGGGAGGGAAAGACCTGGAGGCGGAATGGCCTGCGTCTGCTCCGAATACAAGAAGCAAAAAGTCATGCAGAAGGGCCTGTTCAATTCGGGGCCAGGCGATTGATAAATAGTGTTCAGTTTCTTTTCGTCTTAACCAAGAATTCAACCTCTTTTCTGCCTTTGAATGTTTTAAATACTGTAATTGTACATTAAAGAGGGTAAAATCATAGGGATGGAAGACCTGGAGGCAGAAAGGTCTTGGTCTGCTCAGAGTGAAATATCTGCGGCAGGATGGCCTGCAACTCACAAATTGTCCAAAAATGATATGTTTGATCTGATATCTGATGCCACCGAGCTGGGCCGACTTTCCGATTTAAGCTGTTTTCGAAGGGGGGGGGGGAAGGGTATATTATACTCGCGTGGTCCACAGTTATCCAAAGAATTTCAGGGATATCTAATGATAGGATATCTATCTTCTCTCACTGCGTTTCAACCGGCCCTAACCAGAGCTGCGGAGCTGCGCTTAGCTTTGCTTAGCCGACGGCCAGGTCTGCTTAGCCAGCTGTTGATGGTCTGTTTAGCGACCTAGCCGTCGGCTAAGCAAAGCTAAGCACAGCTGCGCAGCCTCAGGTTAGGGCCGGTTGAAATGCAGTGTCTGCTGGTCTGGACGCTCTGAAAACTGCCCTTCCTTCTGCAAAACATCCAAACAATAGTCATGATGGCCAGGGTGATACGATCAATCTCGGCACCTCCAAAACGAAATGAGCCCCGAAAGTTGCCCACAAATACGAAGATGAAGCCTCAAAGATGTGGAAGTGGAAGAGATGTGGGCCTGCAAACAAAATCTTGAAAGTTGCAGGCTAACTCCAGAGTTGCTGGCAACCTTGAAAGTTGTCATATAAATGAGGTAAAAAAGATGCAAAAAAACAGGTAGGTTTTTACACAGTATATTGCCCATACGATCACCTCATCACGCTGATGTCAAGCTGCCGCCTTTTGCGTGTTTCACTCGAACCACCATGAGCGCCTCGTCCGACTCTGCCAGTGCCCCCACCAACGACGACGATGAAGGCCGACTTCAGGGAACTAGGGCATCCACTACAGTGAAATTTGCCAAAGGGGAGAAAGGGGCGGTGGGGGAAGAATTTATATCGAAGAAGGCAGCAGCGCCCGGATTCTTCGGCTGGGTGCTCCCCACGCTGTGCACCCATGGCACACTCAAGACCGAGCTGCTGCGTACTCGCTCTCGCTGGGGAGATGATGTCGTTGCTGGTTAAAAGCATTGGGTGCGCCCTGCTGTCTTCCTGCTTGCTCTCTAATACAATGCTGACTTTCGATCGACACTGTAGACAAACCGACTTCTTCGTACCATGCTACCGAAACCGGGGTAGTTTTCTCCTGGAAAAAACGGACGCGTCAGACGTCTTTTACATGGCGGGCACGTCTTTGACTGCGGGCGGGTACTGCGGCGTGCTTCCCTCTTTCGAACACGCCCGGCCCTCATTTCATTCCCATTTTTTCCCTCACACACGACATTGACGGACCACACTGACGCTGTCTTCATGTCAGATACTGGAAGAAAATAACGCTCGACAAGACGATGTTCGGGGTGCGTTTTCTTTTCTCGCTTGGGTTTTTCTCTATTCTCTTCGTCCCTCTGAATCTCACTTTTAACTTTCTTATCCCCATCACAATCCGTATTCAGCTTCCATTGGGTTGGCCTCCCCACACTAGGTACCTGAAGTACGCGCGAGACGATCGCCCTCTTCGTCGAACAACATGTTAAACAATATGGAGTGTGACGCGCGCGTGCACGACGCAGAATCTTCTCAATCGTCCCCCTCTCACTTGCACCCCGTCTTCGCGCTCGCGAGGACCACATAACTTCCAGTCCGTCTTCCAATTTGCTTCTAGCACCTGCTCCCATTTAACTCGTATACGCGTGATAAAAATGAATTGATGAAGATTTAAATTCGCGGGAGCTGTGATTGAAATTCAAGTGCGATTCATTTGGTTTGGAAATGTGCAACAAATGTGAGGGGTCACTATTTCCTCATCTTCCGCACAAGTAAGGGTCGCACAGCATCAGCAATGACCTTCCACGCATCAAGTATCTCCTCCTCCTCTGCACTCAGAGCGGCCCTTCGGATTGGCGTGGAGTTGGTGGGAGCCCCAAAAAGCGTCGCATCAACGGGGCACACCGTCCCTGGTTTCGGGAGCGTGCCGTTCTCGAAATACTGCCGGAAGTACCCGATGGTGCAGAGCGAGGGCGCAGTGAGGGAAGTGTGCTGTATTTGTCCATCAACTGCATCGCGGAGATGAAATTGTGAATAGACTCACACCGGGGGAATCTTGCGTGAGGAGCACTGATCCCGGGAACCCTGCCAGCGTTTTCAGGGCGCTTGATATTGTCATCAGCTTAGCATGTGCATATTGGAAGGAGATGGTCTCACGCTGCTTTCGGAGCGTCCGGGTCTAGGAGGAGAGTGGTCAGTATGAATAATTTGTGACGGGTTCGAGCGGCGTACCCGCGCTATTGGCCACCAGCAGGAGTGGGAAGCTGGTGTTGGCTGCAGCCACGGGACCCTTGAAGCGATCCTCCCGATAGACCTGCCAACCACTAGCATTATCAGGATCGCATGGATGAGAAGGAGTGCAAGACCACCGTACTCGCACGAAAATCTGGTCGAGTCCACCACAAACTCCGCAAATTCCGAAGTCTTCGCTGCGTTCTCATCGAATGCCCTCAGCTGCTCAATGGAGTCGGTCACCTTGGCTGCATCACCACACTCAACCGCGGTGGCAGCCTCGGCCCCGTTCAGGTGAAATGGCACTGTGTCGTTGCTACAGTCGCACTGGAATGGGGCCCCGGCCTCCTGGGATAACGAGTATAGAAGGGTGCCGTTTCCACGCTCAAGTGCGGCCAAACCCTCTGCAAGTGGACCGAATGAACTGTACGGCCTGTAGAACGAACTAAAGAGCGTAGAGCGGAGGAGCGAGTAGTCGACTATTCCGTAAGAAGTGGCCGTGATGACGGGTACGGGCTCCGCGCGGATTGACGAGGTCAGTGCTGAAAGTCTGTCTGAAATCTCCGCAGCCGTGGGTTTGTAGAAAGCGCAGATGTCGGGGCCTGCTGTCGTGCAGCTGTCGAAGAAGCTCTGCAAAACATTGTCTGTGTCAGTGGTCTCGATGGTGAGGTTCGCTGGGGTTCACATCAACCGTGGGAGTAATATGGATCGATAATCAGACTTGCCGCTGAACCAGGCATCTGCGTCCAGGACGCCTATTCCGAAATAATTCACATCCCTATCACAAGACAGGCCGACGAATGTGGCGCACCGTCGATTAGAATCCGCCCAACTTTATCCTGTACGTGGCCGTGAATGGGTGATACATATCAACTGTAATAGGGAGGCACTCACAGGAAACAAGGCCGCGAATGTCGCGCCGAGTACCGATCCGTAGCTATTGTGGTTCGTTTTACTTAATGCGCCAGAAATAAAAGTGGGAATCAGACAGCGCTCACGAGATCCCGTAATACTGCAGCTTCTCAAAGCCGAACTTCTGTGTAATCCGCAGCATGTCGCGCGCAACGTTGTCCGTCGTCATGTATTTCAGGATTCCTGAGCCATCGCGCTCGGCGGCCAGATGTCCGAGAAGGTGTGCTCGTGCCCATGTTTGGGGAATGGCGTTCGAAGACGCATTCAGGGAGGCCGGCGGCGCAGCGGCGTTCCACAACGCCCGCTCTGCGTCCGTCTCGAAGAACGATGCAATGGGAGTGGAGTAGCTCACGCCTACAGTATACAGTCAGTCCGCAGTAGTTCTGATATTATATTGCGGAATCGCACCCCGAGGATCGAAGCTGACAAAATCATATGCATTCCCAAGAACGAACTGGAAGCTTGCGCCAGCCGAGACAAGCGAGTCGACACCGCTCCCTCCGGGTCCACCTGGGTTGAATAGGACTGGACCACGGTACTCGGCCTTTGAGACATTTGCTGGGAGGCGGACGACAGCGATGGCGGCGGTGCCGACATTCGCGTCGGAGTAGTCGAGAGGGACCTGCACAAATAAATTAGCACGAATTTCTGATTGAAACCGATTGAAGAAATGTAGTACTTACCTCCAATCTAGTGCACTGAAACGTGGAGTAGCACTCGACCCAGTCCAGAGTCTGGCTCGGCTTCAACTGCGAAAGCTTCAAATTGTTGTCGTAGATACCCGCAGGATACACACCTGGTCCCAGAGAAAAGGCTCGGTTGCTTGGCCTCTGACGGCAGGGGAACGAAGTAGAACAGACAGCAAGATAAAGCTAGAGGATAAACGCATTTTTCCTCTCTGAAGGAATTGTCACGCAGGACGGCCTTGTTAAATACCCAGATCGATGATGATACGCATCTGAATTACGGGACGGCCAGGGTTTAGTCGGCAGGTATGGGGACATTACAAGATGTACCTACGCGTCGGCGATGAGCTTGTGTCAATCCTCGAAGATCAGATTCTTATCCGCAGTCGCGTCATTCAAAGGGCATGCTGATATTTTCCTGAACACATTACAAGATGTGCCTACGCGTCGGTGATGAGCTTGCGTCAATCCTCTAAGATCAGATTCTTATCCGCAGTCGTGTCATTCAAAGGGCATGCTGATATTTTCCTGAACACATTACAAGATGTGCCTACGCGTCGGTGATGAGCTTGCGTCAATCCTCGAAGATGAGATTCTTATCAGCAGTCGCGTCATTCAAAGGGTATTCCGATATTTCCTGAACATTACATGAGCCTACGCGTCGCTCCAGCGCGGCACTGGGCTTATAAGCTTATAATTTTCAAAAGTTGGACATTCAATTTTATTGTAGGTTTACTGCCGGATAACATTAATCTGTATCAGAGCCGTATCAAGGTACACAGCGCCGAGAAAGCCAGATCTTAACGGGAGTCCGATTTATACATGCGCAGTGAAACGAGGAAACTAATCATCGGATTAGGTAGCAGAGGCAACCGGACGAGGTCCACAAAGAACTGGATTTTTTAGCGCAGCGGAACAGGGAGTGAGCTTGGAAAACTAAATTGCAGGTGCAAGGCCCACATCACAGCCTTAAGATTATATCAATTGAACCGGCCAGTGGCCACAATGCGCAGGGAGGAGGGTAGAAAGCCGTGGAGTGCACGTCTGCCAGAGGCAAAGAAGGGAGAACAAAATGCAAAAGTTGCCCAGAGATTGAGCCAATTGCCACGCGCCAGGCCACAAACAATACACTGTTTTTGACCGAACATTACAGTAAGGTTGACGAAGGGGGCGAAGGATTGCCCGGTCAGCGGGGAAGCGAGGCTTAGTTATACATGGATAAGACTCAGGATAAATTAGTAACTCTGAAAGACACGGTGAACATATTTGGCTGTATGACACACGGTGTCTCGCCGATAGATCAGAGATTTGAGGACGCGCGTCGCACTCGCAGGCGTCACTGTTAGAGTCCCCGAGTCTATTGAACTGACCGAGGCAACAAATTGAGCTCGTCGCTCTTCCAGTTCCGGCGTGCTCGCAGAAAAGAACAGGGCATGTTCAGCCATTTCGACAACGTCGCACCCCAAGCGGCACAGACGTCGCTCGCGTGGGATATCGTCTCGGTGATAGCGGCTCTTGTAGCGCATGCGTTCCACCGTAAGAGGATGTTGACTGACAAGTAGACGAGTCAGTGCTTTGCGGTGGGAAGCATTCACGATTAGTGTCAGATAGTGGCGCCATATTATGTTGATCTTCGGTAATGCCTTCTGCGGCGCAGTGCCTAGTTGCTGCGTCTGTGTGCGAAATTCACTGTAGGAGGTCAGATGCTCAGGAATATTTGACGGTAACGATACCGTTGAACCACCTGGGTTCACCCAATGGGGCTGAAATGCGTGCACATTCCAGTTATTCGCAGCTTCTCCGCGGTTAAGAAGCAACGGAAAATGCGGACAGTGTGAGTAAAAGTATTGCATGGGGATGAATCTGAATCTAACGCTGTGGATGTTGAGGCTGTGGGAGGCTGTGGGCCAATTTACGTCGCCAAAGAAGTACGAGGAGAGAGATCAAAGAAAGGAATGGAGATTGAATCAAAGCCATGTAAACGAAAGCCATCCATCTCGTTAAGAGAACGGATAATTCTGATGATAGGGGGTAAATAATTATATTATCGCCGCGAGGAACATGCGCAGCCAGAGTTTACGCTCAACTTATAGCCACAGGGACAATAACAGTAACTGTTCAATCAAAAAGGTTGTCGAGGACTAAATGAACCAATAGTTATTCTCGGAGCACAAAAAAAGGCAAGAAGCTTACCGGAACCGTCTCTGCCAACTGACATCCCGTTGAAGGCAAGGGCAACGTTCCGCGAATTGGCTGTCCCGAAAGTGCTGACTAAAGACTGGTCCGTATTTGTGGACCAAGTTCTATTGTCCGCTGCTAAACCGACTGCCTTGTCGGTATGAACTTGAGATACGACGCGGCCGAATAGGGAATCTGATGTGTCTGGGTTAGAACGGGAATTCGAAGAATAGCATCAAAGGACGAACTGGAACTGAATGCCGGGTTCTGGAGGGTCCAAAGATCTATGTCTCGGGTCAACATTTTGAAATAAACACAAAAAGATAAATACATACACAAAATTGATCGAAGTCAGAACGTCGTTCACCGAGTTTAGGTAGTTGTTGTTTCCGCTTGTGAGCGTGTACCACTGAAGTTTCCAATCGGTTAGTTTGCATCGAGTCGAATACAACCTGAAATTCACCTTCGTTGGATCGGTACTAGAGCTCGTGGTTGGCTGAGCCGCGGAGACAGAAGATGAAGTCGATTTTGTCGTGATCGGGGTTGGTTTGTCGGAAGAAGAAGTGGATTTTATCGTTATCGATGCAGTGGGGGTTGCTTTAGCCGAAGAAGATAATTTTGAAGCACTACTAGTCGCTGACGCGTGTGGAGTAGAAGAATGTCGCTGGCTTGATGTGCTAGACAATTGCTGTGCACAGAACGGATGAGTCTGACTGAACATCATTTGAGAGGTTGAAGAACCCACTTGGCGTGAGGTCGGACGTGCGGACTACGAGGGTGCATGAGACTATATTCCATTTATATATAAAAACAGCGCATACCGCCGCATGACTTGTGGATGTTCCGCTCTTCTGAGATGAAGTGGTAGATGATCGACCAGAAACAGTGCTCAACGGTTTATTACAGTTTGCGCGTTTGCTGCCCTGAGAGTTCGAGCAGCTCCCATCTACGAGTGCAGTCTGTTTAGCGATGTAGTCAAGCACATCTTGCCACGATGATGTGACGCTCGGCACCCTGGTGGCTGAACTTCGCCTAGATTAAATGAGAAGCGGTTAATGTCTGGGAACAGTGTAACACTGGTTGAATTGCACCTGAGCCTGTTGGAGCTTCTGTTCGTCGGCTGTGGACCCACATCCCTTGATATTAGCCAAAGCGTCGACCCCGGCTTGCTTAAGCATAGCTTGAATAAGGCTATCGAGTTTCGTTGCCATTGACATTGAAAGGCGGCTGACGTTCGAGTCTGTCAAGTAATCATTTACTGCGACGTACTGATCATTCTTTTCTGAGTCGGGCTTGCGGGGGTTTTGCTTTTAGTGAACGTGGCAATGACCTCGTCGCGTTTCTGATAATTATAGCTGATAGCGGCAACCCAGATACAGTGCAATCGAGTCCCACTCCATTGAGTCCTTGGTCAAGGAAAAACAGGTTGTCTTTGCTATTAATCGCATCCTTTATGGGCGCCATATATGAGGCCTTGTCATCAGAGGTCAGGCCACTATTTGGGGTAGCAATAATTCCGTCCAGAGTATCGCACGCCCCATTTGACTTCATAGTTTTCTTGAGAACCTGCAGCTCCAAGACATGATCTACCAAAGACATCACTCACTGCATCCTTTCATTTAACTTCGTCACGCACCGCAATCGTAATTTTCCTGAGGCTCCGGTGAAGGGGAAAAACTTCTGTCGTTGGGATTATCTGGTTGCTCGTCTTCAGAATCGTCCGGGTCGCTATCCGAGTCCGAGTCCGAGTCTGGTGGATCCTCGGCATCCTGCGTACATTAATGATTTCTGGTGCATGCCACTCGACAAGGAACCTTACAGAGTCTCTCCGCGAATGTTTCGTTTGTGGTAAGCGCACGGTTCAAAAACCCAAACTCGATCGCCTTCTGTTGACACAAAGTTTTGATATTGCCCTTTCGTATCGGTACACCGCACGCCGTGGTGCCATCGTTTGCGCGGCCGGTTATTGCACTTGCGGTGGCCGTAGGTTTCGCAGTCGTACTTCTCCGCAAAGAACACAACGATGCCGATTTGGATGAGTACTGGAGACAACTCGCTTGTCGCCGATCACAACAAAATCCCACTGAAGACTCAACTTGTTTAAATCCGCCACACTGTCGATAACACCAAAGGAAGGAGCAGAGCCCAAAGAAAGAAGAAGAAGAGGTCTGAACCAGGCCATGGTGAGTGGAGACCATGTCCAAGACGTTCTCGTTTCTGTGTTCGAATGCGTTTCAGCCATATTGTAAGTAGTACAAGCGCTCGGGGGACCGCTCTGCGGTCCCCTCCCCCTTTATTCTTCGGACGGACAGAAGCCCGTAATGTTATCGCCGCAGCACTTCGCCTGCATAACTTTGTGATGAATATGACGAAAGTCACGCCTTTTGGTATCAGCGTCTGCGTCGCAGAAATACTGAGCGCAATAAATTTACGGTGTCGCGGGCATTTGTCGGCGAGTGTCTTTGACAGAGAAGTGATGGAGCTGATTGTGCGGGAGCTCTCGGGACTGCGGCATATGTTCCGAAATGGTACTGAATTGATATATCAACGGCAACCAGATTGATAAAGACTCGGCAGCCAGGAAATCAATCCGCAGAGATGGCGAAGTTTAAAGGGCTTCGGACAGACAGACACACATAATTTTATAAAGAGGAAGAAGACATCATCAGACTTTTGACATTTTTGTTGTGGCGTTGTACAACGCCAAAAAACGCCGAAAAACGCGTGAAAACGCCGCAACACACAACACGACAATTTTTCTAAAAATTCCCACAACGCCGGAACAAGATCGGCTGATACCATCAGAAGGGCTGTTAACCACAATGGCTTTCGACCTCCCCAGGAACCTCCCATATCACCCGCATCACTGTGCTCCTTTTCAGCAACTTCTATCGTCCACAACCCTCTGGCCAGCCTCGAAAATTTGGGAGGACAACGCGAAAACGCCAAAAAACACGTGCAACACCACAATCAAAATGTCAAAAGGCTGATGATAGCAATAGAGATAGTAGACAGCAGACCAATGAGAACCAACCCGAGACGGAAAACAGGAGTAAGCAATACATAGTGTACGAAAGCCATGGAGTCATGCACGAAAGCAATGAAAAGTAAAGCACGAAAGCAATGAAGAGTAAGGTAGTAGGCGTCATGCGCATCCATCGAGTCACGTGAACGTGACTGATGCGTGACAGTAACGTGTGAAAGCGCGAAATTTTGGTTCCGAAAAAATAAAACAATGGTCTTTTTGCCTAGAAATCCTCCTAGCAAGAAAAGAGTTCTTAAAACTGAGTCTTTTACTGTGTGAAGGGTCCAGAAATCAAGATCTTGGCCTCGAAAACTTTGTTCTAATGTTCTCGACCCATAGAGTGGGTTAACTGTAAAACTTGAAGATGTAAAGTTAAGTGTTTTTGCACCTGTAGTGTATATATATGGATATATAACTTACCTCTGCCTTGGAGATGTTTACCTCACAATGCAGTGAAGTAAATTTAGGGTATGGGCCGTTATGGGTGATTGAGATGGGGATCTATTAGCAAAACATACAAAATTTCTCATATGAGTTGTATTTTGGTCTTCTACATCTACCCACACCCATTACACAGAGAAAAACCAAAGGAAGACGAGCATGGACACGAAATGTAGGAGGAAACAGCGTGTTTGATTGGTGAGCACATGATCTTACTTAGGGTTAGGGTTTCCTCATATGGAAGCGCAAAATTTTGACAATAAAAATGTAAAGCTGTCTTGCTGGAATGCAAATGATATTTTGGGCACTTTTCTAAAAATCAGTGAAAAACATTTTTTTGAGACCAGTTATCAAAAATCTGAGACCATAGGATTGTTCCCTTGCTTAAACTGAGCACATCTATGGTTTTAGTTTGGCTTCCCATCCCGACAGTACCGACTAGTAAGGGTGGGAGTCGGTGTCATGCTGTGATGGCACGTGACTAGGGAATAGCACGAGTATATATTCGCGAATATGAATATTCGCCGACACCTGGAGATTGATACTCGCATTTGTACGAATATTGATCACGAATATTCGTTGCTTAGTCAGCGATATTCGCGAATACTCGTGAGTGGCAACTATTTACATTCAGCGAGTTTGAATATTCGTTAGTTGCGAGTTATTCACGAATAGCATACATATAAAGTTCAATTTCAGCTACTGAACTACAAGCTGGTGTCTTCAACAACAATAACCTTAGATGATCCCTGTGCCTCAGCTGCATTGGGTACTCTCCGCTTCTTTTTGCGTGTCCAACCCTCAGCAAGCTGGCTTTCAAACTCGTCAACTGCAATGAGGTCCGGGTCGCTTGCCCACTGGCCAACCATCACAGCGGAATGGGCAGATTTCTCAGACAGCTGGTTGCGAAGTTTTGATATTGTCCCTCCTGAGAAGGAGAAAAGCCGTTCAGCGTCAACAGAGGTTGCTATAAAATGGAATCAGTATCAGAAACTCGAGGTGCAAATGTATTATACCTGGGGCAGACAAGTAATCGAGACACATTTGAGCAAATGCTTCCGCCTCAGGGCTCTGTCTGGTCTTTGCTGCTTCGCGCTGTCTCGAGTGATATCCAATTGGGTCATTCTCCAGTGGAAGTGCAGGAGAGGTCAGCCATGCTTCAAGAGCATCAGGTGCAGAAGAAGCTGCCTGGCCGTAGTCAATAGTAACATCAAAACTGATCTTTGAACGCTACAAGAATCAATAAAAGTTATCGGAGTTAGAGGCTGAACCAAACAAATAACTTGCAGACGTACATGGGAGCTGCTCTGTGTTTGCGATGTATTCGGAACTGTAGGTGTCGTGGGGTTTGTCCCAGCCGGCTGTGGCTTGTAGTGGGAAGTCCACGCAAGACGAAGAAGTCGAAGAGCTTCATCAATCCATGTCTGCTCCCATCCAACAGTCAGGAAGTAGAATGTTTTGTAGCGAGGATGCAGAACTATAATCAACCATGTCAGATTGACTCCATTGGTTGACTGGACATACTCATTGCAATCCGATAGATCTCGCTGTCATCTGTGAATGAGTAGTACTTGTTGAGAGTTGCGAGCCCTGTATTGGCAGCATGTCGAATGGCAATATGCAGCGATGTGTTGTCTATCATTTGACCAAACATGCTGGTGAATTTGTCGATGAGGGGGATGACCTCAAAGACCAAAGCAACCTCTGCCTTCGATACTTTCTCGGTCGCAGCTATGAAGGTCTTTCAAGTTGTCAGCATTTGGCCACAATAAATAATGCAACTTACCTCCAGAATCTCCTCCAGCTGTTCAATAATTGTCCACTCCTCACCCGAGAATGTATATTGTCTCAACTTGAGATTCCGATCGTTGCAGATCTGGGAAACAACGGGCTGCTGGTCAAGAATCCGGAGCAGACAATGTGCATGAGAGTTCCAGTGTGTATCAATGACCTTGACGAGTTCCAAGAGTGGAAGCTTGAGCTCATTCGATTTTTTCTCCCAGGCTTCAGAGTTGAGCGAGCTATTTTGGACAGTCTTCGACAGACCGATAGCCTGACAATGTATGAGCTGGGCTTTCCTTCTGGAGCAAACGAAACATCACTTGCCTTTGAGAGAAGCACTCGTGCTTGTTTGCGCTCCTCCACAGTCAACGGAGGGAGCTCAATCTCGTCGTCAAGCTGTGAGCCTGTGCACTTCTCTCCATCCTCAAACTCGTCAATCAGCTCATCGTCAGCCGCATTCCGGGCAGCATCAATATCAGTGTCAACCGGTGCGTCTCCTTCCTTGTCTCCATCATTCTCATCCTCCTCACTATCTATCTCATCAATGTCTGAATCTCCCGCCTCGCTGTCACTGTCAGCTGCGTCATACTTTGCAACCTCCTTCTCCAAAGTGTTCCATTCATCTGCTGTTCCCAGCGCATGAACGGACTTCTTCACACGAAGGAAGACACGAAGGAAGGCCTGGATATAGACCAAACTCAACACACAGTCACGATGAAGACACAGAAAGGAATACCTTCATAACTAGGTTCAGGATGTGTGCGAAACATCTAATGCGATGGAGTGCCCCATTGAATCTGCCCAACCGTCGGATTTTAATAGCCAGCGCAGTAACAAGAGTGTTATTACTTGAGGTGTTATCCGCCGCAAGACCAAGGAGCTGTAAACTATATGTTAGTGGTAGTAGGAAAGCCAGAACGCAATGACCTACCCGGAGATGAATATTGTAACTGACCAGGCAGTCATATAGAGCCTGAGCAAGCGCTGCACCTGTGTGGCTGCCACGGATACTATTGATTTGTTAGCAATTGTGACTCAGTCTGAGGTTGAAATCTACCGGATGAAGTCCAAAGTAAATCGTTTATATTTGCCTTTGTAAACAAGGTAGCAGATGACTCCATGCCACGGAACCATGTTGAGATCGGTCCAGACGTCGAGCGAGACGTGGATGACCCCAGTGGTGCTCTGAAGGTAAATCAGGGGGTTGAAATTCGGAGTGTTGAACTTACTGCCAGGAATATCCGGGTCTTCTGTCATGACAGCTTGTACAGGCGCTGTACATCGCGTGCCTGGGTGCTTGCAGAGTGTGTGTGAGCAAGAGGATTAAGAAGGCGAATGATTGCACGGAATTCTGGGTCCTGGACAATTCGGAAAGGGCGTCGGTGGCGTGTGACCCACAGAGCAGTGAGGGTGCGGAGCTTCTCCCGCTTGTAAGTTGAACCAGAGACAAAGGATTGCATGAGTCCCTGTTGTGGATGAAGATCGGACTTTGGTGAGCAATCTCTTTGGTGGTTGAGAAGGTTTGATGTAGTGCTCGAGCGTGCATTGCGCTTGAGGAATTTACCACATCTAAAGACAAATATAGGACCCATAAAATGAACCAAGCAAAGGGACACACTGTTTACATTCAAAAAGATAGACAGGCACGGACTCGAGTGTTCCTCCCGAGTTCTTGGCCTTGACAAACACAATTTCACCTTCCTTGTTACGCTCCAGCACGGGTTTTTTGAACTCCGAGTAGAATGCAGCATGATAGTCGCGTCGTGCACGGCCTGGCAGAACGGAATCAGGCATAATGTGTGGAATTAAAATTCAACACAGACGCAAGTCATTCTCCTCGTTGCAGAGATCATCATCTGTGAGGTCGTCATTTTCATACTGCCGCTTATCTGGTGCTTTGCCACGGCGACGAGATGATGCACGAGAGACGTTGCTACTGGGAACCTGTGAAATACTGTCGTCTGGTGCAATGGACTCGCTGTCGGATTGCGGGAATGATGGAGGCTCCGGAGTTGGAGGATGCGAGCTTACAGCCTTCCTCCGAGTCCTCGAAGCTGCAGAGGCCATCGGGGTGTTGAGTTGTTCATCCCCACAAGTGCAGGTTAAATGAGAGTACCAAAACTCCGAAGAATATGAGCTCCCTCACCGATGCAAGTGTTCGGAAACTCCGAGGAAGATCAGCTGTCAGTGTTCAGAAACTCCGAAGATACTCAGGTCCTCTTGACAGACGCCAGCTGTAGCATGGAAAGACAGAAGCTCACCTCACGATCCATTACTTCCAGATTAAGCATCATATACTTCCGATTTTGACAGATTGACAGATGGACATTAAATCTGCCAAAATACAGTTGGTTCTCTCTGATCCGAGGTTGTTCTCTTCCACGTCAAATAACCTAGGATTACCCGACGAATATTCGCGAATATTAACTTTCACAGAAACTGATACTCGCATTCGCACGAGTAGCACAGCCACAGCAACTCACGAATACGAATATTTGCAATTCGCGAATGGCTTGGCACGAATATTCGTGATACTCGCTACTCGTGCTACACTCTACACGTGACTCGATGGATGCGCATGACACCTACCTTAAAGACCCGGCATTATCCATACAGCGTGCGAGCATTATACTACGGAATCGTGCGGTATGCAGTAGTCGCGGTGGGGCGTGGGCTACAGCAGGTCCGAGTCCCGAAGAACCCGCGAGTTCTTGAGCGTGGTGTGCAGGATCGTCTCCTTGGCAGCGGAGAACACGAGTTGGACGTTATTTTTGTCGGTCGCCCGTGTCACGCTGGGGGATTGTGTCAATGCACAAGGCTGTGGTGTGAAAAAATGGGAGATCGCTGGCGCGAAAGCAAATGGGAGATCGCCGGCGCGAACGACTCATTCGCGGGGGTTGCAGAGATCAGAACGATGGGGGAAGCCAGAGTCACAGGGATGGTGAAGCATGCCGGATCTGCCTAAAACGAAAGACGGGGGAGAGACATAGTACACTCACTGCGGATACACGCTCAGCCTCGCGCGGTTCGCCGGCATGAACGTCCACAGGATGAACTTGGTCGCTTTCTGCAGGTTGTTCCCACCCGTGTACTCGGGGAAGTAGCGCTCGAGAGGGATCTGTGGAGGAGCATCAGCGGAGTGAGGGCGGGCAGCAGGGATAGGCAGTTAATGCAGAACAGCGCCCGAGCAAAGCATTACAGTGGACAGAACCGCATCTTCGGCAGCTTCTGCTGAAACACGTCGACCTTGTTCAGGAAGAGGATCACGCTTGTGCAGCGGAACCAGTACGAGGTGATCACGGAGTCGAAGAGGGCGTGTGACTCGTGCAGGCGGTTCTGTAAGGGACGTTTTCATCAGCGAAAGAATGGAATGAATGAAGGGAAGAAGGAAAAAGAAACAGGTAAATAGGGACAGGCACGCGAGCCAGATACACCTCGTATCATGTCCCGGCTGGCTAATCCTGGCGCGGTGTACATACTAGGATGGCCGGAAAGGAACACATCTACGTAACGGAACTAAGGAGGACAAAAAAAAAACGCACCACGCTCCATTCCCCCACGTTCGTCGTACTCGCTCAGCGCCGTGCAGAAGATGATGCTCGTGACGCTGTGGAAAAAAATAAATAACCATTAGCAAGCGGTTTGAGTGAGAAGTGAGACAAGAAGCGAGTTGAAGGAGGAAGGAAGGGAGAGGAAGAGCGAATGAAGAAACAATGACACAATGCTATTTTTGCCTGGAACGAGCACGAGCTCAGGCTGCATGACTAGATCCCAGCGCGAAGATCCACTGCGTCCGAGTTGGGGAGCCCAGCATGCTAGTCGGTGCCTCCCGCCGCGCTCGATCCTCGGCTATCCGCTGCGCCTCGACTCCATCGACTCGCAACTCTCTTCTCGACGCTCCACGACTCGCGATTCTCGCCGCTCCACAGCTCGAAACGCCCCACCCTCCAGTAGGCCATCGCAGAAAATAAAGAATAAAGACACACATCACAGAAGAATCAAGATAACGAATAAAGACCCACTTCTCGGAGCAGTGGATCCACTTCCTGCGCTCGGAGCGTTGCGCGCCGACGTTGATGATGCGGATCCTGGGAGCGTAAGCGGGATCAGTAGACGATATGAGGGGAGGGGCTTCAGTGAGAAAGAGAAAATGTCCCCCGGCGGGAAAGGTAGAGGGCAGGAGGAGGAAGAGGGACGGTGCCAGATGAATGAAAGGGAGAAAGCAAGGGTACGGAAGAACTAGGGGTTTACTACGAGGTACGCGAAGTGGGGAAAGAGAGGAGGGGATCACAGATGGATGGACGGTAGGAACGGGAGTGGATGGATGCGAAGCGCAGGAAGTGCACGCGCACAGGTGAGGCGAGAGATGCAAGGACGATGAGGCGGGAGGGGCAGAGAGAGTGGAGGAAGGAGTTGTGACGTGCGAGAGCGGGACGATAACGAGATACACAGAGAAGACGAAGGTGTACGAAGCGATTGGACTGGACGGGATACTGTATACGCGACGAGAAAAACCGATAAGAGGAGACACGCACGACAAAGCCCCCATCCATAAGTTTGTCTCGGTGATGGCGGTACTGTTCGCGTTCGCGCAGTGGATGATGTCCTCCTCCGAGGGCACGTACGTCGGCGCGGCGATGCACTGTATTGAGGTGAAGAAGCTGGGGCGGGTGTTAGTCTCGTCGATAACATGGAGACGTGATAACATAGAGATGGAGGCGGGTATGATATGAGGGTCCAGGGAACGGATTTGTGAGCAGGGAGAAGGACAGGAAAGAAGAGTGGGAGGTGGGAGGTGTTAGGTGATAATGAGGGAGAGGAGGAGGGAGGGCAGCCCCGAGGGGACGACACGGAGAAGGGAGAAAAGGGTACGCACTAGAATGCACTGTCCATTAGATAAAACTCATCGAGGAGGCATTCAACAGCGGATGCACGAGCAACGTGCCATATGGCGTCCGCGAGCGCGGGGGTGAGAATCGCGTTCGTCTGTAAGAGCACGTCCGTTGGTGCCTTCGCATCCCCCGTCCCTGGCGGGATCCCCATGCCCGCCTCCCTCTCTTGCTTGCGCGTGCGTTCCGTCACTGTGTCCACGCCGACCTCCACCACCTCGCCGTCGCCCTCCTTGTTTGCAGCGCCTGCGACAGGGAGCGCCGCGAGCAGCAGCACGGCGTGAGTGCGTTCCCCCTCCTCCAGCGCACCGACACCCACCTGGCGCACCACGCGTGCGAGCGTGCCCGCCGAATCAAGCACATTGCTGTATATCGTGGTGCGATACTCGGCGAGCTCGCGCGCGTCGAAGCCCTGGTAGATCATCTTCAGCTGCTTCACGATCGTGTTCTTGCCTGACTTGTGCGAGCCAAGGAGCAAGATCTTGCACTCTCTCTTGTAGCGCCCGCAGTCTTTCATGATCTCCCGGTCGATAGCGTCTGAGCGCGTCTTGGCTCGGAACTTTCTTCGAGACGAGCCGGCCCATGGCCACGGAATAGACGAGAGCAGGATGTCGAGGATGTGCGGGGTAGACGAGGAGGGGGTGGAGCACGGATAGATAGGCGCGCTGGATGGGTAGGTGTTCGAGGTGGCACAAGGCCTTCAACGTGCCGTGGAAGCAGTGTTGTGGAAGTCGCTGACTAGTCAGCGACTAGCCGAATGGTCACTGGTCAGTGGGGTCGGGTCACTCAGGTGAGTGACTTACCTTGCAACAGCAACGTTGCCACGTGCATTCAAGCCGCAAACATGAGAGCAGTCGCTCGGCTAGCGTCGGTTAGCTTCGGCTAGACAACGCAAAGGCAGTGCAAAAAGGCAAGTCGCTCGCGTGGCCCGATGACTAGTCGCGGACTGTACTAATCGCTTTCGAGGATAAATCTATTTGGAAACCCCCATGTGACCAGTACCAGGGTTTCCATATAATATAACAAGATATGCCATCGCTTCGCTCCGACGGGGGCGCCTGCGATCTAGCCATCCTATTGCTTCGCTCTGCGCAGGCATATAAAACTTCCGATGTTAAAAATTAAATTCCTCACATGATGGATTGAAGGTATTGATTATTATGCCTACATGATGTGTCTACATTGCTCCTAGAAGCATGAATGCATACACTACGATGACTGGTTTTAGAATTAAACAATTTTTATCTATAGGGTTGCGCCGCTACGCAGATTACCTATCAATTTATCGTCGGCCGCCAGAAAGTTGGGCAAGGTGACCGCGGGGACATTTTGGAAACTGATAGCTAGTCTATGTTGCCATGAAATTAAATGAAGATGAGCACCGACTGAATGTGGAACCCGTACCGGCCGATTCCCGAGCTTAGTAGAATGAAGACTGTGAAAGCCGGTGGGAAGCGGTGTAAGTGAAGGGACATTCACCGAAGTGCCCGACACAGCGTTGGAATGTGTATCTGCTTGATGTGCTGGCTGGCGCCCGCCAGCGTGATGACCTGGATGCGAGCGCAGGTGAGTGAGCAGTGTGGAAAGGCGGACTTACCCACCCGGGTTGCCTTCCTCCAGTCGGCGGCGTGCAGTGGGACCCACTGTGTCGGGTCGTACCTATGCAGCGTAGAAAAAGGCATCGATATGTGGAGAGTGAGTCAAGAACTGAAGAAAGAGGTCCGTAGATATGCACCTGATTCAGTTGGTTCGCCCTCATGACACTGCTCCGCAGACGTTGACAAATAAGCATGCATCTGGGATGCAGCTACGAATACAGGTCCGGTTAGCGACGGCCGAGAAGAGAGATGTGGTCACGACTTACCTGTCGCTTGTCGGGTCGTCAGCAGTACGGCGAGCAGGGTGCAACGAAATAGAATGTGGAGATTCGGTAAATGATGTACGAGGGAGGGTGAAGTTGAAGGGACATTGTTTCAACATGGAAGTCTTGGGGCGCAGTGAACGACTTGGAAGCGCTTAATTGATTTTGCGATCCAACGTGCAGTTTGATATCTTGAAGCATCATTCTCGGCACTAGCCAGGGAGTGAGGTTGAACTGTGGATCGGAGGTGGGATAGGCCACTGCGTATTCGTCGGTCTTGATGCACCGAATGAAGGTCTTGCGGAGGATTTGATCAGATGGGATTTGAGCCTTGCATTGAAGTGGGAAGAATAAGAAATGTTGCTGGATTGCGGGATGATGGGGAAGAGGCGTAGCCAAGTCAGCGAAGTTGGGATTGAGCGTGTTGTTGTCGGTCTTGCTGCTCAGTGGGCCTATGAAAGGGTTGATCCGATCACCGCTGCGAGTGAGTACCCAATGTTGATAAAGACGAGCAACGCCAGACGCCAGGATTGATGTGGTGCAGAAACGTCGAGTGGAGCACCAATTGAGAGGTACGCTGTCCTTGGTCTTGCAGCAGAGATCTTGCGGACGGCTTGATGTATGCCAAAGAAGCCGGTAGCCACTAAATTGACGAGCGAAGGGAAGCTGCTGGATGGCAGGAGGATGGTGGGGGAAAGGAACGAAGGGAAATCAGCCAGGCGTTCCTTTTGAGCGGGTCTTGAGTGCGCGAACCTGGGTCGTGTGATGCTCTGGGATGGAGCGGCACGGAATGTGCCGGGGTTTATCAAAGTGCATTCCGGGGGAAAGGTGGACCAAATCCACGACGGTGGGATCCACGGCACTGGAGCAGGGGAAAAAATGGGCTCAAGGCTTAAGGCTGTGGTGGCTTACAGCAATTGGCAGTACCGAAGGCGCGACCAAAAAATTTCCATTTTGAGCTGTTTTTGATCCCCGCGAAAGAATTGCCCATATCTCTCTCAGTTTTCGATAGATTGGGCTGAAAACCAGATAGATCTACTGTACTAAGACATACGGAATTAGTGATAGAGAGGAATAGATAAAAATACCTTTTCTTTGATGGCCTGGCCACCACGGCCCTCCCGCGCATGTATCCTGTTTGGCATGTCCAGATCCTCTCCAATCGGGCTGGATTTTTGGAACAAAGTAATAGTAGGGTATACACTGGGTGTGATAGACTCAGAAATGTTGAATTATCTTTCCTGGCTGCTGGCTGCTTGTTTCGATACATCTCAAATAGGAAATAATGAATAGACTATATCTACCTGGGCTCTTGCCCAAAACAGTTGGAAAAATTACCCATGCCAACGTGGGTCATCACCCTACATTGTGATAGAGGCCCGCTACGTGAGAGTGAGTGTCTATAATACAAATCAGTGTATTGATGGCATCGAGTTTGGATGCGATACACTAATTTGTATTCTAGACACTCATTCTTACGTGACGGGCCTCTATCACAATGTAGGGTGATGACCCACGTTGGCATGGGTAATTTTCCAACTGTTTTGGGCAAGAGCCCAAGTAGATATAGTCTATTCATTATTTCCTATTTGAGATGTATCGAAACAAGCAGCCAGCAGCCAGGAAAGATAATTCAACATTTCTGAGTCTATCACACCCAGTGTATACCCTACTATTACTTTGTTCCAAAAATCCAGCCCGATTGGAGAGGATCTGGACATGCCAAACAGGATACATGCGCGGGAGGGCCGTGGTGGCCAGGCCATCAAAGAAAAGGTATTTTTATCTATTCCTCTCTATCACTAATTCCGTATGACTTAGTACAGTAGATCTATCTGGTTTTCAGCCCAATCCATCGAAAACTGAGAGAGATATGGGCAATTCTTTCATGGGGATCAAAAACAGCTCAAAATGGAAATTTTTTGGTCGCGCCTTCGGTACTGCCAATTGCTGTAACGTGGTTTAACGCAACCGGAGTTATCGCATAGCAGCACATCGTAATCCTGCCCACGAAATCAAATCTTTTAGGAACTTGACATACCTTGCACGTCGATTATGCTCAACCCTCAGCGCCATGGTCGTTTTTCGCCCTGGAGACGTGTCGTCATCAATTTTCATTGTCCCTGGGTCGATACCTTGTCAAATCTCGCTCTGGGGACTCTGGGGACGGTCTCACTGTCCACCACGGCCGCGATACTGGTAACAAGAGTTCCAAGTTTGATGCCATTTCTCCTCAGCCACTGTTGGCGTTGACTTAGAATCATTCAATCCCATGGCCATTCGACGACGTGTTGCTGAAGAGCTCAGATCCGATGCACATTTTGATCCTGTGCCCGCGTCTGAGGACACCGTACCTGCATCTGAAGACAGTGTACCCGCGTCTGAGAATAACATACCCTCGACATCTCCGTCTGCAAACCTTCCATCTCCTTCCGCTGATCCCCCTCCTGCAGTGCGCTCGCAGCAAACGATACTGAGGTTTAATGGCGGCCCAGATCCCTCTCTGACCACTGAGCCCCCTGTCAAAAAGCCGCGCACAGGCTCAGGACCGGAAATGAAGACAACACGCAACCCTCGCAGATGCGGCCAATGCACGTATGTGAACTGTCCACGTCAGTACGATTGCAAAGGCAAAGGTGCCCGTCACCGCTGTTCATGTGTGTCGGATGACCATGAAGAAGCAGCTGGAAAACATATTCGGATTGCACAGTAGTTGGTAGACGATGTATATTGACAAAATCATATGCCGTACATTCATACAGTAGCTATGAGTGATTTTTCGTCAGGGCGTGCCAGAGAGGATGAGTGTGCATACAAAGAGAGTGTAAGGTAACCTGGCATAACACATATAGCAAGTACCATCCCGATCTCCGACTCGGACATGCTCTCCTGGCGCTAGAGGATTTTGTGCAAGGTCGCTTAGACCTTGAAACCCTTGGACTTTCTGCGCCCACAAACTTGCTCAAACTGTCGCGATAATAATGAAAAGGGTAGGAAATGGCTGAGACAGTCACGTACTTTGCGTCCCTTCGAGATGGTGTAGGGCTTCTTGTTCTTGTGGGGGCCTGAGGCATCCGTATTAGCCAAGTAAGAAAATAATAGAAGAGCAAGTAGGACGGACCCATGCCAAAGTGTTTGCCTCCCGGGCGGTCTTCTTGCCGCGCAGCAAGACGGTGTTGGCACCGGTAGGTGCCCGCAAAGCGAGCTGGTCAAGTGTCAGTGCCTCACCGCCGGCGTTGAGGATGCGCTCTTTTGCTGCGCGGGTGAAACACAGAGCAGCAAGGGTGAGCTTGGGAACCTCGGTCAGACGGATGTCGTTTGTGATTGTGCCAACTGAGAAAAGTATTTTGTTGGGGAGATCAACGGTGTTGGAGGTCTCCTTTACGATTCGGGACAGTGACAAGGGGGTGCAGTTCGTCTTGGAGAGGAAGAGGTGGTAGTGGAAGACCTCGCTGACCGAGTCAGAGACTGAGGTGGCTGTAGAGAATCATTTTCGGGTGGAATTACCTTCCAGCTTGCGAATTTCCTGTCTCCATCTCCTCTCCTTCCCGCCTTGGTGGTGAGAGTTTGTTGCGTCGATTCCACGCAAGTAAGAGTACCGATTCGGATAGATATTGCCTTGAGAGGGGAAGTCCAAGTTAGGTCCTCATCGGAGGAAGGCATCGGAGGTTTATACCGAAGAGAGCGGCACGACGATGGTGGTGAGAAGAGGACAGCGGAGCTCGCGGCAGCAGACGGCGCGAGGGCGGCCCGTGTGGATCTTGAAAACGATTGGCCTGGGTTTAACCCAAACCAGGTACTATCTCCGAAGAGATAGACCTTGAAATCACTCGGCGGGTTCACGGATCATCTTGATATCGTTCCCGCGCTGGCATGCTTCTTCTCAATCTGGAGCTTGCGCAACACAAACCGCGCTCGGAATCGACACCGGTGAGCTCTAACAATCTCTCTCTACTTCCTCTCTTTTCCTCTCTTTTTATCAACTTGAAAACTTGATTCTTTCCCCGTAACCACAGACTTAAGCCTAAAGCCAAAAAATGTCAAATCTATGTGATGGTAAACAGGTGCATACTGATTCGAGGCAGCTGCTTAATATACGGGTAATAATTAAGCACGTTAGGGAGAAGAGGGAGATTTGGGGAAAATCGTGCCCTGGCCTTTTCAGTGGGTATTGCGCGGGTTGAGAATTAAATATGTGGTGGATTTCGACGTCATAATTTACGCACTTGGATATAATTAGCGGTGCCGCGGTCAAATGGTATCGCCTGGAGGCACAGCGAGATCTAAACGGGGCATTATCGGACCAGAGCAAACACGGACAATCTGATTCGAGGCATCTGCTTAAGATACGAGTGATAATAACCGACAAGACGTGCCTTCGCTTCGCTCCGGCGTAGGCATCATCAGGTACAGACTGTTTGGGAATGCATCGCGCGTATATATATTGAATTTTCTCAAAGAACTGAAAGACACAGATTTCGAGTAAGTACAAAATTCGTTTTCCAGCCAGGCAGATGGCGACGAAGATGGGAGAGTAGAACTGAATGATTCGATCCCAACGTACGTATACGTCTGACACTGTAGAGTCGACAGTGTGCTCGCGCAGTGCTTCAGCGTCGCCGTTGAGCCACAATGGAGTGACCTGTTGGAATTCGTCAGACAGAAATGTTGAAATATCCGGCGCATAGATATCGAGAACAGAGTTAAAAAAGAAACTGCGGTTTGAAGCGTGAACGCCCGGGCAGAACCGTTCAATCTCAGGTGGAAATAGACCGAATTGAACCCACCTGAAGCCCATAGGTCACCACGGAGATCAGCGCAAGACACGCAAAACATATTGAAACATAGCACACTTGATATTTCCGGTTGTCGTATCTGCAGCAGTTACTATATCGCGCTGGGATCCTGGCCACCTAAGGGGTTTGGGCCCAATTTCGATCTTACACAGGGGCTTTTCCCAGGTTCGTGGGCCCTAGTCAATAGGCGCACATCCTGCGAAGAGATTGAGCATATTTGTGATAATTTTGGTGCTGTTTTGAGTGCCCAATGAATTTAATTTCCAAGGATTTCCCGAAAAGGTAATTGACAGGGATCCTGGCCACCCTCAAAAGCCCATTGTTGGGGGCAAATGAGGGCCCACACCATTTACCATAGTGCATATGGGATTCATATAATGTATTTCAGGCACTTATATCATACATTGGGCCTCGCAAAAGTGGAGTAGCGGAGACATTTTACAAACGCCCTCGGCGGCGAGATCCATACTGTCACCTAAATCGGGCTGGTGCGTCAGTGGTAACACATTGTAGGCCAAAATAAGTGACATGGAGGTTTATTGGGACCCAATGGACCCACCTGAATGCATATCTCTACTTTCAAGGTGTACTGTTGAGAACCCAACGTTTAATATTTTTTCCAGCATCAAATGGGTGGTTTTCTATCTGTACTCACATCAGGAGGGAGGGGGAAGCATTCAAGGAGCGCAGTATGGATGATATAGATGCCTTACCTATCAGGATTGATAGTCGAAGGCATTGGAACCATAGTCTTCAAGGGTCCTTCGGTATCTCGAATTTAAAAGTTCGATCGACGGGTTTCTGTTCCAATTGTTTTGGTGAATTTGACCACGGAGGGCGAGTCTTCCGCTGGGTAATGCATATCAAGAAGGAAGCCCCAGGTTCTGGCAGAAGAATGAGCCCCCAAAGTTCCGGATCCACTGTGTATTGGTCGAGAAATAAGGGAGACAGTCGCACGGGGTTATCAAATTGATATTCTCACCCTCCGGATCGCGATCAATCTGGGCACAGCTTTGGATCAACTTATCACTTTGGGTTGAAATTTGGTCTCAAGATGTGCAATGGGTCATATTCCATTGTGAAAATGTGAAGGGGACATATTACACACCCCAGAGTCCTATATTTGACTAATGGCCAGGATCCTAGCCACTGATAGTAGGGATCCGTTTGACGGAGCGTGATGACTCAAGAACAGCTTTAGGGGAAGCCGGTCCCTATGTGGCCGGGCGCGAAAAGCACCGTTGAAAAAAACATGGCTTACTGTCGACATGCACGAATAATTTGCGCTTTTCGCTAGATTGGATCGAGGGACGATGATCAGAAGATAATCTGCTGGCATGTAAGATTCGCACATAAACCAGCGCTAAGAACCACCTGCGACGATCATCTGTAAGTTATTGAATAGATTGTACGACGGACTGTGTTTTATTGGCCCGCCTATTACTTCTGAGCGGCGTCTTTTGCTCGTTGAAGGAAGTTTAACCTGGATGCAGAGGCATCGAAATGGTGCAATTTAACGCACCGCTGTTGAAAGCGTGAGTGAGCGGAACAGATTGACTGTAGGCTAATCAGCAAGGAAGCAGGAGAAGGAAGTATACGGAGACGCACTCCTCCGGCCGTGGAAAAGCGTCGCAACCTCCTTCTGGGTCAATGGGCAGAATGCAGGGACCGAGACCGTGTCGTTTGCTGTCGGAAACGGCTGAATCGGAGTGTTCCTGGAAGATGTTGAAGGTTTTGCGGTATAAATTGAGATCTTGCTCTAGTGCAGCACGAAAGGGATGGACATCATTGAGGAATCGGCCAAGTCTTGAGATGGAAGTTGGAGCTGAGCGCCTGAATGAATGAAGAGGCAACTGGGTCCTGTGGAGTATTTAATTAGATAGCCGTGGAGTATCGTGCTGAAACTTGAGGGCAGGGGACACGGCAGCCTCGATCGTTGAGCAGAGTTGCGAGTGAATTGTGTTGACCTGGATCTTGATGGGAAAACTTTGGGGTACAGTCTCAGAGCGCTCGCTTGGACAGCCGTTGAACACTACCACATTGAGGAGGAAGCCAAGGACAGTGACGAAGATGGCCCGGTCCTGCAGGTCTTCCTTTCGACGAAGCAGAAGTAGTTTGGGTGTAGAGGAGGACAGAGGAAACGACGGCGTGCAACGCAGGGGAGATGGTGGGGTGAGAGAGAGAAGGAAGCGAATGAGACCTTTTCTTTTGAGCGGATATTGAATGGCTGATCGGGGAGGTCGAAAATGAATTGAAGCCCAATAACCTTTGACGTGTCGGGTGGACTCGGAAAGCAATAAGAAATTGAACCACTAATGTGGGCGATCCGTGGAGCGGCTGAGAAATTAGGGTGAAATAGGAACAGAAAAACAGGATCTGCTTAAGATATGATTAACAATGGGGAAAATGCAGGCCTAATTCGGCGAGCTTGGATGGAGGCGTTGGAAGTGGCTGAGAACAAAATCACAAATTGAGGTGATTGCAAACAGGTGCATACTGAATCAGGGCATCTGCTTAAGATACGAGTAATGCGTTTCGGCGCTAATTTTCCTCACAGAATAGTACCCGTTATAAAATGACGAGTCTGACGTTTTAATAACAATACATGTGCTGCTAACCGTCCCGGACAGCTAGTTAGAGGTTGTGCACTTCCTTGATAGTCTTCCATTGGTGTCCCGGTCACACCGCATTGCCAATTCCCGCCGCCTTACTTCCCGATCCCTCCACTTTATTTCCTGCGTCCCAGCCCGAGCTCCCTGCCCCGCTGTCCACAGCGGCCAGTAAGTGTGTCTTCAACTCCCCTGCCTCTCCCGTTACATGGTCAACGTGCTTCACTGAGGCTTTGAACAGCTCCCCGAGGCTGTTCAGACTCCTTCGCTCGCCCTCGAGGCGGAAGATGCGGTTCTCAAGCTCAGTGGGAGGGAGGGTCGTCAATACGTTGTAGAAGGGTGGAAAATCCCGCGTGTAGGTTCTTGAAATAGGTCGGTGGTCCGGTACAAATAGAGTGGTGTTTCGAATATAGAAATGGTTGGACAGTCCCGAGGCGTAGTGTAATAAATGTGATGCGAGGAGGGTGTTGGTAGAGTGGCGTGGGAGTGTGAAACGAGTGCGAGGGAGAAACGGGACGAAACAAGGTTGTTGGTGGCTAAAAGCCCACTGACGGCATTCCCAAGGGAAAGGGGTGAGGAGCGTCGATACTACCTCTGGGTGCTTGCCCTGCACTGGCCGTTAAGATGGTGGTACAATGGTAAAAGTTGATTGTCGGTACGTATTTACTACGGAAATAAGTGATGTAAGCGAAACTAGCTAAAATTAGAAAGTAGATCCAGCTTGAGGACGTGGAAGGGTTTCCACGTCCCGGCCATCTGACCCTACCACAACGTATGCGACGAATCCTGTGATTTTCGGAGCGTTAGAGTGAGTTTGCGGGAAGGCAAACAACTATATCGCACCTGAAATGTCTGCGATGGAGGTGAACGACACCTGCACTATGCCTTTTCCAACGAGTTGAATTTTCTTCTCGTCGAAATACCCGACGAGCCACGGACGAATTCAGTGAAAATGCCATTCTGTGGTAATATTAATGGATGGTCTATCATAGAAAATGGGGATCCACAAAAATCCTTGTCGAAGGAATGCTGTTGGTTTTCAGATATGCTGGTGTTAGGCTGGAGTGCACGATAGAGAGCATCGGGAGCCTTACCTACGATTTGGTTCTTCTCTGCGAGGACGCCCTCCGTTTGGCCTTTGGTAGGCATCCCGTACTCGGACGACACGAACAACTTGACTGCCACAAGCTTCGCGGCGTCAACCAAGGATTTCTGCGCGGTGGCGGCCGTTGTGGTAGTGCAAGCCCCGTAATGGGACCGCCGGAATATATACCTACAGCAATTTCCCAAAGGGGTATCGATCAGATTTCCGTTTTTGACGATGAGGAGTTGTGCATCCTGTTTTGTCGATGTCGGTTAGCGTTGTTCGGAGACGCCTGTTGTTGTAGTTGAACGAATGTTTTAGTTGTGTACTGGGGGATTCTAGCTCCAGATGGTAAGTAACTCTCTCATTTTGCTTCTGTGTTAGTTATTGGTTGGGCTCTACCTTAGGGCATGGGGTGAAACTCATGGGGTGTGGGAGCTGGAGTTTGTGGGGGCCTAGTGGCGAAGGTGTAGTCTACTCGTGTCGAAGAAGCTCGCTTGTATACCAGGATAATCCGCGTTCGTCATTCGGACCGTGCTAATACTACACCGCCAACGGTCAAACACGTGTTCTCCAGCTGGACGTGATGTGTTGAATACATGTCGGTGATAGCTGGGACTATGTGCCTGAATGCTGGCCTCCAGCCTATTTCCCAATGGGTCCACACTGGAGCCAGCTTTGGTGTGGCGGCCAGCTGACGATCCAGCTGGTGTATATTTGAGGTTATAGGTGGACTAAACATGTTTTGTTTGTTACAAGCTTTACGACCCGTGCCTTTGGCACGGCCGACTCGCTGCGCTCCAAGACATATAGGATTTGCAACACGAAAGAGATGGAATAAATAAATATTATATATTAACGCGCTACCTAGATACGGGACACAATATACTGCTGTGATAAACCCAGGGTGCAACTTCTGATGAATTAAAAAACGAGCCCAAACACGGGCGAGAAGGAGATCACGCCAATAATCAGTGGAGTGAAACACACACACAGCGCGGCCTGCATATCATGTATTCATGTTAGTAGGGCAAAAAAGGTAAAAGGAGGTACACACTGTTTGTTCGGCCAGAACTGTCTCCCCCCCATCGAATCTCGTCAATTGGAATTGGCAGCAGGAAAAATGATGGGAAGCTGGTTCCAGCGAGACAGTGGGAGAGCATTGATAGTTTGTTTTTTGCTGCAGGCCTGACATTGCGAGTCTGAGATGTGCCGACGGAGGTCTTGCCGGTTAATGGAAGAGCGGATGATGAAGTCCGGAATCCGGGATTGAGATCTTGCAGAATTGACGTTAAGTTTGAGAAACAGGGTCTTGAAAGAGCGACCAAAGACGTTGATGGTCTTGCTGATAGAGCCCCTCCGCTTGCGGTTATATAGAAATCATCTGCAGACGGCATTGAAGATCAGGTGTTTGGGGTACATGCAACCGTCGAACATATCCAAAAAAGATTTGAGGGCACAAGAAAGAGACTTGAAGGCTTGAATACCAAGCTGGAAGAGGGTACGAGAACGACCCGATCCGACGTGGAACTGATACGGACGCGACGTGAGGCTAGGTAGGATCACACCGTGACGTGGGGAGCAAACACATGCTTGATCTGCGGATTGTTGATGGGGGGAGTGAAGCTAACGGGAGTGGCCCACATGGTGGCCAACGTGTAGACAGATTAGTGGGGTAATCCGAGGATTTGAAGATTTGTTGGGGGCCTAGAAGACGACTTACGAGCGTGTCGTTCTCGCTCGTTGTGTCTTGCTTCGGACATCGGAATATCAGCAGTGTTTGGGTTCGAGCTTGTGGTGGTGTAAGCAGAATGTATGAGAGGAGAGAGATGGTGGAAGTGGGAGCAAGGAAAGGTGCGCGGTCGACATAAGCAACATGCACGTGATGATGAATGCCGTGCCAAACAAACGCGCGGACCTCCGAATCAGAACTTAATGCGCTCGGTGCAACAGAAATTATCGAGTCTCCTTACACTTTCTCTAAGGCCGCGAGTGCGCAAAGTAACCTCCTACCGAGCATGGACTTAGCTGCGGGAGCACCGGTAATTCGTTCAACTCGGAAGTTGTAATAGTGACTTGAATCTAGACTCCACCGTTGGTATGTGTCCAGGAGCGGACTTGAATGTAGACCTGCCCTCAAAGCGAACAAATTCGCATGTAGCTCTCATTTTTCTGGAATATGTTACATGTGTACCAGGTATTCAACAACATGATAGTTATATAGATGGCCAGCTGGTAGACAGCTGAAAATTTCAGCTGGGATGTCCAGCTGGCAGACAGCTGGTCAGAGCCTGGGATCATCTTTCGCAAAAGATGGGTACCATCTGAGCATTCCAGATGGGGGCAACGACACTTTGGCGGTGTACTTACCCACGTGCTTACCTACCATCACGATGATCATTTCAACCCGCGGGAAAGGTACAGTAACCTGGAGAAAATGTAGTTGATTAAATAACTCGAATGTAAGCCCGGTGAGCGCGGTCATGGCATTGGTCCCACGGAAAGCACTCTAGGTGCTTTCCTGCGCCTTCCAGGCGGCAGGTTTGAAACTGTTCCTATGGAGCCATGTGGGTTACATCTCAAACACTCCCGTATGTCGTTACCGTGGGCGTCACCCGGGGGATCATCTACGAGCTCCCATCAAGGATCTTGTGCCCAAAACGGAACTTCCATATGTGTTTAACGGAAGCCCAGCTGCGGACTAGGGCTGCACTCGACTCAGGCTAGACCCAGTTGCCGAACTCCACGAGTTTCAAGTTGACTTTCGGGAACCTTATTATCTACCGAGGCATGCACTCTCTCAAAGATCCAGATTCTGGCACTAACTAGGGGGAGAAGCGAAAGTGCCGGCGACGTGCCGCCACTGCCGCCATGGCGTCAGTTGGCGGCAGTCTGGCGGCAATGGTGTCAGCAGTCTTAAACCTCAGACGATTTAAGCCCACCCCACTGTTGTTCAACCTTCGGAACTGTCTTTTATATCATATTTATAGCATACACCGTCCATTTGGCTGCGACGACCTACTTCTAGACCACCTAAACATTACTTTATGTGGGATGTTGGCGGCAGTTGGCGGTAGTTGGCGGCAATGTGCACATTTCGGGGGCGGCAGTGTGGCGGCAAAGTCAAAATTTTGGCGGCACTTTGGCGTCAAGTTGGCGTCAATCCAAATTAAGATGGCGGCATGTCGGAAAAACCAAGCTAACCTTATCGGCCTTATAATCTGAAGCAATCTTATAAGCCCTTATAACCACCTTATAAGGCGATTTTAAGGCCTTATAAGGTCCTTATAAGATTGTTTCACCTTATAAGGCCCATAAGGCAAAACTAATTTTTCCGACACAGTCTGGCGGCAGTGCTGGTGTGGCGCGGCGGCAGTGTGACAAAGGTGGCGCCAATATTCCCTACCCGTAGACTATCCACACTGGGCTTTCCGAGATTACTCCACTAAATGACTGTTATGTATCCACGATTGACCCCATGAGATATAAACCCTTGTGTCTCTTGCTGTAACGAAGTAATTCAAAAGATAATCATGGTTAAGGACTTGCAGCATGCAGCATGGTAGCCGCTACATTGTTCAGATTCCTGACTTGACTAGCCTAATGGGTAGGAATATATTGAAAATATCATAAGTGGCTCTGATATCTTGCAAAATGAGCCTTGAATTTTCCGAGTCATTATATATCGGATTTCACAGTCGAGTTCAATTCAGTTGAGTCATATCATATGCCTTGTTCTGCTCATCCTCATGGATTCAGAGGCTCATTCCTGCAGATGAAAGGAAAGCACCAATGCTGGGAGATACCTGGCTCAGCAACTGGCTCGCCGAGACTAAATTAACGGTTTTACGGTCCTTTTCTCAACCCTGAGGAATAGCAGTGCCCAAGCTAAAACACAGAATGGTTCTGTCAATAATAATCCAGGTATTAAGCAAGGGAAATCACAGTACGAAGGTGGAGATCATTGGCGGAGTAATGCAAGGTTGAACTATGCTTTGAGATTCAAGCTCCGCTTGAATCGAATATGATTCTTGTCCGGTAGTAAATGTGTCGCATAAAATAGCAGGGAATCACGGGGATACTTCTGAACCTCACGCCAGCGTGGCGGCAAATGGTGGGTGACACGGCGGCAGTGTGACAAAGAGTGACGCCAGTTGGCGGCAGTTGGCGGCAGTGTGGCGGCAGTGGCGGCACTTTCACCCTGCCCCTAACTAGGCCATGGTTGAACGTAAGAATTTACGCAGTCACCATCTGATACAATTGGTCATTGCAGTGATGATTTTGCTAGCACAAAAATAGCAGAGGATGTCTCTATGTTCCTCCTCAACAGCAAACTGGGGCAACCGGGCTGAGAAACTTTTCGGCGGGCAGCCGTTTACCTAACACCTGACAACCGCCCAACACCTTGGGGTAAGATTTCCGGGATAGATTCGTAGGACCATGCTTTTTCGAACGATTCAGGGATACTTCCGATCCGGCTAGTTCTTTTCTCAGCCGCGGAGAGGGAAATATCATTTAGATGGTCTTATTTTTACCAGGAAAATCTTTTCAGGTGATGATGATTTCTGAACACCCACTATATGATGCAGGCCACGAGAGCTGGACCGATGACATCGAACGCATTTTACTCACGGCGGCCTGGGGTAAAAGGTTGGTCGCTCGGAGACTAGAGTGGATAGAAACTGCGGAACATTCTGAAGTATGGGGATCTCCGCTTGCGAAAAGCTGTGAGACAGCTCCGACGGAACTCTATTATGTATGCTAACTTGCTTTCAATCAAGGTCGGGCTGGAGGCCGTTTGTGGACTGCCTAGGTCTGTCAGCACTCATGGCCGTGGATTCCGGAGGTGATCGGAGTGCGACTTCGCGGCACGTCGGAAGACTGGCGTGTATTACCTTGGAGCTCTAGACAAGGCAATATTACTATCACGGTGATATAATTACGCGCGGAGTGGCAAGCGGAGTGGCGAGCGGAGATATTGGAAGGGAGTTCTGTCAAGGTAAAACCGTGCATATCCATCGAGTTTGATCCGAAATTTGCTCAAGACTCGCAGGACGCCGGATGTATAGTCTCCATTCACCATGGTCTGGTTCAGACCTCTTCTTCTTCTTTCTTTGGGCTCTGGCCTTTCCCTTGGTGCCATTATCGACAGTGTCGCGGATTTAAACAAGTTGAATCTTCAGTGGGATTTTATTGTGATCGGCGGCAAGCGATTTCTCTCCAGTACTCATTCAAATGCTGACCACTGTTGCTGCTGAAGGGGGCAACGGAGGGAATGTCGTCGCTAATCGCCTGAGCGAGAACCCCGACCTTAATGTCCTAGTACTCGAAGCAGGCGGCTCGTAAGTTCTCCACTGCAATGTACAGTTATTAGGATCGAAACTAATTCGAACACAGAAACGAGAACGTCTTGGACATTATTGTTCCGTTCTTTTGCGCTCAAGCATCGCCGTTTACACCCCAGGACTGGAACTACACAACAACTCCTCAGACGGGTTTGAATGGCCGTTCGATACCGTATCCTCGAGGGTTTGTTCTTGGAGGAAGCAGCTCCACTAGTAAGTGATTTCCCGCGCTGATCGGTGGGCAGTTTCTGACACCAAACTATCTTTAGATTATATGGCCTATGCAATTGGGGCGACCGACGATTTCAACAGGTTCGCAAACGTTACCGGAGACCCGGGCTGGTCGTGGGACAACCTCATTCCATACATGCGAAAGGTAATATAAATGTTTCATTTATGGGTTCATGCTGACACGGGAAATTACAGAACGAACGGTTCGTCCCCCCTTCAGACCACCACAACACCACTGGGCAGTTCAATCCTGCAGTCCACGGATTCAACGGTATCAATTCGGTATCTCTGAACGGCTTCCCCAGTCCGGTGGATTCCCGGATTATTGAGACCACGACTCAACTCGCGGAGTTCCCATTCAACCTCGACATGAACTCAGGATCTCCGCTTGGGATCGGTGCGCAAAATACCAATATAAACTAATATTAACTGACATGACGGCTGGGTCAGGTTGGGGACAAGCCACAATCGCTAACGGGTCGCGGAGTAGTTCAGCAACATCCTACCTCGCTCCTCAGTTTGTTGGCCGGCCGAATTTATATGTCCTGTTGAACGCCCGGGTCACCCGTGTTCTTGAAACTACTTCCGGTGCCTTCCGCACCGTCGAATTCCTTCAGGATCTGAACGGTACGTTCCTATTATGACTTTATCACTAGCATTCTTCTGACACTACCTCAGGAAAGCCGATGAATTTGACAGCAAGCAAGGAGGTGGTGCTCTCCGCTGGAGCTGTTGGTACGCCCAATATACTGATGCACTCCGGCATTGGCAACTCTTCGACGCTTTCCTCCCTCGGAATCAAACCGGTTCACAATCTTCCCTCGGTTGGACAAAATCTGACGGACCATCCTATCCTACTCATGAGTTTCCTTGTCAACTCGAACAACACATTCGAAACGATCGAACGCTCCCCCACTGTAGCAGCCCAGGTGCTCCAAGAGTGGAACGCCACGCGGTCGGGTCCTTTCGTGGACAGTATATTCAGCCATCTGGGGTGGACACGCGTTCCCGAGAATTCCACCATTTTTGATACTTTCCCCGACGTTTCTGCAGGGCCCAATACCCCACACATCGAGCTCATCTTCTCGAATGGGATTTTTGGTGGTGCTCCGCCGACCGGCAACTTCCTGGGTATAACTCCCGCCGTTGTCTCCCCTGCGGCTCGTACGTTCTCAATGCCTTGTGATGTATAAACACACATCTGACCTCGTTGGCCAGGTGGCGCTGTAACCTTGAACAGCACCGATCTTCTGGCTGCCCCGCTGATTAACCCAAATCTCCTCGGCACAGAGGTTGATTTGTTGATCATGCGCGAAGCTCTCAAGAGCACGCTGCGCTTTGCTGCCGCACCCGCTTGGGACGGTTATGTCTTGTCCCCAGTCGGCGTGAACAGCACGAGCACCGACGCCGAGCTCGACGCCTTCATTCGCACGAAAACGCAGACCATATTCCACCCTGCTGGGTCGGCCAGCATGTCCGCGAAAGGCGCGGATTACGGTGTCGTTGATCCCGACTTGACCGTGAAGGGCTTGACTGGGCTACGAATTGTTGACCTTTCTGTCGTGGTGAGTCACCAACATTCCTCAACCCTGCTCACTTGCTAAGAGTTCGTCGTAGCCTTTCATTCCCGCCGCCCATCCCATGGCAGCGGTTTACATAATGGCAGAGAGGGCCTCAGACTTGATCAAGGCAGCTTGGGCTAACTAGAAGGGCCATCCTGGGCTATTATCGGTAACCAAGACTCACAAACTTCTATCTATTCCGATCCTTAGTATGATACAGTCTCTCTCTTTATAAAATTACGCGTGTCTGTCTGAAGCCTTTTAAGCTCCGCTTTTGGTCCATCAGTACCGACACTTCGGAATATCAGCGTTAAGCTCAAGAAGTTCGGGAATTGGTGACACCGGCATGTCGGCGGCGGCATCGTCACGAAAGTTACCTTATTTTTGCTATGCTGCAATTTGCTACAAGCTCAGTATAAGTTTCACTATCCACTCAAGAGAAATGCTCTGACTTCATCATTGATTGTCTGTAAATCCACACTGCACATTTATTTACTTAAGTCAAGGTGACATGCTTCGGCCGGCGCCGAGCTCACTCCGACGTCAACATCACCGGCATCTTCCATCTTTCATGCAGCCGCTGCTGCCAATTCTGAATGGAATCGGAAAGAGGAAGAGGGACCGCAAAGCGGTCCCTCGGCCGCTTGTAACCATTTAAAGAACTGTCAAAGATGATAGGTTTATGGCATAGCACAGGCAAATGATCAGGCCGGGTCTGGTACAGCATCAGGAAAATCCAAAGTTGCCCCATAGCACCATATAGCGCACCAGAGCCCTATATAGTGGCCATAGCTGATATAGCAAACTGACCAACCTCAGAGAAACGTGGGACCCTGGACTGAACTTCATAGCCCACCATAGCTCACCATAGTCACAGTGTTTTCTATGATAGTGGTCACGGTCAGAGCACAAAAAAAAAGTTGGGATGTTTCAATTGTAATGTAAGGTCATAATGCATTGTTCTCTTGTTGCATTACTAGGATAATGGGATGCGAAGTCAAGGTTACAGAGAAGCTAATTAACATTAAGCAAGGGTAAGTATTTTTAAATGCGACCACCTTGGGGAGTTGAACTCAGGACCTCGCGCGTACAGCTAAAATTTGAGAAGCGACAAAATAACCACTAGACTAAGGAGACATTGAGATATGTAGAATCAAAGTCATATTAGTAGGGTCAGCACTGACCTACCACCTCCCTCTGTCTTTGCCTTCACTTTGTGGTAACTTACTACATATAATGTGAAGTAGTGGCTAGGCCATAACTTTGCGAGTAGCTAAAAATAAACCCCAAACCAAAATTGTAGAGCTTGAAATGCTCAACAAAAGTTGTCAAGGGACAGATTTTGTCTAAGGGGTTTGTCCTGCTGCAAACCATAAAATGAATTCCCAGAAGGTTCCATCTGGTAGCAAGGAAGATCTGATCCAGATAACCATTCGTGACAGCCATAAGTTTACTTGCCATTGTGTTACCTAACTTTCTGCTATTTATACTAGTGAAATCTTATAGATGACCATAGCACCATAGAGTCAATTGGTTCAGCTCTATAGACCATCATAGCTCACTATAGCATCATATAGCCAATCAGGTCAGTTATATAGCTCACCATAGCTCACCATAGCGTCATATAGCCAATCAGGTCAGTTATATAGCTCACCATAGCTCACCATAGCCCCAGAGAGCCCATGATAGCCACCTATGTGTCTCTCAGAGCATTTCAGATTTTCCTGATGACTCCTTCCATTCTGGCACGAGCTTTTTGACGATGTCGTTGATAGTCTTCCGGCCAATCGGAGCCTGCCACCGGAGGGCACGAGCCATGGTGCTGTACGGCTATCCAGGATGTGTGGAAGGTAGGAGGAGGTCGCAGAAGAGGGACGCGCCTTTGACGCGCCTGGGGAAATTTCACGTGAAAGATTTGAAACTCCGCAATTACATAATAAGGGCGCACTGCGATCAGACCCCCGCGGTAATCAACAGACTTTAACACGCGAGGTACGAGCGTCATATGTTAAAGCGTCTGTCTACGAGAGACTAGCAACTCTCCGACACGCGGACCGGGAGGGCCCGGCCGTTCCTATTGCACCCGAGCTTTCCCTTTTTCTACCTTGTTGCTTGCTTGCCACCGTGTTGTTTTCTCGTCCAAGCTTTTCCTTTGCCGCCAATCCATCTCCACCGCCACCCCCATATCCATATCGACTACGGCCGCTGGCCCGCCCGCGACGAATCCGACTTGCAGAGTCCCGCCCACGCCAGCGCCGACTTCACCAACGGTTCCCGCAACGCCTGCATTCAAACTGTCGCGCTTTCTCCAGTTCCTCGCCTAGCGCGACCGCTCGAAATCCCTATCCGTCGACCGCCCGCCGTCCGCGGCATCTTGTCCGCGGCATCTACATCTACTATATCTTCGTCGAGCGGCGGCACTTTCTGGGCCTGGGGAAAGACACCCGGCGCGCAGGAGATCTGGCTCCTGGGCGTGCGTTTACCTGGCTGGGTCCCCGAGGACGAGCGGCGCCCAAGCGCAGCACGCGTACTCGCATTCCACCTCCAAATCCCATTCCCACTCGACCAATGCCAACGCCAACGAGGGGGAGCTCGACGCGGGGCGTGGCCCGCGCGCTTCCACGCGCACTTTTACGCCCAGGTGTGGTGCACGTACCGCGCGGGGTTCGAGCCCATCCGCGACTTGCCCTCGCTCGCGTCGCTGCCCCCGCCCTTGTTCGTCGCTGCGAATCCCCACAATCCCATTAACCACACGACGAGCAGCAACTCGTCGCTGTCGTCGAGCCAGAGCGATGGCTCGGTGTCGAGCGCGTCGTCGTATTCGCCGACGCATTCGCATAATTCGCATGCGGGCGGGGCGGTGCGCCGCGGAGGGAGCCATTTGAGCATGGCGAACACGGGGAGCAGCGCGAGCAACGCGAGTACGACGAGTACTGGGGCGGGCACGAGCAACAGCAGCGCGGGAGGAGGAGGAGGGGCGACGCAGCGGCTGAGGCGGCGGTGGCCGCTGGGGCGGGGACGCAGAAAGGGTGGGTGGGGCTGTGGCATGCTGCGGCGCAGAGCTTGTTGGCGACGGCGCGGCAGAGGGTCGGAGGTGAGTGTTTCTCTACGGTCTTTTTTTTTGCCTTTTTGCGGCCTTTCTTTCGTTGGGATATTTCCTTCCTCCACGCTACGTCCCCCATTGAATCACTCCTCCACCTTCATTTTCTCGATCGTATTCCTGCTTCCTTCATTTCTACCATACTCCTCCCCATCGGGCTCGTATATCTGCCCCATCTTGATTTCACCCATTCCCCATCTACCGACTCCCTCCTGCTTTCCCGCGCCGTCAACGCACTAAACCTTCATTCGACTTGATATGCACCCGTTTATTTTGGGCGCTGTCAATAATTTCTATTTTCGTACTTTTTACTTTGGACGCCGTTCGTCACTGCCTGGCTCTCCCTTTCGATTTCCGCGCCCCGGATCCCTCCGGGATCGCTTCCTCTATACCTCTCGCACCGCCTCCCTCCGCCTTCTGCCGTCTTTACCTCCTCTTCGTTTCCATATATCCCCCGCACGACACCTCGCTAGTGGAGCTGCTGTCTCCGAGAACAAACCCTCGAGGATAGGTATCGCCCGGCGATTCAAACCCGTCTGAGGAGTTGTTGTGTAGTTTCAGTCCTGGGGTGTAAACGGCGATGCTTGAGCGCAAAATAACGGAACAACGATGTCCAAGACGTTCTCGTTCCTGTGTTCGAATGTGTTTCAATCATAATTGATATACATTGCGGTGGAGATTTTACCAGCCACCTGCTTGGAGCACTTTGAAGTCGGGGTTCTCGGTAAGGCGGTTAGCGATGTCATTCCCTCCGTCCCCCTTACGTCAGTATTTGAATGAGGACTGGAGACAACTTGCTTGCCGCCGATTACAATAAAATCTCACTGACGATTCAACTTGTTTACATCCGCGACACTGGATAATGGTACCACAGGAAAAGACAGAGCCCAAAGAAAGAAGAAGAAGAGGTCTGAACCAGGCCATGGAATGGAGACCATGTCAAGACGTTCTCGTTTCTATGTTCAAATGCGTTTCAGCCATGATATAAGTAGTACATAGCAATAGAGATAGTAGACAGCAGACCAATGAGAACCACACCGGGACGGAAAACAAAAGTAAGCAATACATAGTGCACGGAAGCAATGAAACGGAAAGCACGAAAGCAATGAAGAGGAAAGACCCGGCATCATCCATACGGCGTGCGGGCATTATACGCAAGGCGTTCGCCGCCGTAGTTGCGGTGGGGCGTGAGCTACAGAAGGTCCGAGTCCCGGAAAAGCCACGAGTTCTTGAGCGCGCCCTTCAGGATCGTCTCCTTGATGGTGGAGAACACGAGTCGGACGTTATTCGTGTCGGTTGCCCGCGTCACGCTGGGGGATTGTGTCAACGCACAAGGATTGCGGTACGAAGCAAAGGGGATGCGGCATGAAGCAAATGGGAGATCGCAGGCGCGAACGACTCATTCGCAGGGGTTGTAGAGATCATAACGATGGGGGAAGTCAAGTCACAGGGATGGTGAAGCACGCCGGTGATGCCCAAAACTCAAACGGGGGAGGGACACTCACTGCGGATACACGCTTAGCCTCGCGTGGTTCGCCTGCATGAACGTCCACAGGATGAACTTGGCCGCTTTCTGCAGGTCGTTTCCGCCCGTGTACTCGGGGAAGTAGCGCTCGAGAGGAATCTGTGGAGGAGCATTAGCGGAGTGTGGGTGGGCAGCAGGGATAGGCAATGCAGAACAGTTCCCGAGCAAAGCATTAGACATAAACGCACCTTCGGCAGCTTTCGCTGAAACACGTCGACCTTGTTCAGGAAGAGGATTATGCATGTGTGGCGGAACCAGCGCGAGTTGATCACGGAGTCGAAGAGGGCGACCGATTCGCGCAGGCGGTTCTGCAAGGGGCGTGTCATCAGCGAAAGAATGGAGTGAAGGGAAGGAGGAGGAAGAAACAAGTAAATAGGGACAGGCGCGGAAGCCAGGTACACCTCGTATCATGTCCCGGCTGGCTAATCTTGGCGCGGTGTACTACGATCGCCGAAACATCGAAGAAACAAGGACAGGAAAGGAACACGGATAATGGCAGGAAATGAATACGGATAATGCAAGGAAAGAAACACGAATAATGCAAGGAAAGCAACACGGATAATGGAAGGAAGGAACGGAACACGAATAATGGAAGGAAGGACAAGACAAACGCACCACCCTCCGTTCCCCCAAGAGCAGCTCCTGGTCGTACTCGCTCAGCGCCGTGCAGAAGATGATGCTCGTGACGCTGCGGAGGAAGATGGGTTACCATCAATAAACAAATTTTTAAATGAGACACGAAAGGAGTTGAAGGAGAAAGGAGACAGGAAGGGAGAGGAAGGGCAGATGGAGAAACCGATTCAGATGCCACAAAGCTATTTCCGCCTGGAGACGAGCACGAGCATGACTGGATCCCATCGCGAAGATCCCCGACGCGGGGGGGGCCAGCGTGCCGGTTCATCGCCTCCCGCCGAGCTCGATCCTATTCCTGGGCCATCCGTTGCGCCTCGACTCCATGGCCATCGACTGGCGGCGCCTCGACTCCACCGACTCGCGATTCTCGCCGCTCTACGGCTCGAAGCGCTCCACCCTCCACCTTCCACCCTCCAGTAGGCCATCGCAGAAGATAAAGGATAAATACTCACTTCTGGAAGCAGTGGATCCACTTCCTGCGCTCGGAGCGCAGCCCGCCGACGTCAATGATGCGGATCCTGGAGCATGAGCGTGATCAGCATACAAATACGAGGGGAGAGGAGAAGCGGAGACACGCACGGAAAATCCCCCATCCGTAACCGCATCTCGACGATGGCGGTGGTGCTGTTCGCGCTCGTGCGGATGATGTCCTCCTCCGAGGGCACGTACGTCGGCGCTGCAATACGGTGGATTGAGGCGAAGAAGCTGGGGCGGGTGTTAGCATCGATGCGAGGTGCGAGGTGTTAAGTGATAATGAGGGAAGGCAGCCACACGGAGAAGGGAGAAAAAGTACGCACTAGGACGCACTGTCGATCAGATAAAACTCGTCGAGGAGGCGTTCGACAGCGGGCGCACGCGCAATGTGCCATATGGCGTCCGCGAGTGCGGGGGTGAGCATCGCGTTCGTCTGCGAGAGCACGTCCGCCGCTGGGGTCGGTGCCTCCACCTCCGCCGTCCCAGGCCACGCGCTCAGCCTCCCTGGCTGGATCCCCATGCCTTCCTCCCCCTCCCCCTCTTGCTCGCGCTCGCGCTCAGTCACTGGGTCCACGCTGACCTCCACTGCCTCGCTGTCGCCCTCCTTGTCTGCAGTGCCTGCGGCAGGAAACGCCGCGAGCAGCAGCGCGGCATGGGCGTGCTCGCCCTCCTCCAGCGCACCGACACCCACCTGGCGCACCACGCGCGCGAGTGTGCCCGCCGAATCAAGCACATTCCTGTATATCGTCGTGCGGTATTCGGCGAGCTCGCCCACGTCAAAGCCCTGGTGGATCATCTTCATCTGTTTCATGAGCATGCTCTTGCCTGAGTCGTGCGTGCCGAGGAGCAGGATGCTGCACTCTCTCCTGTGGCGCTTGCAGTCCTCCATGATCTGCCGGTCGATGGCGTCCGAGCGCGCCTTGGCTCGGAGCTTCCTTCGAAACGAGCCGGCCCATGGCCACAGAATAGACGAGAGCAGGATGCCGAGGATGTGCGGGGTAGACGAGGAAGGAGCGGAGTATGGATATAGACTAATATAGGTGCGCTGGATGGGTAGGTGTTCGAGGTGGCACAAGGCGTTCAATGCGCCGTGGAAGCAGTGGCGAAGCTAGCGCGCTCACGTCCGGCATCTTCCGAGTCTCTTTTACGTAACACTACCTGTTTTCGGCATGGCGCCTATTTCATTGACACGCCGTCAACGTCTTCAGTGGCAAGGGAACCAAGTTCTTTGGTAAGCGTTCGTCCTAATGAAACCACTTCCAGTGCCAGAATAATATGGAATCAGTTTAACCATAACCTATGCGACTACTTTGCTATTATCTACTCTCCAGCTTTTCTGCCATCAGTTCTTGAAATAATTTTGCCTGTGAACAGGGACTGTTCATGGGGAAAACAGACCTGGAGGTGGAGTGGTCCGCATCTGCACATTATTGATAGCAATGACTGGAGTGATGCAGGAGGTCTCCGTTCGACTCGGGGCCAGGTAACTCGTGAGCCGTGCGCTTATCATTGTTTTTCACCGTGGCCAAGAAATCAACCCGGACTCCTGGCCTGAAACAATCGTGGACTGACAGGTGGTGGAAAAATGCAGTGTTAGAACGTTTTTAGCTTAGCGAGGGTGTTAGCCTTGTTGACGCAGTTGGATTTTCTTTCTCGGTTCAACCACTGGTCCGCGGCTTTAAATGACACAGAGGGCTTTGAATATGCAGAAGGCCTCCGTTCGACTCGGGGCCAGGTCATTTAAATAATTTTTGGCGGCTATAGATGCTTTCTTTTTCGTTGTCGTGTTTTGTATGGGTACTACTACTACCAGCTCTGGGCCCGGACCCCTTGAGACCCTCGCTGTTTCGCAAACAGCTTGGAATATCCACGAACATTTTCCAAAAAGCACTCAATGCTTACCTCTACATTCCCTGGAACTCGTGCCACTCCGTTGACTCCAAGCGTGCCTGGGTCAAAGGCGAGCTCATTCGATATGTTCGAATTTGCTCCAAGGAGTCCGACTTTGCCCTTGTCAAACGTGACTTTGCAGGCAGACTCAATGCACGGGGCTATCCAGGACACTGGCTCAATAGTGTCTTTAGGGAGGTAGAGTACAGAGCTGAGCGCCCAACCGCGCTCAAACCTCGCGTGTCGAACGACGTTAGCGCTGGTAGCTCCGAACTCCACGTCCTTAAGTTAACCCACAATCCGGTTTGGGACGAGATTAACCTCTCTCCCATCTGGCGCGAGTTGGGCGATTCATGGAAAGAATTCGGGGAGGCATACCCAGAATTCCGTTTCATGGCATCATACATACAATAAACCACCCGCGTTGGGTGACCGATTAAATAAACACAATCGTGACACCTTTAGAGCAGCCTACGGGTAATCCGCATCGAATGTTTAATTCTCTTTTTTCTCATCCTCGCCTGCGCTTCGCCTCCGCTCCCCTTCGGGGTCGCTACAGCTCGCGCAGACTTCGGATTTGAAAAAAATATAGAGAGAATAAAAATAAAATTTGTTCGTCACTTTACTCCGAGATAGCTGGCCCTTAGCACAGGATGCTATGGACAGGAAGCACCCGAGCATCGCTTAGCGCACGGATTTCTGACCTCTGACCAGGTCTTCAGCGTCGCGCGGCTTTCAGAACGGGAAAATCTTGTATACCTCTTGTTGTTCAATAAATCCCGTGTCGGCCGAGTACCAGTACCGGCAGGGAGAGAACCTCGAGAGGGAGTGACACATTAATTTCAAGGAGGAAAGCGCGTCGAGTTTAAAATTCCGCGACTCTAATTAATGGCAATTGTACGGTTTGGTGCCCAAGGCGCCGCCAAACAAACCCCGCAGGTATACAATGGGATACAGCCACCTGATGAGTCTTTTGACGAAACTTTGCTGCCTAAAGTTGTGGTCCCGCAACCTCCTCAATAGCTGGTACTCTTTCTCACTCAGGCTTTATATTCGCTCGCTCGGCCCTCCGGGCCGACCTCGCTCGCCGTTGTCGTGTTTTGGTATGGGTACTACTTCTACCAGCTTGAGGCGGAAGTGAAGGTTATGACGCAGTGGGGAGACCCCATTTACATCCTGGAAGAAGGTAGAATAAAAGCGGCAACTGCAGCACCTTTCTGCTATCAGGTCCTGAAATAATTGAGGATTTATGGAAGTTGTGTTTGTGGGTAGGAAAAACCTGGAGGCGGAATGGTTCACATCAGCTCAAAGTGTGATTATAGCCATCATGGTCCCGTTTGATTCGGGGCCAGGCGATTGGTGAGCCGTCGTTCCTTTTTTTCAACTTAGCCAAGGAATCAACCTAGGCCTGTTTTTTTTTAAATAGTCGTCCAGATAAAGAAGACGATTTCTGACGGAGGGAGGACCTAGAGGCGGACATAAACTAGGTCATTTTTCGCTACCATGTTTTTCCTCATCCTTACCAAGATATCAAGCCTGTTCTCTGTCTCGACATTCTGTGAAAAATCGTGTACGGGAAGAGGTTTAGCTCACAGGGAGGAAAGATCTGGACGCGGAATGATCCGCTTTTGCACACCGTATTGCAAAATGCATTGTGTGTACAGAAGATCCCCGTTCGATTCGGTGTTTCTTCTGCCTTTGGTTTCTGAAATAATCGTGCAGTAAAGAGGGTGGATTGAGAGGGAGAGAAGACCTGGGGGCGGAGCGGTCCGCCGCTGCTCATAGTGTTGACTACATGCTGGATCTTGCACGCAGAAGGCCTCCGTTCAATTCGGGGCCGGGTCATGCGGCGATTGCGATTGATATTTTTACTCAAGGAGACTAGTGGTCCGTGTCTACTTATAGTCACAGCGATCTGTACTTTCTGTGGGTTGTTAAAACATGTGCAGGTTCAGAAGGGGAAGACCTGGAGGCGGAGTGGTCCGCATCTGCTTAACATTGACGAGAATCGCAAGATGGTGCAGAAGGCCCCCGTTCAATTCGGGGTGAGGTCATTCACAGCTCATGCATTTCTTTTTCTATCATGAGTTTAGACTATCCACCACAGCTCACAAATATAAAGCACAAATGGTGCTTCACATTAGACCCGCATCTGCACACTGGTCAAGCCTTGACTAACCGCAGAAGGTCCCCATTCGACGGATGGTTTTCATCACCATTGCCAAGAATTCAACCCTTGATTCAACCCTGTTTTCTGCCTCGACATTATTTAAAGAATCGTACAGCTAAACGAAGTGAGTTATAGGGAGGGACGACCTGGAGGCGGAGCAGTCCGCGTGTGCTCAACATAGTCATTATTGGTTCATATTGGTATGTTTGCGCACCGATTCCAAGCGGAAATCCTGAGTTCATGTCGAGGTTGATCGGAAACTCCGCGAGTTGAGTGGTGGGCTCGATAATCCGGGAGTTCACCGGACTCGGGAAGCCGTTCAGAGATACCGAATTGATACCATTGAATCCGTGGACGGTGTTGTGGTGGTCTGAAGGAGGAATGAACCGGTCGTTCTGTAATTTCCAGCGTCAACCTGAACCCGTAAATGAGGCATTTATATTACCATTCGCATGTATGGAATGACGTTGTCCCACGATCAGCCAGCCCGGGTCTCCGGTCATCGTTGCCTACCTGTTGAAATCATCGGTCGCCCCAATTACATCGGCCAGATAATCTAAAGATAGTTTCGTGTCAGAAACTGCCCGCCGATCGGCGCGGAAATTACTTACTAGTGGAGCTGCTGTCTCCGAGAACAAACCTCGAGGATACGGTATCGCCCGGCCATTCAAACCAGTCTGAGGAGTAGTCATGTAGTTCCAGTCCTGGGGAGTAAATGGCGATGCTTGAGCGCAAAAGAACGGAAAAATGATGTCGAAGACGTTCTCGTTTTTTCGTTCGAATGAGTTTCAAAATATATATGCGATGAGATCTTACGAGCCACCTGCTTCAAGCACTAGAACATTGAAGTCGGGGTTCTCGGTAAGGCGGTTAGCGATGACATTCCCCTCGTTCCCTCCTTCAGCAGCAACAGTGGTCAGTATTTGAATGAGTCCACCACCCCTGGGTACACCAAAAACCTATGGGATAATTAGCAGAGTATGGATTATAACAGGTATAGGTTAGGACAGAGTTGGCTGTACATCAGCACATGATATGTAACTGTAAGTAGTAGGAATAGTAGACAGCAGACCGATGAGAACTAAACCGAGACGGAAAATAGGAGTAAGTAATGTGTAATACACGAAAGCAATGAAGAGTAAAGACCCGGTGCTCATTGCGCACCGCACAACTTCGTCCCATTCAGGTCCTTTTATCGGGCCTTCCCCACTCGCCATCATCCATACGGCGTGCGGGCATTATACGGAAGGCGTTCGATGCCGTGCGCATTTGCTCGGAATGCAGTAGTCTTGTGGTGGGACGCAGGCTACAGAATACCCGAGTCCTTGAGCGCGTTCTGCAGGATTGTCTCCCGGACGGCATTGAACACGAATCGCGTGTTTTTCATGTCGGTCGCCCGCATCAGGCTGGGGGATTGTGTCAACGCAGAAGGGAGGAAGGGAGAGGAAGGCGGAATGGCAGCTGGCGAAAATGACGACACATTGACACAAAGAAGTCACAAGGATGGTGAAGCACGCCGGTGGTGCCTAAAACGAAAACGGGGGAGCGACATAGTACTCACTGCGGATACACGCTCAGCCTCGCGCGGTTCTCCTGCATGAACCTCCACAGGATGTACTTGACTGCTTTCCCCAGGTCGCTCCCGCCCGTATACTCGGGGAAATAGCGCTCGAGCGGAATCTGTGGCGGAGGAACATCAAGGGTGGGAACGGGGGGCGGCGGACAGAAGAGAAAGGTAATTAAAAATAAGGTGGATGTAAGGGAAGGGAAAGGATGGAGGTATAGAGGATGACACCAGTGAGGAAGTAGGGGTATGTAGGGAGCTCCGCGAGGGATGGCGGAGAACGCGGAGTGAGGGTGGGCAGCAGGGATATGCAATTAATGCACAACAACGCCCAAAACAGTACATTAGACAGAAACGCACCTCCTGCAGCTTCCGCTGAAATACGTCGACCTTGTTCAGGAAGAGGATCACGCTGGTGCGGATGAACCAGCGTGAGTTGATTACGGACTCGAAGAGGGAGAGCGACTCGCGCAGGCGATTCTGTAAGGGACGTGTTATCAGCGAAAGAAGGGAGTGAAGGGAAGGATGAAAAAGAAACAGGTAAATAGGGACAGGCGCGCGAGCCAGATACACCTCGTATCATGACCCGGCTGGCTAATCCAGACGCGCCCATCGCCCATCCGCACTGAAAGCGCCACCGCCAAGGGGCTCCTCAGATACCAGCATTCACCATCCACACCAGCGGGACACGGTTGTGACATCGAAGAAACAAGGACAGGAAAGGAACACCGATAATAGAAGGAGGAACGGATAATGGAAGGAAGGAACGCGGATAACGGACGGAAGGAACACGCATAATGGAAGCAAGGACAAGACACGCATAATGGAACAAAGGGGGGAAAAAACGCACCACACCTCGTTCCTCCTCGAGCTGGTCGTACTCGCTCAGCGCCGTGCAGAAGATGATGCTCGTGACGCTGTGGGGAAAAAATATCATTAGCAAGCGGGTTGAGCGAGACATGAAGCGTATTGAGTGAGAGATGAAGCAAGTTGAACGTGAAGGAGGAAGGGCAGAGAAAATGATGAGTCAGGCATAACTGGGTCCCAGCGTCAAGATTCACCCCGTCCGAGGCAGGGAGCCCAGCGTGCCGGTCGGTGTCTCCCGCCGAGCTCGATCCTTGCCATCCGCTGCTTGACTCTATCGACTCGCCTCAACTCGACTCCATCGACTCGCCACTCGTGATTCTCGACGCTCCACGACTCGAAGCACTGCACCCACCACAATAGGTCACCGCAGAAGATAAAGACACACTCCACCCATCGCAGAAGAATCAAGATAAAGAATAAGACACACCTCTCGAAGTAGTGGATCCACTTCTTGCGCTCGGAGCGCTGCCCGCTGACGTCAATGATGCAGATCCTGCGGCGCGTGATCAGCAGACGATACGAGGGGGGGAGGGGGAGGTAGAGGGCAGGAGGGAAAGGTCGAGGGAAAATTAGAGGGTAGAGGGTAGGAGGAGGAGGGAAGGCACCAGGGATGAATGAAGGGGTGAAAAGAAGAGAACGGAAGAACTGGGGTTAAGAGGTACGGAGGGAAAGAGAGGAGGGGGATCGCAGATGGATGGATCGACGGGAGGAACGGGAGTGGGTGCGAAGTACAGGAAGAAGAGGAAGCGCGCGCGCAAAAGGCGGGGAGTAGCGAGCACAGGTGAGACAAGAGATAGCGATGCGAGGACGATGAGGCGGGGAAGGCAGAGTCGAAGAAGGAGTGACGGACGATAACGAAATAGACAGGGAAGACGAAGGGTGTACGAAGCGATTGGACTGGACGGGGCGCGGATGGAATGGAAGATACGCGGCGAAAAAAAAATAGATAAGCGGAGACACGCACGACAAAGCCCTCGTCCATAAACGCGTCTCGGTGATGGCGGTGCTGTTCGTGCTCACGCGGATGATGTCCTCCTCCGAGGGCACGTACGTCGGCGCTGCGATGCGGTGGATTGAGGCGAAGAAGCTGGGGCGGGTGTTAGCGTCGATGCGAGGTGCGAGGTGTTAAGTGATAATGAGTGAGGGCAGCCCGGGGAAACGACACGGAGAAGGGAGAAAAGGTACGCACTAGGACACACTGTCCCTCAGATAAAACTCGTCGAGGAGGCGTTCGACGGCGGGTGCACGCGCAATGTGCCATATAGCGTCTGCGAGCACGGGGATGAGCATCGCGTTCGTCTGCGAGAGCACGTCCGCCGCTGGGGTCAATGCCTCGGCCTCCGCCGTCCCAGGGCGCGCGCTCAGCCTCCCTGGCTGGATCCCCATGCCTTCCTCCCCCTCTTGCACGCGCTCGCACTCCGTCACTGGGTCCACGCCGACCTCCACCGCCTCGCCGTCGTCCTCGTCTGCAGCGCCTGCGGCAGGAAACGCCGCGAGCAGCAGCGCGGCGTGGGCGCGCTCGCCCTCCTCCAGCGCACCGATACCTACCTGGCGCACCACGCGCGCGAGTGTGCCCGCCGAATCAAGCACATTCCTGTATATTGTCGTGCGGTACTCGACGAGCTCGCCCGCGTCGAAGCCCTGGTGGATGATCTTCATCCGTTTCATGAGCATGCTCTGGCCTGACTCGTGGGAGCCGAAGAGGAGGATCTTGAATTCTCTCTTGTAGCGCTTGCAGTCCTCCATGATCTGCCGGTCGATGGCGTCCGAGCGCGCCTTTGCTCGGAGCTTCCTTCGAAACGAGCCGGCCCACGGCCACGGAATAGACGCGAGCAGGATGTGGAGGGTGTGCGGGATAAATGAGGAGGGGGTGGAGTACGGAAAGATAGACGCGCTAGATGAGTAGGTGTTCAAGGTGGCACAAGGCTTTGGAAGCAGTGGCGAAGCTTAGCGCGGCGAGCGCGTAAACCCCGCTCACGCCCGGCATCTTCCGAGTCCCTTTTACGTAACACCACTTGTTTTCGGCATGGCGCTTATTTCATTGCAACGCCCAACGCCGTCAGCGTCTTCAGTGGCAAGGGAGCCAAGTTCTTTGGTAAGTGTTCGTCCTAATGAAACCAAAGACTTCCAGTGCCAGAATAATATAGAATCAGTTTATTATAGTAGTACTCAGGCCATTTCCTATGGCCTATGCGATTACTCTGCTATTATCTACTCTCCAGCGCTTTCTGCCATCAGTTCTTGAAATAATCGTGCATGTAAACAGGGACTGTTCATGAGGAAAAAACACCTGGAGAGTGGTCCGCATCTGCACATTATTGACCGAAATGACTGGAGTGATGCAGGAGGTCCCCGTTCGACTCGGGGCCAGGTGTTTCGTGAGGCTTATCATTGTTTTTCACTGTGGGAAAGAATCAACCCGGATTCCTGGCTCGAAACAATCGTGGACTCCGACTGGGGGACAGGTGGTGCAGAAATGCAGTATTGGAACATTCTTTTAGCTTAGCGAGGGTGTTAGCCTTGTTGAAGCAGTTGCATTTTCTTTCCCGGTTCAACCACTGGTCCACGGCTGCTTTAAAGGGCTTTGAATATGCAGAAGGCCCCTGTTCGACTCGGGGCCAGCTCATTTAGTGATCGCGATTGACAACATTTTTATTCTAGGAGACTAGTGGTCCGCGTCTACTCGGAGCAGTCACAGCGATCTGCGCTTTCTATCCTGGCGTTGAAACATGTGCAGGTTGAGAGGATGGAAAACCTGGAGGTGAAGTGGTCCGTGTTTTCTCAAAGTACAGTAGGGTGTTTCATATATTCTATTTCGCGACCAACTTCAGACCCTATTTCGACCCCGACTTGGCTTCAACTTGAACTATCATTTATCAGGATTTAGTCCGGGAGGCAAAATGGGCAGGCCAAATCGAAAGTTGGGGTCCAAGTTGGATGTCAAGTCGTGGTCCGGAGCATAATTTGACATCCAACTTCGAGTTCCGAACTATTTCATGTTCCAACTTTGCGCGAAGTTGGGCATGAAGTTGGGTCCCAAGTTGGATTCAAAACAGGATATTTGAAACACCCTAATTGAGAACACAGAATCGTAATTCTGAAGATCCCCGCTCGATTCGGACCAGGTCGTTTATGAATCGAGAACTCCGTGAGTTGAGTGGTGGTCTCGATAATCCGGAAGTCCACCCGACTGGGGAAGCTGTTCAGAGACACCGAATTGATACCGTTGAATCCATGGACACCAGGATTGAACTGTCCTGTGGTGGTCTGAAGAAGGAAAGAACCGTTCATTCTGTAATTTCCAGAATCAGCCTGAACCTAGAAATGAGAGATTTTATATTACCTTTCGCATGTATGTGGAGTGAGGTTGTCTCACGAGCAGCCCTGGTCTCTGGTAACTGTTGCACCTGTTGAAATCGTCGGTCGCATAAGCCATATAACCTAAAGATAGTCTCATGTCAGAAATTGTCTGCTGAGCGCCGCGGAAAATTACTTACTAGTGGAGCGAACAAGCCCTCGAGGATACGGTATCGCATGGCCATTCAAACCTGTCTGAGAAGTAGTCATGTAGTTCCAGTCCTGGCGAGTAAATGGCGATACTTGAGCGCAAAAGAACGGAACAATGATGTCCAAGATGTCCTCGTTTCAGTGTTCAAACCAGGAACTACATTATACATAGAAACCCACCAGATAAAAAATCTAGGGCAATCGGGGGTCAAACACAAATCTAGGGCAATCAGGGGTCAAACACTAATGCTAGAGCTGCCCTGCCAGGAAATGTCCCAAAATGTGTTTACTTGTGCCATAAATTTGATCTGAGAACCAGGCAAACAATCTTAAGATGCAGAAAACTGCGCATCAGAATTGTGAATCAATTGAGCATACTCACAAGGCAAACAGACAATAATTGAGCCCGAAACTGCTGTTCTGCCCAAAATAGAGGGTCAACAGCCACAGGCAAGTGATGCAGCTGAGGTTCTGCAGTTAGCTGTGAAAGAATTGAAGGCAAGAAAGGTCCCATATGAGTGTTGGATACCATTCATTCACATGGGAGTTTGATCCTAGTCTGAGATATATGTTTGAATTTACCATTATATTTTCCTTGTCCTGTATTTACTCTGTATCCGTGTTGAGACTGTTTCTGCTAGTTAGCTATCATAAATTTGGACGCAGATTAATGCTCCTGCCATCCGTGGCTGCAGGTGGTGGGGGCGGTGGCGACGTTTGAGAGAAAAAGACACAACAACAAGGTGCTGCTAGTGGATGCGGTGAGGTTGCTTGTCGTCAAGGCCGATGTAAAGCAGCGCTAAACACGAAGATTATGTGATGGATGTCACTGCCGAAATGAAGCCGAAATGTATTTTAGGGTTTAACTTACCAGCAGTGTCTAAAGTCTACCACGTGGTCGTTTTGGCTTGCTTGGCATGAAAGTGGCAGCAATATATATACATAACTGCTGAGCACATTCCCTAGAATTTAACTCACTGTGAGGGGAAAGCAGCAATGGCTGTGAGCGTTTATAACTGTGCAGCGGGCCAAAGCCGGACCATGTGGTATGTCACCTGTTACATTTGACAGGTTTTTAAATAGTGAGATGCTTACCGGGCGCCTACATGCTTATATATTTAAGGCTGCAGCCTGAATACTTCCTGTTTGCCCATATTCTAAATATGTCCCTCCAAGCTGTGAGGAATTTGTTTACTTCTTTGATAGAACCATACTGATAGGAGGGCACAGAGTTTGTTTGTTAACAGTGTTTCTGAATCTGTTTCCAGTGAGAATACAGCCAACATTGCTACTTCCGTGAGTGTATAGAATATATATAAATTATTGAGTTGGGAGCTAAAATCATCTCAGGCTTCAACTAATTTAGGGAACCCACAACAGACACCGTTCATGAAACCAGATCTTCATAGAGCCAGGTCTCTGCAAAATGTGGGGATAAATATGCTAACTCAATATCAGGAGGTTGAAGAGCTATCTCATCTCGAAGCTGCAGTTCAGACATTCCAAAAATCAGTAGAGCTTACTCCAGAAAGTCACCCTGATAGAGCAAAACATCTGCACAACCTTGCAGTGACTTGTAGAATTCGTTACCAGAGGCTGGGAGACCTGGCTGATCTCGAGGCTGCACTGAGGCTGGGCCAGGAGGCAGTGGGCCTAACACCAAATGGCCACCCAGATAGGGCAGGTCGTCTGCAGAGCCTTGCTGCATCCTTCACAGATCAATACAAGAGGCTGGGAGACCTGGATGATCTTGAGGCTACATTGAGGCTGGACCAGGAAGTAGTGAGCCTAACACCAAATGGCCACTCAGATAGGGCAGGTCGTCTGCAGAGACTTGCTGTGTCCTTCAGAGATCGATACCAAAAACTTGGAAACTTGGAAGATCTTGACACTGCAGTGAATAAATTCCAAGAAGTGGTTGACCTTACACCGAATGGCCACCCACAAAGGGCAGGTTGTTTGCAGAGACTTGCTGCATCTTTCAGAGATCGATACCAGAGGCTTGGAAACTTGGAGGATCTTGACACTGCAGTGAAGAAATTCCAAGAAGCAGTTGACCTTATGCCAAATGGCCATCCAGATAGGGCAGGTCATCTGCAGAGCCTTGCTGTGTCCTTCACAGATCGATACCGGAGGCTGGGAGATCTCAATGATCTGGAGGCTGCATTGCGAACAAAGCAAGAAGCTGTAGATCTCACCCCAGAAGTGCACCCAGACAGGGCAGGTCGTCTGCAGAGCCTTGCTGTGTCCTTCAGAGATCGATATCAGAGGCTTGGAAACTTGGAAGATCTTGACACTGCAGTGAATAAATTCCAAGAAGCAGTTGACCTTGCACCAAAGGGCCACCCACATAGGGCAGGTCATCTGCAGAGACTTGCTGTGTCCTTCACGGATCGATACCGGAGGCTGGGATATCTCAATGATCTAGAGGCTGCATTGCAGACAAAACAAGAAGCTGTAGATCTCACCCCAGAAGTGCACCCAGATAGGGCACGTCGTCTGCAGAACCTTGGTGTGTCCTTCAAAGATCGATACCAAAGGCTTGGAAACTTGGAAGATCTTGACACTGCAGTGAAGAAATTCCAAGAAGCAGTTGACCTTACACCAAATGGTCACCCAGATAGGGCAGGTTGTCTACAGAGCCTTGCTACATCTTTTACAGATCGATACAAGAGGCTGGGAGACCTGGATGATCTCAAGGCTGCATTGAGGTTGAACCAGAAAGCAGTCAGCCTAACAACAAATAGCCACCCACATAGGGCGGGTCATCTGCAGAGCCTTGCTTTGTCCTTCACAGATCGATACCAGAGGCTGGGAGATCTCAGTGATCTGGAAGCTGCATTGCAAATAAAGCAAGAAGCTGTAGATCTCACCCCAGAAGTGCACCCAAATAGGGCAGGTCATCTGCAAAGCCTTGCTGTGTCCTTCAGAGATCGATACCAAAGGCTTGGAAACTTGGAAGATCTTGACACTACAGTAAAGAAATTCCAAGAAGCAGTTGACCTTACACCAAATGGCCACCCAGATAGGGCAGGTCGTCTGCAGAACCTTGCTGCATCCTTCACAGATCGATACAAGAGGCTGGGGGATCTGGATGATCTTGAGGCTGCATTGAGGCTGGACCAGGAAGCAGTGGGCCTAACACCAAATGGCCACCCAGATAGGGCAGGTCGTCTGCAGAGTCTTGCTGCATCTTTCACAGATCGGTATCAGAGGCTGGGGGATCTCAATGATCTAGAGGCTGCATTGCTGAGAGAGCAAGAAGCTGTAGACCTCACCCCAGAAGTGCAGCCAGACAGGGCAGGTCGTCTGCAGAGCCTTGCCATATCTTTCAGGGATCGGTACCAGAGGCTTGGAAACTTGGAAGATCTTGACACTTCAGTGAAGAAATTCCAAGAAGCAGTTGACCTTACACCAAATGGCCACCCACGTAGGGCAGGTTGTCTGAAGAACCTTGCTGCATCCTTCACAGATCGATATCGGAGGCTGGGAGATCTCAATGATCTGGAGGCTGCATTGTTGAGAGACCAAGAAGCTGTAGACCTCACCCCAGAAGTGCACTCAGACAGGGCACATCATCTGCAGAACCTTGGTGTGTCGTTCAGAGATCGATACCAAAGGCTCAGAAACTTGGAAGATCTTGACACTGCAGTGAAGAAATTCCAAGAAGCAGTTGACCTTACACCAAATGGCCACCCAGATAGGGCAGGCTGTCTGCAGAGCCTTGCTGCATCTTTCAGAGATCGGTACCAGAGGCTTGGAAACCTGGAAGATCTTGACATTGCAGTGAAGAAATTCCAAGAAGCAGTTGACCTTACGCCGAATGACCACCCACATAGGGCAAATCATCTGCAGAGCCTTGCTGTGTCCTTTGGAGATCGATACCAGAGGCTTGGAAACTTGGAAGACCTTGACACTGAAATAAAGCAATTCCAAGAAGCAGTTGACCTTACACCAAATGGCCACCCACATAGGGCAGGTCGTCTGCAGAGCCTTGCTGCATCCTTCATGGATCAATACAAGAGGCTGGGGGACCTGAATGATCTAGAAAGTGTCCACACTCTTTACACCGCTTCCTTCAAAATCCTTACTTCAGACCCAGAGGCCTCTTGGCAAGCAGCTCTGCATTGGGCTTCCATTGCAGAATTGGTCAAGTCACCACATGCTGTAATAGCATACTCAAATGCCTTCAATCTGCTGCCTGAGATTCTCTGGATGGGCAATATCCTTTCTGTACGGCATGCAGCCATGCACCGGCTGAATATTGGACAAGCCACCTCAGCTGCTGTACGGACCTGCATTAACTTCTCTAATCTCAAATCTGCAGTGGAAATCATGGAACAGGGCCTAGGCATCACATTCCAGCAGATGCTCCAGCTAAGGCCAGATTTGGATGAACTTCTCCCTGACCAAGCAAAGACATTACAATTCTTGTCCTCAGAGCTCTATAGTGGCACATCCCTTGATCCCAGAGGTCTTGCTATTAAGAGGCAGGACTTATTGAAAGAGATCCGTCAGCAGCCAGGTCTTGAATATTTTCTGCTCCCAAAACCATACAAGGCACTTTGCCATGCATCCCAAGGGGGACCTGTCATCATCCTGAACAGTCACCATGACCATTGTGATGGGATCATCATCCTGGATCCAACATCAGATCCAGTGCATGTTCCATTTCCAGATATGACACTAGATATGTTGACATTACAACAAGAAGTACTCAACAAACTCCTTGGCCATTGCAATGTCAGAACACGAGAAGAATCCACATCAACTAGACTATTTGGCAATTGGGAGGTGTTTGGATCTGAACCACCTGAAGAGTGTTTTGCAGATCTATTAGTCTGGCTCTGGAATTATATTGTTGATCCTGTTTATCAGATCTTGGAATCAGTTAGTGCCTATCTTGCTACTTCCTTCACATTCCACTAATATTTTGTTTAGCATGGCATTAATGGTGGTAGATTATGGTGGTTGCCAACTGGAGCATTCACAGGACTACCTCTCCATGCAAGCTCTCCAACCAACCAGTTCATTCATTCCTATACTGCAACATTGGCATCTTTGCTGGATGCCTATGCAAAGAAGATCTCCACTACTCCTAAATTTGGTATTGTTGGAGTAACAGACACTGGTGGTGGATCCAATTATCTTCAGGGCGTGGAACAAGAAGTCAAAAACATTCTCTCCATCATCAACAAATCCCAAGTAGACTGCCTTGAAGGAGAACAAGCTACAGTGGATGCTGTGAAACTCCAGCTACAGAACTGCTCCTTGATCCACTTGGCATGCCATGGTACACAAGATGTGGTTGAACCCACTAAGAGCCGACTTCTGCTTTACAGAGGTAACTTGGAGATGGAAACTATCCTTCAGATGCCTCTGTCAAATGCAGAATTTGTGTTTCTTGCTGCATGTCAGACAGCTATGGGTGATGCAAAACTTGTGAATGAATCCTTTCATCTGGGTGGAGGATTTATTGCAGCAGGATTTCGAGGTGCCATTGGGACAATGTGGTCTATGAATGATTCTGATGGTCCACTGGTTGCAGAGATTCTCTACTCTCACCTGTTCAGGGAGGGTCGATAGCCACAGGCAAGTGATGCAGCCGAGGCTCTGCAGCTAGCTGTGAAAGAATTGAAGGCCAGAAAAGTTCCTTATGAGCGTTGGATACCATTCATTCACATGGGAGTTTGATCCTAGTCTGAGATATATGTTTGAATTTACCATTATATTTTCCTTGTCCTGTATTTACTCTGTAGCCTTGTTGACACTGTTTCTGCTAGTTAGCTATCATAAATTTGAAGACCTCTCCCAGAAATTCCACAGATATGTTGATCTTATGCGGATTGGCAGGAACTCCACTTTTTCCCCAGGCGACCTCCAGATTAATTTGATGTGCAAATAGCTGACAGTCACAGAGGACCACATATTCCAACCCCAAGATCTCAAACAATTCCATTATTCTATGTTGACTGACATCAGCAAGATAGAAAATCTAAGGACTTTCGAAAACCTCAAATCTCACCATCTTTTTGTGGGTGTTTTACAAGGGAGTTTCAAGCACTTGGGTCACTTCAACTTCCAACCATACAGCACCAGTCAATTTCAAACTGGATTATCATGCTGACATGGTCAAGGTTTTCCTAGTACCAACCTAGGGACCAGGTCTCAAAACTGTAACTCTGATAGGACATTCTGCATGTCTCGATCACTTGCTGTATCACATGCTTTTCACCCTCAAAACCATGTAACTCAGTCATCAAAAAAAAACATGTCTCGATCATGCAGCATATTTAAGAACACCCGATCCTAGTTTGTTTCAATCTTTTAAGATATCAGCTAACTTCATGGTATGTTGCCCATAGGTGCGTTGCTCCAGGACTTCCCCCAAGCAGTCCACAGTGCAGAGTACCCCCCTCAAAGTTTTGATTGGTTTCCTTCCATGACTTATCTCTTTCCTTAACAATATAAGTCACTAAGTTATGCATAGTGCTTTGAAGTGCTCCACTGCAGGCACTTAACATCCACAATGTTCTTGTTTAAAGTCCAGCGAGCAGGTGTACATATCTCTGTACATTTTTTCTCTTCTACCATTTGTCTCTCTCTCGGGTGATTCAAATCTCTCAGTTCTGCGATGCGCCTAGCAGAGTACAAGATCTGGCTTGAGGCAGTTCAGTTGGGGTAATAGCATGACCACCTGGGTGTAATGGGGACTTGAACAATATTGTACAGTGTGCTCAGATATCACATCTGTATGGGTAGATGTATTAGCATCGAAAAAGAGATATAAGGTGTTGGATCGACCAAAGTAGGGGTAGCGGTTGGCTGTATCGGTAACAGGGAGCACCTGGAGGGCCTTATGAATTTAATGCCAGAGCTAATTTAATGACTTCATTGATGGAGATGGTCCGCTTCACACTGTGTAGGATGGTTGGATGTTTAACCCACGGCTAAAAAATGTGGGGCATAAATGGTGTAGTGAATTATAGTGAGGGGACACCTGGAGGCGGAATGGTCCGCATCTGTCCACTATAAGCGGCTTCTGGCGTCGATTGTAATTCAGGAGCTCCCTGTTCGCTTAGAGGCCAGGTGATTTCGCAGCACTTGTTCCTTTTTCGTCATCATGTTTTTTTTTTCAATACCGCTTCTTGAGGGGTAAATTACGTCGCAACAAGCTGGGAAGACCGCATTTGAATGTTGGAGGGAGGTAGAATCCAATGGGCGCCTGCCGCGCTTATCTGTCATCAGTTCTTGAAATAATCGGGTATTTATGGAGGTCGTGTTTGTGGGTAGGGAAGACCTGGAGGCGGAGTGGTCCGCATCTGTAAACAGTCGGTAGTGAATTAGAAATCTGTAAACAGAAGGCCCCGTTCGATTCGGGATCAGGCTCCATCGTCATCTTCTTTTCGCCCTTGACAAGAATTTGACCTCTTTTCTGCCTTTATTTTTTTCCAAATACTCGTGCCGGAAAAGAGGGTGAGTTCTTGAGAGGAAAGACCTGGAGGCGGACTGGTGCGCATCTGCTCAAAGTGCGTTTCGGACGACATTGACACAGAAGATCTCCGTTGGAGTCGGGGCCAGGTCATTTGGGACTGCAACCACATTCTTTTTCTGTCTTTGGTCCCGGAAATAATTGTGCAGGTAAAGAGGATCAATTCAGAGAGAGGAAAGACCTGGAGGTGGAGTGGTCCGCGTCTGCACACTGTAACTGAAGTAGCACCATGTATGCGCAGAAGACCCCCGTTCGATTCGGGGCCAGGTCATTCAAATTAGTCGACCGTGGATTTTTTTGTGCCAGAATCCTCGAGAAACGGCTTGTATAAGTAGGGCAGCGTTTAAAGAACAAAGACCTGGAGGCACAATGGTCCGCGTCTGCTCAGAGAAAAAATATTTGAGACGTGGTAACATGCGCAGACGGATCCCGTTCCACTCGGGGCCAGCTCATTCGGGAACCGCACAATATTTTTCGTTATCGTTTCGGCCTGTGCTTCAAAGGATTGTAAATAGTGTCAGTTTATAAGGAGGGAAGACCCGGAGGCGGAGTGGTCCGCATCTGCCTAATATTGACGAGAATGGCACCATGATGCAGAAGACCCCCGTTCGATTCGGGGCCAGGTGTTGAGTCTTCATTTTTTTGCAACCTAGCCAAGGAATCAACCATATTTCCTTTAAATAGTGGTACAGATGAAGAAGACGGTTTCTGAGATCTGAGGGAGGGAAGACCTAGAGACAGACATAAACTAGATCTTTGTTCGCTACCGTACACCGTTACCAAGAAATCAAGCCCGTCTTCCGCCTCAATATTTTTACATAAATAATCATGCAGGTAAGTAGGGCGTGTTTACAAGGAGGAAAGACCTGAAGCTGGAGTGGACCGCATCTGTTGTGGTCGTTTAAACATGGTATACACGCAGAAGGCCCCCGTTCGATTCGGGGCTAGGTCATGCAAAATTATTATCCTTTTTTGTAACCCCACCCTAGCGAAAAAATCAAGCCCGTCTTTTGCCTTGATATTTTTAAATAATCATGCAGGTAAATAGGGCGTGTTTAGAGGTAGGAAAGACCTGGAGGCGGAGTGGTCCGCATCTGCTCGCGATGTTGAGAGTCGCCGGTTACCTGCAGAAGATCCCGTTCGATTCGGGCCAGGTTATCCTTGGCGGACGACGAAGCTTTTTTGTGGGAGAATTCCGGTTAGATGGTCGCCATGGCCAGGGCGGTGTTCAAAGAACATATACCTGGAGGCGGAGTGGTCCGCGTCTGCTCAAAATTGATCAGCGGGCTATGAAAGTGTAGAAGGTCTCGGAGCCAGGTCCTGGTGAAGCAACGAAGACTCTTCTATCACGAGTGACGGCGAGGGCTCTATAATGCAGGTATAAATGTGTTTTGAATGAGAGGGAGGAAGACCTGGAGGTGGAGTGGACCGCATCTGCACATTGTGATCATCCAGACATGGTATACACGCAGAAGGCCCCCGTTCGATTCGGGGCCAGGTCATACGAAATCTTTTTTTTTAACCCCACCCTAGCCAAAAAATCAACCAGATTTCTGCCTCGAGATTTTTCAAATAATCGTGCAGGTAAACAGGGCGTGTTCATAGGGAGGGAAGACCTGGAGGCGGAATGGTCCGCATCTTCTCGCGATGTTGAGGGGCGCAGGTTACCTGCAGAAGACCCCGTTCGATTCGGGGCCAGGTCACTGGGTGACGATGAGACCTTTTTGTGCCAGAATTCCCGGTAGATGGCCGCCATGGCCAGGGCGGTGTTTAAAGAGCAAAGAACTGGAGGCGGAGTGGTCCGCGTCTGCTCAAAATTGATCAGCGGCCATCAAAAGTGTAGAAGGTCTTAGGGCCAGGTCCTGTTGAAGCAACAAAGACTCTTCTATCACGAGTGACGGCAAGGGCTCTAAAATGCAGGTATAAATGTGTTTTGAATGAGAGAGGAAGACCTAGAGGCGGAGTGGACCGCATCTGCACATTGTAGTCGTTTAGACATGGTATACACGCAGAAGGCCCCCGTTCGATTCGGGGCTAGGTCATATGAACCCTTTCTTTTTTTTGACCCTACCCTAGCCAAAAAAAATCAACCAGATTTCTGCCTCGAGATTTTTCAAATAATCGTGCAGGTAGATAGAGCGTGCTCATAGGGAGGAAAGACCTGGAGGCGGAGTGGTCTGCATCTGCAAACAGTAGGGAATGCCATGAATATGTAAACAGAAGGCCTCCGTTCGATTCGGGACCAGGTCACTGATTGACGACGCGACTTTTTTGTGCCAGAATTCCGGTTAGATGGTCGCCATGGCCAGGGCGGTGTTTAAAGAGCATAGACCTGGAGGCGAAGTGGGCCGCGTCTGCTCAGAATGTAACGGATTTTCGTGTTGCTATGACGCAGAAGACCCTCGTTCGACTCGGGGCCAGGTCCTGTCAATGGAAGAAGTGATTTTTTTTTTTTCACGAGCGACGGCGAGGGCTTTAAAATGCAGGTGTAAATGTGTTTTGAATGAGAGGGAGGAAGACCTGGAGGCGGAGTGGTCCGCATCTGCACATTGTGGTCTTTCGAATGTGCTATACACGCAGAAGGCCCCCGTTCGATTCGGGGTCAGGTCATGGTCCAAATCATATAAGCCTTTTTTTTGACACGAAGGTGAACCATCACTGCGGCTTACAATTAAGGCACAAACGGTCCTGTGTTGGGCTCGGATTTCTCGAGAAGTGGCTAATATATATTCCAAGATTGAAGTTTTCTAGATGAAAGACCTGGAGGCGGAGTGGTCCGCGTTTGCTCAAAATCAATGTATGGGAAGCAATGCCCGTGCAGAAGATCCCCGTTCGATTCGGGGCTAGGTCATATGAAATCTTTGTCGTTTTTTTTTGTCCCACCTTAGCCAAAAAATCAACCAGATTTCTGCCTCGACATTTTCGTGCAGGTAAACAGGGCGTGTTTAGAGGTAGGAAAGACCTGGAGGCGGAGTGGTCCGCATCTGCTCGCGATATTGAGAGTGTCAGGCTACCTGCAGAAGACCCCGTTCGATTCGGGGCCAGGTCACTGGGGACGATGAGACTTTTTTGTGCCAGAATTCCGGGTAGATGGCCGCCATGGCCAAGGCGGTGCTTAAAGAGCAAAGACCTGGAGGCGGAGTGGTCCGCGTCTGCTCAAAATTGATCAGCGGCCATCAAAAGTGTAGAAGGTCTCAGGGCCAGGTCCTGTTGAAGCAACAAAGACTCTTCTATCACGAGTGACGGCGAGGGCTCTAAAATGCAGGTATAAATGTGTTTTGAATGAGAGAGGAAGACCTGGAGGCGGAGTGGTCCGCATCTGCACATTGTGATCGTCCAGACATGGTATACACGCAGAAGGCCCCTGTTCGATTCGGAGCCAGGTCATACGAAATCTTTTTTTTGAACCCCACCCTAGCCAAAAAATCAACCAGATTTCTGCCTCAATATTTTTCAAATAATTGTGCAGGTAAGTAGGGCGTGTTTACAAGGAGGAAAGACCTGGAGGCGGAGTGGCCCGCATCTGCATGCTGTAAATGGTACTTTAGTAACTGTACCTGCGCAGGCGTTCCCCGTTCGATTCGGGGCCAGGTCACTGGCAGACGACGAAGCCTTTTTTGTGGGAGAATTCCGGTTAGATGGCCGCCATAGGCAGGGCGGTATTTAAAGAGCATAGACCTGGAGGCGGAGTGGTCCGCGTCTGCTCAAAATGCAAAGGATTCCGTATTGCTATGACGCAGAAGACCCTCGTTCGACTCGGGGCCAGGTCCTGTGGGTGGATGAAGTGATTTTTTTTTTTCACGAGCGATGGCGAGGACTTTAAAATTGTATGGTTTAAATTATGCTCTGAATTGGAGGGAGAAAGACCTGGAGGCGGACTGGTGGTCCGCGTCTGCTCAGAGTGGAAAGATGAAACGACATTACGAAGAAGACCCCCGTTCGATTCGGGGCCAGGTCATACGAAATCTTTTTTTTTTAAACCCTACCCTAGCCAAAAGAAATCAACCAGATTTCTGCCTCGAAATTTTTCAAATAATCATGCAGGTAAGTAGGGTGTGTTTGCAGGTAGGAAAGACATGGAGGCGGAACGGTCCGCATCTGAAAACAGTAGGCAGTGCATTGAAACTCTGTAAACAGAAGGCCCCCGTTCGATTCGGGGCCAGGTCACTGGGGACGATGAGACCTGTTTGTGCCAGAATTCCTGGTAGATGGCCGCCACAGACAGGGCGGTGTTTAAAGAGCATAGACCTGGAGGCGGAGTGGTCCGCGTCTGCTCAGAATATAACGGATTTCGTGTTGCTATGACGCAGAAGACCCTCGTTCGACTCGGGGCCAGGTCCTGTGGATGGATGAGGTGATTTTTTTTTTTCACGAGTGACGGCGAGGGCTCTAAAATGCAGGTATAAATTATGCTCTGAATTGGAGGGAGGAAGACCTGGAGGTTGAGTGGACCGCATCTGCACATTGTGATCATTCAGACATGGTATACACGCAGAAGGCCCCCGTTCGATTCGGGGTCAGGTCATGGTCCAAATCATATAAGCCTTTTTTTTGTCACGAAGGTGAACCCTCACTGCGGCTTACAAGTAAGGCACAAACGGTCCTGTGTTGGGCTCGGATTTCTCGAGAAGTGGCTAATACACTACATTTTGATGGCCCCTCGACCAAGTTGGCCGATATGATGTCGGATATCGGCCAACTCGGTCGAGGCCGCTCGGCCAACCTCGGCCAACGTCAGCCGACATCGCACAAGTTGGCCGAGGGGCCATCAAAATGTAGTGATATTCCAAGATTGAAGTTTTCTAGATGAAAGACCTGGAGGCGGAGTGGTTCGCGTCTGCTCAAAATCAATGTATGGGAAGCAATGCCCGTGCAGAAGATCCCCGTTCGATTCGGGGCTAGGTCATATGAAATCTTTGTCGTTTTTTTTTGTCCCACCTTAGCCAAAAAATCAACCAGATTTCTGCCTCGATATTTTTAAATAATCATGCAGGTAAGTAGGGCTTGTTTATAGGGAGGGAAGACCTGGAAGCGGAGTGGTCCGCATCTGCAAACAGTAGGAAAGGCCATGAATATGTAAACAGAAGGCCCCCGTTCGATTCGGGGCCAGGTCACTGGTTGACGATCAGACTTTTTTGTGCCAGAATTCCGGGTAGATGGCTGCCATAGGCAGGGCGGTGTTTAAAGAGCATAGATCTAGAGGCGGAGTGGTCCGCGTCTGCTCAGAATCCAAAGGATTTCGTGTTGCTATGACGCAGAAGACCTCTGCTCGCGATGTTGAGAGTCGCCGATTACCTGCAGAAGATCTCGTTCGATTCGGGCCAGGTCACTGATTGACGACGCGACTTTTTTGTGCCAGAATTCCGGTTAGATGGTCGCCATGGCCAGGGCGGTGTTTAAAGGGCATAGACCTGGAGGCGGAGTGGTCCGCGTCTGCTCAGAATATAACGGATTTCGTGTTGCTATGACGCAGAAGACCCTCGTTCGACTCGGGGCCAGGTCCTGTGGGTGGATGAAGTGAATTTTTTTCTTCACGAGCGATGGCGAGGCTCTAAAATGCAGGTATAAATGTGTTTTGAATGAGAGGGAGGAAGATCTTCAGGTGGAGTGGTGGTCCGCATCTGCACATTGTGATCGTTCAAATGTGTTATACACGCAGAAGGCCCCCGTTCGATTCGGGGCCAGGTCGTGGTCTAAACCGTATACAGCCTTTTTTGTCACGAAGGTGAACCATCACTGCGGCTCACAAGTGTAAGGCACAAACGGTGCTATAATAAATCCTGTTTTGGGCTCGGACTTCTCGAGAAGTGGCTAATATTCCAAGATTGAAGTTTTCTGGATGAAAGACCTGGAGGCGGAGTGGTCGGCGTTTGCTCAAAATGTGTGGGGGAAAGCAATGCCTGTGCAGAAGATCCCCGTTCGATTCGGGGCTAGGTCATATTTTTCCCTTTTTTTTTCTCTCCCTTTTCCTAAGCTCAATCAGGTTTTTTCGATGTTTTTTAAAAACAATTATACAGGTAAACATCGACTGTTCATGGGTGGAAAAGCCCTGGAGGCGGAATGTATGGCGTTCAAAGTGCACTTTTAAAATTCCGCTACATATTTCACTATTTTTGTCATTTCCGCTACCTCTTTCATAAAATTCATGTTTGTCTGCTACTTATTGGACTTGAAAATGGACCAAAAGAGGGAGCGGAAAAACCTAGAATTTCCGCCGAAATCCCGCTACCTCTATTGGGGTAGTTTGTAATTCCGCTACTTTTACATAATTTTGTGATTCCGCTACTTTTACATAATTTTGTGATTCCGCTACTTTTCACTTTTCGGACTTGTGAAATTTTTTCAAAAAAAATAAAAATAAATTGAGAAGTCCTAGGGCCTAAACTACTCTACATTTAGGACTTCTTGTAATTTTTTTTTTTTTGCAAAAATTTCACAAATCCGAAAAGTGAGAAGTAGCGGGATTTTGGTCGCGACTGTCAAAAGTAGCGGAATCACAAAATTATGTAAAAGTAGCGGAATCACAAACTACCCCCAATAGAGGTAGCGGGATTTCGGCGGAAATTCTAGGTTTTTCCGCTCCCTCTTTTGGTCCCTTTGCAAGTTCAATAAGTAGCGGAAAAACATGAATTTTATGAAAGAGGTAGCGGAAATGACAAAAATAGCGAAATATGTAGCGGAATATTAAAAGTGCACTTTGAACGCCATAGGAATGGTCCGCGTCTGCACAACGTTACATGGATTGCACTATTTGCAGAAAACCCCCGTTCGATTCGGGGCCAGGCGATGCATAGAATCCTCCATCCTTTTGCATTCACGAGCGACAAGTAGGATGGTTAGATGTTTAACCCACGGCGCAAAAATGTAGGGCCTAAGGGTGTTTTGGATGAGAGGAAGGAAGACCTGAAGGCGGAATGGTCCGCATCTGCTCGCGATGTTAAGGGGCGCAGGTTACCTGCAGAAGACCTCGTTCGATTCGGGGCCAGGTCATCAGTTTTCCGGATACATTCTTTTTGTCTTTCGCCTGTATGTAATGTATGCTGAATGCACCATCACAACTTACTCGCTGATTGAAACAGTTCAATCGCGGCCATCACGTCCCCTGGCGAGACGGGCCGCGCCAAGGTAAGGAGGTAGGTAGGTAGGTAGTATTACACGGCACGGGCCGAATAACGAACGCCGGTTTCCAGGAATTATCCCGAAATATATTTATATACGCGCGGGTTCACCATCAGCGATTCCTATTCACGGAAATTCGCTGTTGCGCCGCACCAGCCCGCAACGGGCCGCGATCCTGTCATCACGCTCACGTCACGCGATTACCGCTGCCACCTTTCGCCCGCTTTCCCTTTCACCACCATGAGCGCCTCGTCCGACTCTGCCAGTGCTCCCGCGAACGACGAAGACGAAGGCCGAATTCATGAAACTAAGGACTCGACGATGATGAAGGCATCCACCAACGGGAAGAAAGGGGCGGCGGGGGATGAATCTGTGGCGAAAACGGCAGCAGCAGCGCCCGGGTTCTTCAGCTGGGTGCTCCCCGCGGTCCGCACACGGCGCACGCTCAAGACCTGGCTGCGCTGTGTACTCGCTTTGGCGGGCGCGATGACTTTGCTGGTTGACAATGCGACGCTGAATAGTATGGGGTGCGTGCCAGCTTCTCTCTGCTTGCTGCCAACGCTGACTTGGATTCGTGCGTTGCAGGCAGGCGGGATTCTTCGCAGCGTACGTATACGCCTCCTCTTGAGGCGTATATAGTGGGACTAACGCGCGTATATGCATGACACAGGATCGTAGCCGTCCTCCTCCCGCCCTCGCTCGCGCTCTCCGTCTTTGTGTTCGCCAGCGCTACCCTCCTCATCGGTCCGTCCTCCCTCTTATCTCCAATTCGCTTCCTCGCCTTGCTGATGCACATTGCGCCCAGGCATGCTGCTCGGCTGGGCATGGGGCGCCGCCATCATGGCCGCCGCCCACGCGGCGCAGAACAAGACGTGGCTCGCCGCGCGCGAGGCCGCCGCTGAAAAACTGCTCGTGCCTGGTATCGACCCCGCGCTGCAGGTGCGGACCAGTTTCCCTCTTCCTTTTTTCCTTTCCCCCCTCTTCATTTTTTTCGACAACCGCTTTTAATTTTCAGTGCTTACGATCCCTCCAGCTCCGCATCCTCGTCTTCAAAGGCTTCTTCCTCTCCCCGCGCACCTCGGCGGTGTACGGCGCCCTCTTCACCCTCGGCACCTTCGTCTTCGGCGCCCTCCGCGCACGCGCGCCGAAGCTCCAGCTGCTATGTCTGTTTGGGACGATCGTGCTAGATGTGGTGGCGACGACGGGCCCGCGTGCGTCTTGTCTTTTCTTTCTTCCTTGCTTTCTTTTTCTCTTGGAGTTCTTCATGTCCCCACCCGGTGCCGAATGTTTTGTTTTCGCGTCCCCTCCCCATTATCATTTAATTTTTTCGTCTCACTGACGTACGCAAAAACACAGTCCTCCCAACCCCCATGTATACCCTCCCGGAGCTCTTCCTCCGCCCCACCGCGTACTACCTCGCCATCGCCATCACGTCCCTGGTGCTGGTCTTCCCGCAGAGTCTGAACTGCGTCTGGCTGTGCGTGATTTTCTTTTTCTTTTTCGTTTTCGTTTTTTGGTCAATGGCTGGCGCTGACATCATTTTTTGGGATGCAGGACGACGTTGGACGGGGGGGTGTTCGGGGTGCGTTGCGTCACTTCTGAATGCACTTACTTACAAGTTCCTAACGAACGAACGACCTACAGCCCGCGAAATCGATCCTGTCCCTGCAGGCCACCGCGCTCGACACGCGCCCGTCGGACCGCGAGGCGTGGGCGGGCGTTGGGGGGGAGGTGTGTTGTTTTCTTTGTGTTTTTTTTCTCTTTATGCGGCGTTTTCTTTATGCGGCGTTTTCCTTGCTTCGACTTTACTTTCCTTCGGTTTCGGTGTCGATTTATTTTGGTGTCCTGCGATTTTGGTGTCAGTTTATTTTTTTGACCGCTTGACACACCCGGAGATGGGATACCCGCGTGCCGACTAAATGCTAGCGCGCGCGGCGCGGGCTTTTAGAATTGACTTCCGCTTTCCGCTATCCGCTATCTCCGCTTTCCGCTACCTCCTTACACGTTACATGAACCCGCTATCTTTCTTTCCTTATACGTTACGTCACATCAACGTAAACTTACGGCACCCCCAGGCGGCCTCCGCGCGCGCGGCCCTCGGCGGGGGGCTCGCGGCGCTCAGCGGGCACATCGCGCTTATTGACCTCGAGGTGCGTTTTTGCTGTTTTGCTTTTGGTGGGCGATGGAACACGATATACACGGCAGGTGAGCGTCGGCCGGCTGGGCCCCGCGGATTTGAAGCGGCTCGCGCCGGAGGTGAGGGGGCTGGGGTTGAGGGTTGCGTGAGTTTTTTTGTTTTGTTTGTGGGGGTTCCTCGATTTCAACCCCACTCCCTACGGCAAACTGACGAACAACACACAGGGGCCTGATGGCGTTCCACACCGCCGTGGCGACGGGACATCTGGACGACGCCGTGGCGGATGCGTTGAGTGGCGATAAGAACCAGGATGGGAACAACGAAAACGGAAAAAACAAACCCTCTCACGAAAGCCGCTTTGCGCGCCGCCGGCGCCTCATCCGCGAGCGTGAGGCGCAGCACGGGCACGACCTCGACACGCTCGTCCCCATCCTCGCGTCCGCGTCCGCCCCCCTGCGCGCCGCCTCCGAGGACGCCGCCGCGACGCTCCGCGCGTGGTTCGTTGATTGCAATCAGCGGCGGTGGACGGGGCTGCTCTGGCGCGTTACCGGCAAGCAGGGGGATAAGGCGGAGGTGGAGAGGGTGGAGGGGAGGCAGAGGGGCCTGGTGGAGGCAAGGGACAAGTTGGAGGGGGCGTTGAAGGCGTTTCGGGAGGGAGAGCGGGCGAGGCTGATTAGGCCGTATGAGCGGTTTTTTGATAAGGAGACGGGGAGGCTTGTGGAGGGGGGGAAGGTGTTTGCTTTACGGTGCGTGTCTGGCAAGCGGAGCACTTTGGGGAATGCGATGCTGACGGCATTTGGGTGGGCAGGTCGCTGTTCATGTGCTTCGTGTTCTGCGACACACTCGACGTGTTCGCGGCACGGCTGCACCGCGTGCTGACGCTCGTCACGGAGCTCGATAAGAAGCGCCCCGGCGTGAGGGTGTGGATGCCGTCCGGGTTCGGGAAGATTGGGCGGAAGGTGTTTAGTCGTGGGGAGGAGGGCGCGGTGGAGGCGCAGCCACTGGCGATGGGCACGGAGAGCGACCCGACGCAGTTTGGGGCGCCGGAGAGCAGCGATGGGGATGCGGAGGAGGACGCGGAGGAGGGTGAGGCGCTGCCGGCACGTGAGTGCACTACCCTTCCTCGCTGCCTTAATGGATAGCTGATAATTGACACTGCCGGCAGCCCGCAACCCCGACGCACGCGCGCCGACCTCCGCGCTAGGCCGTTTCTTCGTCGCCGTCGGCGCGTCGCTTCGCTTCTTCAAGACGCCCGAGGGCATATTCGCGCTGCGGCACGCGGCCGTGTCGCTCGCGCTGTGGGTGCCCTCCGTCGTCCCGCACACAGCGAACTTCTACTACGAGAACAAGGGCCTGTGGGCGCTTATCATGGCGCAGTCGGGCTTGGCGCCCTTTGCGGGCGACCAGCTCGCGGGCCTGGCGGCAAGGCTCCTAGGCACGATTGCGGGCCTGTTGAATGGGATGGTGGTGTGGTATATTGCGGCGCCTGGGAAAAGGGATGGGAATCCGTATGCGGTTGTGGTCGTTACGGTGCGTCCTGCCTTTCTTTTTTTTTTGGAAATGAGATTCAAGAGTGTGCTGACGTGGGGATTTTTTGAAGGCGGTGTTCACGGCGCCGTTTCTGCTGGCGCGGCTCGCAGCGCCGCCGGCGCAGATGATGGTCTGGACGATGGTGGGCGTGACGACGGTGTTTGTCGTCGGGTACTCGTGGCTCGACACGCACTTTGCTGTTCTCTCGAACCCTGGTGTCGGGATCAGCGTCGGGTGGAAGCGCGCGTACGTGTTTTTTTTTGGCAGCGGGCAGATCGGAGTTGACGCGCGGATTGTAGGCTGCTCGTGATTATTGGATTCACGGCTGGGGTACGTGGCTTGATCGTTGGTTGCAACGAGTTAAATTTATTTGATCGTGTGCAGGCTATCGTGATGATGTTCCCGCGCCCGACGTCTGCGCGGACACTCGTGCGTCGCACGCTCGCGGCGACCATGCGCGAGCTCGGGGCCATCTTCGGGCAGGAGGTCGAGGCGTTCCTCGCCGAGGAGGCGCGCGCGCGCGGTGGGCACTACGAGCAGCAGACGATCGACTTTCTCGACGAGGCCGCTGAGGACGCACCCGTTTCGCCCAAGGAACGCCGCGTGCGCAAGGTCGCGCGGAGGGTTCTCGTTGTGTTTGTGCGTCCGCCGCGTTCGTGTTTATGATTTGCTTGCTGATTGTTTTTTGGGGATGGGCAGGAACGGCTGCAGGGGCTGGCGCCGTCGTTAAAGACGGGGCAGTGGGAACCGCAGGTGCAGTGCGTTGTTCCTTTAGTGGTGTTAGCTGGCCGCTTACTGATTGTTGGACAGGGGATCGTGGCCGCATGAGCAATATGAGCTCCTGCATTCGAAAGAGTATTTGCATTTCTGATTTTCTCTGTTGAATTGGCAGGCTGAGGGTGATTAGAACGAAAATGGTTACGTCGCTCTCACTCCTCGCGGGGGCGTTCTCGAAGCTCAATACCAAGTGGTGCAGCATTCTTGTCCACCGGGTATGTGCATCGCTCCCCCCTCAGCCCCTTTTCACCTGATCGCATATGATACCAGACTCCGTTCTTGAACCCTAATCTCGTGAGTCGCGGTTGTATCCGCAGTACTGCGACCCATGCATAATTTCCACACAGCTATCCGACATCTTCTCGAAAATCGAGATCCTGTCGCATGCGCTCGAAGCGGGGCACCCCGTCCCCGCGTCCCTTCCGTGCCTGCGCGACCGGTTGATATACCACGAGGCGCTCGTGCGCGCGGTGGACAGAGATGCCACCGCCCAGCGTGCGGCGCGCGAGATCCCGCTGGACCCCGAGGACGAGGAGACAGCCGCGTCTGACTCGGGCACGGCAGAGATCGCGCCGGGCAAGGTCGACGGCGCGAGCATTGGCTTTGAGGAGCTGTCTTTGGACGTGCTGATGGTCAGTGCACCCATGTGTCCGCTTTCCACCCGAATTTTAATTTAACTGCAAGACGAGCAATTGCCCACGCACTCTACAGGCGCGTTACTCGTTCCTTCTTCCCTTTTCTATCCCGTGCTGATTTTGCTTCTGCTTGTTTGCATGCTTGTAGCGGTGATTGCGCTCTCGAGCATCCTCTCTGTGCGTGCATAGATATCTACCCGTGTCTCCTGAATACTGCATACTGACCGTTGTGTTCATAATTACAGCTGATCGACGAGATGGGCACGATTGTGCGCGAACTGTGCGGGGAGACGACGTTCCGCGGCTTTGAGGCGCTGCACCACGAGTTCCAGGAGCGCGAGGAGGCGGCGATGGGGACATTTGCGATTGAGCAGCAGAAGAGGCAGTAGAGGTTGCCTGGTTCTGTGCGTGCGTAAGGTGCTTTCAGTTGACTCAAAAAAGCTGGTGGTCCGACGTGGTATCCGCGATTATGGTACTTTTGCAGAACGTAAAATAATTCCGAGCCGTTGTAGTTGTATGTACTTTACAACTGAAGTGATGATGCCGTTCACAGCGGTAACATAGCATAAGGTGGTTCATTACCACAACTGAGCGACGACCTTGATCCTGACTCGACGCGACAGAAGGAACAGATGACACTGGGATGCATCGGGTATATATAGCAGCGGCAGGGAGACGTGGCCTTAAGGGCTTCGATGCGTTTTTGTATTGTCTTTGGGCCGCGACATCGATACGTCGCGGCTGCGTCACCGAAGGTATAAACACAACTCAAAGAATCCGGGGTCCGGAGTGGACTGAAGGTTGGGACCTATTGGGATAGATATTGCGTGGTAATCAAGATAATCTGCGGCGGATGTCGATGGTGTCGCTGGGAACTTGAACGAGCTATCCACTAGCAATAGTACGATTGCACAGGAGTGACATTGCAGAGTAATCAGGCACTATGTTTGGAAAGCCGTAGTGGTGTTGATATCAGCGGAGGATTTCGGGTTCCTCGGTTCAACCCGGCTGTTCCCGTGTTCAACTTTCCACTTATTCTCCTCCTCCTTTTTCCTTCTTCCCTCTTGATTATCATACAAACTTCCTCGTTGTTGCCTGCAGCTGTTCATATGTATTTGTTTCCCGCAGCGCGAAAGAGCAACCTACTTCGATAGGAATAGACTACACCAATACTTACCAGTGGAGGTGCTACCTCCGAGAACAAACCCTCGAGGATACGGTATCGCACAGCCATTCAAGCCCGTCTGAGGAGTAGTCGTGTAGTTCCAGTCCTGGGGGGTAAATGGCAATGCTTGAGCGCAAAAGAACGGAACAATGTTTCAATCAAAATATATATGCGTCGTGATGAGATCTTACGAGCCGCCTGCTTCGAGTACTAGAACATTGAAGTCGGGGTTCTCGGTAATCTGATTGATGATGACACTCCCCCCTTCAGCAGCAACAGTGGTCAGTATTTGAATGAGTCCACCACCCTGGTTACACCAAAAACCTAAGGGATTAGTAGAGTATGGATTATGACAGGTATAGGTTAGGACAAAGTTGACTGTAGTACTCCAGCACATGATAAGTAACTATAAGTAGTAGCAATAGTAGACAGCAGACCGATGAGAATTAAACCGAGATGGAAAATAAGAGTAAGTAGTGCGTAACGCACGAAAGCAATGAAGAGCAAAGACGCGGTGCACATTGCGCACCGCACAACTTCGTCCCATTCAAGTTCTTTTATCGGGCCTTCCCCACTCGCCATCATCCATACGGCGTGCGGACGTTATACGGAAGGCGTTCGCTGCCGTGCGGTATGCAGTGATCTTTGCAGTGGGGCGTGGGCTATAGAATACCCGAGTCGTTGAGCGCATTCTTCAGGATTGTATCCTCGACGGCTTTGAACACGAGTCGCATGTTATTCATGTCGGTCGCTTGCGTCACGCTGGGGGATTGTGTCAGCCCAGAAGGGAGGGAGGGAGAGGAAGGAGGAAGGGCAGGTGGCGAAAATGACGACACATTGAAACAATGAAGTCACAGGGATGGTGAAGCACGACCGTGGTACCTAAAACGAAAACGGGGGAGCGACATAGTACTCACTACGAGTACACGCTCAGCCTCGCGCGGTTCGCCTCCATGAACCTCGACAGGATGAACCTGGTCGCCTTCTGCAGGTTTTTCCCGCCGGTGTACTCCGGGAAGTAGCAATTGAGAGGAATCTGTGGAGGAGCATCAGTAGTGCGAGGACGGGGAGCGGCGAACAGATGACGAAGGTAAAGCAAGGTGGAAATAAGGGAAGGGAAAGGATGGAGGGATAGGGGACGATGCCTGTGCGGAAGTAGGGGTAGGGAGCTCCGCGAGGGATGGCGGAGGACGCGGGGTGAGGGTGGGCAGCAGGGATAGGCAATGCAGAACAGGACCCGAGCAAGGCATCAAACAGAAACGCACCTCCTGCAGTTTCCGCTCAAACACGTCGACCTTGTTCAGGAAGAGGATCACGCTTATGCGGCGGAACGAGCACGAGTTGATCACGGAGTCGAAGAGGGAGACCGACTCTCGCAGGCAATTCTGTGAGGGACGTGTCATCAGCGAAAGAATGGGGTGAAGGGAAGGAGGAAAAAGAAACAGGTAAATAGGGACAGGCGCGCGAGCCAGATACACCTCGTATCACGTCCTGTCCAGATTAGCCAGCCGGGCCTGACGGCGCGCCTCTGGGACGAGCACGAGCCCAGCAGATCACACCAGTCTCGCGGCGTCTCGACGTGCGGATTGCACGTCTGGGGCATACTCTCGCCTACAGTGTCCGCCCTCGTGCACCGTCGGCAGACTCGCACATCACCTATCCGCAGCAGACTCACACATCGCCCATCCGCGCCGAGAGAGACATCACAAAGGAGCAAACGAGGATATCCGCGGGACACGGCGCTTCGAGATCAAAGAATCAAGAACAGGAAAGGAACGGATAATGGACTGAGGATGGAGAAAACAAATGCAATGGAAGGAAGGAAGAAGACAATTAACAAACGCACCACACTCTGTTCCTCCAAGAGCACCTGACCGTACTCGCTCAGCGCTGTGCAGAACATGATGCTCGTGACGCTGTTGGGTTACCATCAGTATGCGGAAGTTTGAGTGAGACTGAAGCGAGTTGAAGGAGGAAGGGCAGATGGAGAAAATGAGGTCATCGCAGAAGATAAAGACACACCTCTCGAAGCAGTGGATCCACTTATTGAACTCGGTGCGCTGCCCGCCGACGTCGATGATGCGAATCCTGCGGAGCGTGATCAGCAGACGATTCGAGGGGGGAGGGAGGGAAAGGTAGAGGGGGCACGGATGGAATATACGCGGCGAGAGACATAGATAAGTGGAGACACGCACGATAAATCCCCCCTCCGTAACCGCGTCTCGATGATGGCGGTGCTGTTCGGGCTCGCGGTCGCGTGGAGGATGTCCTCCTCCAAGGGCACATACGTCGGCGCTGCGATGCGGTGGATTGAGGCGAGGAAGCTGGGGCGGGTGTTAGCGTCGATAACATGGAGATGGAGGCAGGGGGGGGGATCAGTGTTGCGAGCAGGAAGGACAGGGAGAGAGGGTGAAGGGAAACGGAGAGCGTAAGGCGCGAGGTGCGATGTATTAAGTGATAATGAGGGAGGGCAGCCCCGGGGGAACGACACAGAGAAGGGAGAAAAGGTACGCACTACAGCGCACTGTCCTTCAGATAAAACTCGGCGAGGTGCTTGTCGAGGAGGCTTTCGACGGCGGGCATACGCGCAACGAGCCATATGGCGTCCGCGAGCGCGGGAGTGAGCATTGCGTTTGTCTCCACGAGCATATCCACCGCTGGCGTCGGTGCCGCAGGAAACGCCGCGAGCAGCAGTGCGGCGTGGGCGCGCTCGCCCTCCTCCAGTGCGCCGACGCCCACCCGGCGCACCACGTGCGCGAGCAAACCCGCCGAATCAAGCACATTGCTGTATATCGTCGTGCGGTACCCGGCGCGCTCGCGCTCGTCGAAGCCCTGGTGGATGATCTTCATCCGCTTCACGAGCGTGTCCTTGCCTGACTCGTGCGAGCCGAGGAGCAGGATGTTGCACTCCTTCTTGCAGCGCTCCGAGTCCTGCACGACTCGGATCTGCTGGTCGATGGTGTCCGAGCGCGCCTTGGCGAGGATTTTCCTTCGAGACAAGCCTGCCCATGGCCAGAGCAGCATGCTGAGTAGACGAGGTGATTTCTCGCCGAATAAACTAAGAAAGGCTTACCCCGCTCCCACCCGGCGACGTGCCTGCATTTTCCCTTTTTCGGCGCCGCCATTGTCATGTCACCACTCAGGCACTTTTTTCATTGTAACCCTGAACGGAACGTAAGGTCAGTTTTTGGCAGATGGGAGCGTAACATACCAAAGGGTTTGCTGTGTACTACACGCTTAAGGTCCAGCACATCCCTGCGATAGGAAGCTCCGGGTTTAGTTCCTCTGGTGTCGTCGTAGTAATGGTGTGAGCCAGGTCTTCGACAAAATTCTGCGAGTCCTTGAAAGAAACATGCCACTTGCCACGATTACAGCGTGATCTTTGTGGCTGTCGGGTGTGCTATTCGTTACGGTCAGTTGGAAAAAGATGAAACGAGGTCTTGTGTACGACACAGACGTCAGACCAGTCGGTGGTACCTATCAAACTGAGCGATGGAAGATTCATGCCGGACTGTCGGTAGCGACCGAAGGTAACCCGATGAGCGTTGTAATCCTACTCATAAAGTTGGAGTTTGAGTGTGTCCGGCGCCAGGGCCCAAGAGATGACAGAACGATCCGAGATTGGTAGAGCGGATAACGTGAGGAATGGCATGAAGAGTCTTATTAAGCTGATTATTGGAGGGTGTTAGATACACCTCGTGCGACCGCATCGCTGGCAGGGACATGGTGTGGTATGGTAGAAGAGTCGAGAGAGCATGCCGGCTATTCGGATCAAATCTGATCCGAGAGCGAGTCATTACAATCGCGAAAGCATTGAAGTTCAAATGAGCACTGACTTGGGCGTTAGGAATTTTCCGATGACCAGACTTTGCCATGTTGCATTTGCTATCCTACGCAACGCGAAGCCCGATGTCAGAAAATACTGCACTGAAAGCTACAGTATGGGCCACTCAGCGGGCATGGCGGTTTTAGCGATCAAGTATACGGACTTGGAGTTTCTTTTGATACTCGTGCAGACCGTAAATAATTGTCGTTAGCGGTGGGTCTCATGTACTGCATTGTGCTGTGAAGTGACGATTTGACAGCGTGATAACAGTGCATATGTTGGTGGTTGGTTACGACGCTGAGTGAACCGCCTTCTTGGGTGTTGGCGTTTATCATAGATAAGGTGCGTGCGAAACGATTATAGTCATCCGTGAAGACATTCGGCAGCTGTATTTCTGGCTGTTGCAACGGATGCTATGTTGTGATTGAAGCGACGGTGTTAACAGCGACATCACTGGTTCATTCAGGCAACTGTGCTGGGTCATTGGGAGTAAATCTTGACACTGGGGAGCCCTCCCCGAATTGCATGAATAAATTTCACTAATAATCCGTGAATGGTATTACACGATTACTTGTATTTCGTCTGTTGCAACGGATGCTATATTTATTCACGTGCGAGGCAGAGCTTCAGCCTGGTCATGACGATATTTTTTTTGCGTTGCCGCCCAGAATAATCAATTAATACCACAGAATCCGCCTGTCTTTCAATGACGACTCCCGCGCACATCATTGGCGTATACATTGGTTGCTGGATCTATATCTGATCATGCCAGTGCATGAGTCAGAATTGAATAGCATGTCTAAATAAATGTCTGAGAAAGCGCCCGCTGGCGGACCAAAGAAACGACTTGAGGGACCAAGTACGTGTGTGAGTCCGTACCTCATTGAAACGAAAAAGTGAATTCAACTCCAACCCTTCTCATCCGGATCAATCGTCGGAATAATGGGATCGCCGTGCCAGAATTGCCGGCATCTCGGCTCCCACCCAATTCCCACCCCCAGTGTCACTCCCAAGTCACTCCCACACTGCTCCCACACGATCCATCGCGACGTGGCCCAAGTCTCCCTCCAGCCTATCGCCCTTCCAACCACGAAGAGGCGATCCAAGTCTTGCAATCCATCTAACCAAATTCCACCACAGTGGGAGGGACGACTTTAGATCGAGATTCGAATATCTTCCGTCACCATCATGACTGAGATTCAGCCTCATGTCCTGGCAGTACATCGAAACGGCCGTCTACTACAATTCATTTCCCGACTTCCTATAAGCCCTATGCTGCACGTCTCGAAACTCTGCCCGGCGCCACGCACAACATATCGCTGGTCGAATGTTTCCCCATCTCTCACATCCCATCCAAGGCTCCTTTCTTCTGCTGCTTTTGGCACTGTCTTCAGCTGCGGTCCCTATCGAGTCCCGTAGCTCATCCGGCATCTCTTCTACTTCAGGAAGCCCATTATCAGTGAAATCCCGGGTAAGCTTATCTGTCACGATCATTCAAAGCATAGCGAGTGAAATATCAACAGAGCGCGATCTTGGAACCCACTAAACGAAGCAGTTCTGGTACACAGGGTACAGCGTCGACGAAACACTCAAACCCTAGTTCGCGTGGGGGGTCAGTTTCCACCCACATCAGTGATGGTTTCGCCTCCTCGGCTACGAACCCTGGTTCGCATGGGAAGCCAGTTTCCACCGACATGAGTGGTAGTTCCGCCGCCTCTGCTAAATTGTCCGCGATTGCATCGTCCATGAACCCTAGTTCGCGTCGCAGTTCAGCTTCCACACACTCCGCCTCCTCCGCTACATCGTCAGACTCCGTGATGGCGGAGGAGGAGGCGGAGGAGGAGGAGGCGGCGGTGGTGGCGCAGGCGGCGGGGGAGGAGATGGAGGTGGAGGAGGTGGCGGGGGCGGTAACGGGAAGGGCCCCACAGGCACGCAAACAAACGACGGCACCAAAACAGGCACGGACCGCTCAACTGAATCCCAGAAAACTTCGACATCCAAATCCAGAAGCTCTGACAGCAAGTCTTCGACGTCTAGCGCTAGCTCCGCGTCGCGCAGTAGTAGCAGCGCTTCCGTGAGTTTATGTGCAATATTCCCGCGGTCTCTAATATTCATCCGCTATTTCCTTCGCAGTCCTCAGCATCATCGTGTTCTTTACGTAGAAGCACGACTGCGAAGCCTACTGCCACCGCAAGTGCAATAACCGGCCGCGCAAACGATGGCATCACGGCGTGCGGTGTGCCGATACGAAAGGACAATGTCAAAACCTTGTGTGAACAGAAGGCGATCGAGTTTGGGTATTCGAACGGAGCGCTTTCAAAAACGAAACATTCGCGGAGAGACTCGGTAAGGTTGTTTGTCGAGTGTGGTACACCAGAAATCTCTAATATGCGTAGGATGCTGAGGATCCACCGGACTCGGATTCAGACTCGGATAGCGACCCGGACGATGCTGAGGACGAAGAAGCCGATGATCCTAACGATAGAGATTTTTCCCCTTCACCGGAACCTCAGGGAAATTTCCAATGCGGTGCGTAACGAAGGTCAACTTAGAAAGATGCAGTAAGTAACATTTTGGTAGATCATGTCTTGGAGCTACAGGTCCTCAAGAAAACTATGGAGTCGAATGGGGCGTGCGACACTCTGGACGCGATCATTGCTACCCCCAACAGCGGCCTAACCTCGGATGACAAGGCCTCTTATATGGCGCCTATAAAAGATGCTATTAATAGCAAAGACAACCTGTATTTCCTTGACAGCAAACTCAATCAAGTGGTACGTCTCGATTGCAATGCATCTGGGTTGTCGCCATTACTTATAATTAAACAGAAACGTGACGAGGTCACTGCCTCCCTCAAAGGGAAAACCCCCGCAACGAGTTCCGACTCCGACTTGAATGATCAGTACATCGCAGTAAATGATTACTTGTCGGATTCGAACGTCAACCGCCCTTCAACATCAATGGCGACGAAACTCGATGGCCTCGTTCAAGCTATGCTCAAGCAAGCTGGAGATGATGCTTTAACTAATATCAAGGGATGTGGGTCCACGTCCGATGAGCAGAAGCTACAGCAGGCTCAGGTGCCATCTAACCAGCGTTACACTGTTCTCAGACATTAACAGCTTATCTAGGCGAAGTTCAAGCCACCAGGGGTGCCGAGCGTCACATCATCGTGGAAAGATGTGCTTGACTACGTCGCTAAACAGGCCGCGCTAGCAGACGGGAGCTGCTCGAACTCTCAGAGCAGCAAGCGCGCGAATTGCAATAGGCCGTCGGCCACTGTTTCTGGTCAATCATCTACCGCGTCGTCTCAGAAGAGCGGTACGGCCACAAGTCATGCATCTGTACGCGCTGCTTCCAATCCATAATGTAATAAATCTTATGCATCTTCGTAGTCCGCACGTCCGGCTTCAAGCAAGGTGGGTTTTTCATTCAAAACAGAGGCCTACAGACAGACTCATCAGTCCTGCGCACAGCAATTGTCTAGCACGTCAAGCCAGCGACACTCTTCTACTCCACGCGCTTCAACGACTAGAAGTGCTTCAAAATTATCTTCTTCGGCTAAAGCAACCCCCACTGCATCGACAACGATAAAATCAACTTCTTCTTCCGATAAACCAACACCGATCACGACAAAATCGACTTCATCTTCTGCCTCCGCGGCCCAGCCAACCACGAGTTCTAGTATCGATCCAACGAAGGTAGATTTCAGGTTGTATTCGACTTGATGCAAACTAACCGACTGGAAACTTCAGTGGTACACGCTCACAAGCGGAAACAATAACTACCTAAACTCGGTGGACGACGTTCTGACTTCGATCAATTTTGTGTATGTATTTATCCTTGTGCGTTTATTTCAAAATGTTGACCCGAGACATAGATCCTTGGATCCTCCAGAACCCGGCATGCAGTTCCAGTTCGCCCTTTGATGCTATTCTTCGGGTTCCCCTTCTAACCCAGACCCATCAGATTCCCCCAGGGTCTATTCGGCCGCATGGTATCTCAAGTTCATACCGACAAGGCAGTCGGTTTAGCAGCAGACAATAAAACTTGGTCCACAAATACGGACAAGTCTTTAGTCAGCACTTTCGGGACAGCCAATTCGCGGAACGTTGCCCTTGCCTTCAACGGGATGTCAGTTGGCGGAGACGGTTCCGGTAAGCTTCTTGCCTTTTTTTGTGCTCCGAGAATAACTATTGGTTCATTTAGTCCTCGACAACCTTTTTGATTGGACAGTTACTGATATTGTCCCTGTGGCTATAAGTTGAGCGTAAACAGTGGCTGCTCATGTTCCTCGCGGCGATAATATAATTATTTACCCAGAGTTATCCGTTCTCTTAACGAGATGGATGGCTTTCGTTTACATGGCTTTGGTTCAATCTCCATACCAAAGTATGGATACATGCATCGAACACCATAGCGCACGATGGTCTTTGTGACGTCCCATTACCTGGCATTCATCTCCAGTTCAACATGAACTGTAAGCGTCACTGCGGCGGCATTATTTTCGGAGCGCCCCGATGATCCGCCCGCAGTAAATATGATATACACCCGGGACAACAATTCCTATGCATGTTGTCCACGACGCGGCAACACTGGTAAAAAGACCGCAACTTGACCAGCATAGGGTGTTCCTTGTTCACCTGTCTTCTAAGCTTTTTCGTGAGACGTCTCTTTGCTTTCATTGAGAAGTAGATAGATCTTGGGCTGGTAATGGCTGTGGCATACATTTGACGCGATGTATGCAGGTACAGCACCTGCTTGTTCCTTATTGGGACCACCGCGGTAATACATCTTCTTTCCATTGAAACTATCTCTGACGTAAATTGACCCACAGCCTCTCACAGCCTCAACATCCACAGCGTTAGATTTAGATTCATCCCCATGCAATATTTTTACTCACACTGTGTCCGCATTTTCCGTTGCTTCTTAACCGTGGAGAAGCTGCAAATAACTGGACTGTGCACGCATCTCAGCCCCATCGAGTGAACCCAGGCGACCAGACATATCCTGTGGTTCAACGGCATCGCTCTTATAGTCAAACATCCTGAGCATCTGACCTCCCGTAGGACACAGACGCAGCAACTACGCACTGCGCCGCAGAAGGCATTGCCGAAGATCAACCGTGTATAAATAAGCCTCGCTTCCCCGCTAACCGGGCAATCCTTCACCCCCTTCATCAAACTTACTGTAAAGTTCAGTCAAAAACAGTGTATCGTCTGTGGCCTGGCGCGTGGCAATTAGCTCAATATCTGGGCTGCAGAACTATTCAAGCGGCACCGCCGCCATCGCTGTCATCCGCCTCCCAGCAAATGTCTCAAAGGCCGAGTATCGTGGTCCAGTCCTATTCAACCCAGGTGGACCCGGAGGGAGCGGTGTCGACTCGCTTGTCTCGGCTGGCGCAAGCTTCCAGTTCATTCTGGGGAATGCATACAACACCAGAACTACTGCGGACTGACTGCATACTGTAGACGTGAGCTACTCCACTCCGATTGCATCGTTCTTCGAGACGGACGCAGAGCGGGCGTTGTGGAACTCCGCTGCACCGCCGGCCTCCCTGAACGCGTCGTCGGACGTCATCCCGCAAACATGGGCGAGAGAACATCTTCTCGGATAGCTGGCCGCCGAGCGCGATAGCTCAGGAATCCTGGAATACATGACGACGGACAACGTTGCGCGCGACATGCTGCGGATTACACAGAAGTTCGGCTTTGAGAAGCTGCAGTATTACGGGATTCCGTGAGTGCTTTCTGATTCCCACTTTTATTTCTGGCGCATGAAGTAAAACGAACGACAATAGCTAGGGATCGGTCCTCGGCGCTGAAGAAGGGTGGAAAGTCCCGTGCGTAGGTTCTGGAATTGGGTCGGTGATCCGGTATGCGTAGGACGATTTTTAGATGAGAAAGATAGGGAAATGTCCCCGAAGCCTAAAGTGTTGAAGATGGTCGAAAAGAGAGTAAGAAAGTCCGAAAATGAGGTGACGAGAGTGCGAGGTCGTATGGTGTCGAATCGAGGTTGTTGGTGGTTACACAGCCCACTGGCGACTTTTCCAAAGGAAATGGCGGGCGAGCACCGAACTCTCCCTGGGCGTATGCCCTACACTGGTCGCGTGGATGGTGGAGAAAAAGAGAAGATTAATTGAGTGGCACCGTAGGTCCCTATTTACTAGGTAAACAAATGATGTAAGCTAATATAGGGGTAAAACTAAAATAGATTCGGAAAGAGAATGTGGAAGGGTTTCCACATCCCGGCCATCCAGCCCTACCACAGCGCGACATTCGCGACCTTGTTTCCTGTGAGTGCCTCCCTATGACAGTTGGTATGTATCACCCATTGACGGCCACGTACAGGATAAGGTTGGGCGGATTCTCATCGACGGTGCGCCACATTCGTCGGCCTGCCTTGTGATAAGGATGTGAATTATTTCGGAATAGGCGTCCTGGACGCAGATGCCTGATTCAGCGGAAGTCTGATTATCGATCCATATTACTCCCACGGTTGATGTGAACCCCAGCGAACCTCACCATTGAGGCCACCGACACAGACAAAGTTTTGCAAAGTTTCTTCGACGGCTGCGTGGCAGCAGGCCCCGACCTCTGCGCATTCTACAAACCCACCGCTGCGGAGATTTCAGACAGACTTTCAGCACTGACCTCGTCAATCCGTGCGGAGCCCGTGCCCGTCATCACGGCCACCTCGTACGGAATCGTCGACTACTCGCTCCTTCGCTCTACGCTCTTCAACTCGTTCTACACGCCCTACAGTTCATTCGGTTCACTTGCAGAGGGTTTGGCCGCGCTTGAGCGTGGAAATGGCACCCTTCTATACTTCTTATCCCAGGAGGCCCCGTTCCGGTGCGACTGTAGCAACGACACAGCGCCATTCCATCTGAACGGGGCCGAGGCTGCCACCGCGGTTGAATGCGGTGATGCGGCCAAGGTGACCGACTCCATTGAGCAGCTGAGGGCATTCTATGAGAACACAGCAAAGACCTCGGAGCTTGCGGAGTTTCTGGTGGACTCGAACAGATTTTCTTGCGAGTACGGTGGTCTTGCACTCCTCTTATTGGAATTCTGGATGTGGATCCTCACCTATGAACACTCGGAGGAGCAACAGTAAAGATTCTCGATACAGATGGAGGGGGGGAATTCCTTTCGGTGGAATTCACTCAGCACTTGAAGAGCAAGGGAACCATGCGACGTTTAAACGTGCACGGTGGGACGGTGCACCATTCACCTCAGCTGGAAGGTGTAGCGGAACGACTTAACCACACAGTCCTTGAACATAGCCGCGCGATGCTTACGGCGACGGGCCTTCCCAAATTTCTGTGGGGAGAGGCAGTCAACCATGCAACTTGGTTGAAAACATGTACCTCAACTTGGGCACTTTTTAATCAAACACCGATTGAGGCCGCTACGGGCCAGAAGCCCAATTTATCTGACATCCATGAATTTGGATGCAAGTCGTGGGTTTGTCAGGAGGATACTCAGACGCTCGATGATCGAACATTGGAGGGAAAATTCGTTGGTTTTTGACAAAAAAAAGGGGTAACTATATTTATTGGCAGAAACAACGCAAGGTCACGGTGGAGCGAAATGTCAAGTTCAACCCGGACGAAATCCTCTTCGGCGATATCCAGTCCGAGGGGGAGAGTGTTGTAGTTGTCCCGGACATCGCCTTTGAACCCAGAAAAATTCCAGACATACCAAAAATCCCTACCATTGAACCCATCCATCCTATCAATGATCCCATGGAGTCTGAGCTTGAAGAAGACGAGCCAGTACTGCCTAAAAAATTGCCACAGCGCGATAGATTAATTGAACCAGAGCCCTAAACGGGCAGAGGTTTCCGCACGCACAAGCCGACCAATTTCGCGGATTTGCACCATGGATGTGTCACCGCGAATGTTGCAACAGAGAAGCACAGGCATCCAGATATCGAGTTTGCGATGGCCACATGTGGAACTCCTGGTGCAGAACCAAGATCAGCAAAGGAAGTACTTAACAGTGCCTATAGCCAGCAATGGGCTGATGTTATGAACGAAAAACCTACCCAGCTAGAGAAGGCTGAAGCATGGGAGATCATCAAAGCTCCAGCTGGATCCAACATACTACGATCCCATTTCGTGTTCAAGACTAAACACGATGGCAATAACCAAGTTACGCGACATAGAGCGTGATTGGTTGCAGGGGATGACACACAAGTGTATGGCATCGACTATACTGACACATTTGCACCAGTGGTGAAGCTATCCATTCTGCGAGTAATTCTCACATTAGCAGCACAGAGAGACTGCAAAATCCACCACATGGATGTTAAAAGTGCGTACCTGAACACCGAGATCAAGGAGACAGTTTATATTCGACCACCCTACAGATACCTTGAAAGCATCGACGAATTTCGTGACCTACAAGAGGCTGAACATCGAAGCTTTGTTCTGCTGTTGAAGATGGCTTTATATGGCACAAAGCAGGGTGCATGCGGCTGGTACAAGATGTTGACAGAAGTCATGAAATCCATGGGATTTCGGATCTGCAGCTCAGATCAGGCCGTGTTCATCAAGGGAGAAGGAGAGGAGACACAAATTATCGCAGCCGCAGTCGATGATTTAACCATTGTGATCGGAGGGCGTGTCACTGCCAGCTTGAAGCGCCAACTGATAATTGCACTATCCAGCACTGAAGCCAAATATATTGCAACACATACAGCAAAGGAAGCCATCTGGCTACATGCGCTCATTGGGGAATTATCGACACCTTCCTCAACACCGTTACAAGTAAATTGCAACAATCAGTCAGCAATTGTACTGCCAAAGGACAATAATCCACGCGTGCACAAAACAAATTGATATTTGATATCACTTCATTCGCGAGATGATTGAAAGCCAGCAAATATCTGTGCCATACTGTCCCACCGATGAAATGACAGCAGACATATTCACGAAGGCACTCGTTCGACCCAAGCTCAAATATTTCGTTCAGAAGCTCGGGCTTCGTTGCGCTTGAGGGGGAGCGTTGAAATATATCAAGCGGTGTGAAGCCCCGTTGGTGAAGATATCCTATACATGAAAGCACGATGAGCACAGCCTTTGACAGAAAGTCATGTGAAAAGTCACCTGAAAATTCACGTGATGCTGTCGAGATGTTGCCCCGGGTCCCACGGCTCGGAATTTGAAGTGTGCGGGCGTCTCCGCGGCGAAGACACGGGTGCTGGCATTTCTCACGGTCTGAATTCCGTCTAACAGATTAAGTCTGCAAACATAGAATCAATCGCGAGTGGTCCTTGAGGCTTGAGCTCAGATAACTAGCTTTCCTTGCCTTCCCCTCTCACTCCCTATTAAGCCTCCAGTAATTTCTATTCTTCTCTTTTCTATTTCTCTCTAATTGGCTCTGTATTAGCGACATTTATTATATACTTGCTGTTTGGCCCCTATCTCCTGTTTCTGATCTTATCTGTGGTAAAGCTTCCAGTGATTTCTGTTCTTTTCTTTTTCTATTTCTCCATGCAGCACAAGCCTTTATAGCAGATTTGAATTTTCAGCTGGGAAATATAATCCTACACCTGTGCCTAGGTATAGACCCAACCATGCTCGGCCTCCTGAGTCTCTGCAGAAGTTCAGGAACATTTTGCTCAATTCCCCCAATTTGATCCTGGCAATTGAGTGAATGCTGTAGCTGAGCCCTCACATCTTCGTGATCCACAACCACCTAGGGCTGCTCAAAACACTGCATTCCTGTCAACAGATGCCTAAAAACCGTGCTCCTGCTCAGATAGGGTAGCCCAACAACTCTGGCCAACAGCAGCAGCCTGATCCTGAAATCTACCAATATATTTCTGGCCTGTAGTAGAAGCCGATATTTAGCATATCAGCCTCAGGTGGATGAATATGGTCTATCCTCACTGTGGTGCTCTTCATTAGAAAGCAGAACAGCTTTCAAAATCCAGAGTGAATAAAAATCTCTGACCGTCAATCTGTGAGGGCACAATGGGTACAGGCCGCCATAAAAGCGGCTATCTTTTTGTTTCCAGGACCTTTAGACAGTACATGATGGTAAAAAGACGGCCTTCTACTGTTGATTGGCGGGATGTTCACAGTATATCGGGGATGGGGCAATAGAAAATGAAATTCTCGGTAATTTTCAGACCGGAGCTTCCAGTAAGTCCTCTGGGATGTTTCCCATTCAGCCACTGAGAATAAATGGTGCAGACCTTTTTCAATGTGGATTTTGGTGTATAGCTCAATGGTTATGAAGAAGGCATTCATCTGCAATGACATTAGCAGTTGCTCAACCCTAAATGCCTCAAATCTATTGAAACAAACACAAACTTTCTCCCCAAGCTGTCAATGGTCGTGCCTCGACGAGACAGATGGCTACTTTGCCGTCCCATACCTGTCCTGCAAATTTTTTTCACCAAAGGAGCGATGGTACAGGACAGCATGCCATTGGCGGCACCGTCACACCCATAAATACGGGGACAGTGGGCAGCCCTACCTTGAAGATGGTATGTCTTTTTTGATCATTGGGAGAGTCAACTGATGTAGGTTGGAGGTCGGCTACATATGTGTTTTAATATGTAGTATATTTTTGCTCTTTGCGTTCTTTCCGTGCCGAAGCACAAATTCGAAATTCTTTGGCGCGATTGTGGGGTTCGAGAACACGGTTAGCTGTCCCGGTATGTTCATATCCTATCCTATCCTATCCTATATACAAAAAGACGTCGGACACAGCTTTTTTGATAAATCACCTGATAAAGTCACATGAACGTCATGTGAGAACTCGGAATAAGCCGTGTGCGGGCGAACCCCCGAACTCGGAATCCGCCGTGTCTGCACGGAGCACGTAATCCACCGTGTCTGCGGCGAACTTCGGTGACGAAAGCACGGGTGGAATAACCCCCTATATATAAAAATGCTATAGACACTGCACCCAAAGAATCACCTGATGTGGTCACGTGATGCTTTCGGCCGAACTGCCTTTCGGACACCTCGCGTATTAAGGCTCCTATCTGCAGTACCATTCTCTCTCTTCTCCACAGCACCTAGACTGTCTGCCCAATAAGGTATGAGGATTTGTTCTTTCCTCATGACCTGCCTCTCACTCCTCCTTAATAGCAGAGATAATTGTCTTTTGTCCTGTAATAATACACTACTGTCTGCCTGTATCTCAATAAGATCTAGCAGTGTTTTTCCCTCAGATTTCAGCCCTTCTTTTCCCGTCTTTGATGTACCTTGCCTCAAACCCTCTGTAAGCTTTATCTTTAGTGTTGCTCAAGGTCTGTTATTCCCTCTGCAGAACAGCTTTCTGTTGTTATGAAACAATGTCAATTCCCTATTCATCTGGCATTTCCAATGACAATAAACAAATCCCAGGGTCAATCTGTAGACTATGTTGGCCTGGACCTTTGCACAGATGTATTTGCTCATGGACAGCTTTATGTTGCACTCTCTAGGTGCACATTCAGTCAGTGGATCCAAGTGCTATTCAAGCAAGACCTTAATTCTACTGTCACAAAAAATATTGTATACCCTGAGGTGCTGCTTTAATTTGTTTATAAGTCTCTTTTACAAAGCCTTTCTCTGACTGAATGATGCACAGTATATTTATCAATGCTCAGTTGTTATCATTACTTTAATATTATACCCCGTTTATAGAATTTTCATATTTGATTGACACTTTCCTACTGAAATGTGGGGCCCCTCCCCCCAGGGTTTGGGGTGGAGCCCCAACAAGCTGTCGACCCGCCGAAGGGACGGACGCGAGCGCAGCGAGTCGGCCGTGCCGAAGGCACGGGTCGTAAAGCTTGTCCTATACATGAAAAGACAGTTGGCACTGCCACCAAAAATCACCTGATATTGTCACGTGTTTTTCCCGTGGAAACTCGGAATTGGCCGTGTGCGGGCGAACCTCCCGAACGCAGAATCCGCTGTGTCTGCGAGGAGCACATAATCCACCGTGTCTGCGGCGAACTTCCGTGACGAAGGTACGGGTGGTAAACTTGTGGTTCATGACTGCGAACCTATCATTTGCGATCACATGACTAGGGTGAATATTTCCTTCAGATTCAGAATCACCTAAATGTTCGATGCTCGCATAACTAAAATAGACGTTACAATAGCTCGGAACCAGATGTTCGCAGCCCGAACAATATGTTCCCCACCAAAATGATATGTTCACCACCCGAACCAAATGTTCGCGGTACAATGCCTGGGAGAATAGACAGCTTGCGAAGCCATTGGAGCCATACAATGGCTTTTGACGCGTGCGCAATGAATGGCTCCACAGCCAAAATATGATATCAATGGCTCCGTGGAGCCATTCACCTGCCAAATCTGCGCACGCTCCACAAGCCATCAAATGGCTCCAGCGCAAGCTGTCTAATACATCTTCCTTCCATTGAAACTATCTCCGACGTAAATTGATCCACAGCCTCTCACAGCCTCAACATCCACAGCGTTAGATTCAGATTCATCCCCATGCAATACTTTTACTCACACTGTGTCCGCATTTCCGTTGCTTCTTAACCGCGGAGAAGCTGCAAATAACTGGACTGTGCACACATTTCAGCCCTATCGAGTGAACCCAGGCGACTAGACATATCCTATGGTTCAACGGCATCGTTCTTACAGTCAAACATTCTTGAGCATCTGACCTCCCGCAGGACGCAGACGCTGCAATTATACACTGCGCCGCAGAAGGCATTGCCGAAGATCAACCGTGTATAAATAAGCCTCGCTTCCCCGCTAACCGGGCATCTCCCCCTTCATCAACCTTACTGTAACGCTCAGTCAGAAATAGTGGATCGTCTGTAGCCTGGCGCGTGGCAATTGGCTCAATCTCTGGGCTGCAGAACTATTCAAGCTCTGGCTCGAACTTCACATTTTGTTCTCCCTTCTTTGCCTCTGGCAGACGTGCGCTCCGCGGCTTTCTACCCTCCTCCCTGTGCATTGTGGTCACTAGCCGGTTCAATTGATATAATCTTACGGCTGTGATGCGGGCCATGCACCTACAATTTAATTTTCCCAAGCTTATTTTGTTCTCCCTTTTTTACCTTTGGCAGACCGCGGCTTTCTACCCTCCTCCTGTGCAGTGTGGTCACTAGCCGGTTCAATTGATATAATCTTACGGCTGTGATGCAGACCATGCACCTACAATTTAATTTTCCCAAGCTCATTCCCGCTGCGCTGAAAAATCCAGTTCTTTGTGGACCTCGTCCGGTTGCTTCTGCTACCTAATTCGATGTTTAGTTTCCTCATTTCGCTGCGCATGTATCAATCGGACTCCCATTAAGATCTGGCTTTCTCGGCGCTGTGTACCTTGATACGTCTCTGATACAGATTAATGTTATCCGGCAGTAAAGCTGCAATAAAATTGAATGTTCAACTTCGGATCTGAAAATTATAAGCTTATAAGCCCAGTTCCGTGCTGGAGCGACGCGTAGGCGCTGTAATGTGTTCAGGAAAATATCGGAATACCCTTTGAGAGCGGATAAGAATCTGATCTTCGAGGATTGACGCAAGCTCATCACCGACGCGTAGGCACATCTTGTAATGTGTTCAGGAAAGTATCAGCATGCCCTTTCTGCGGATAAGAATTTGATCTTCGAGGAGTGACGCTCATCACTAGCTCCACTCGGTGTCCATCTCCCGCCGTTCATCTCTCGCTCGGACGTCCATTTGTGCCGGCCTTCCATACTTGGCGTTGCATACCTGCCGACTAGACTCCGTCCCGCACTCCAGATGCGTATCATCATCGATCTGGGTATTTAAGAAAACCGTCCTGCGTGACGATTCCTTCCGAGAGGAAAAATGCGTTTATCCTCTAGCTTTCTCTTGCTGTCTGTTCTACTTCGTTCTCCTGCCGTCAGAGGCCAAGCAACCGAGCCTTTTCGCTGGGACCAGGTGTGTATCTTGCGGATATCTACGACAACAATTTGAAGCTTTCGCAGTTGAAGCCGAGCCAGACTCTGGACTGGGTCGAGTGCTACTCCACGTTTCAGTGCACTCGATTGGAGGTAAGTACTACATTTCTTCAAGTAGTTTCAATCAGAAATTCGTGCTAACTTATTTGTGCAGGTCCCTCTCGACTACTCCGACGCGAATGTCGGTACCGCCGCCATCGCTGTCATCCGCCTCCCAGCGAATGTCTCAAAGGCCGAGTATCGTGGTCCAGTGCTATTCAACCCAGGTGGACCCGGAGGGAGCGGTGTCGACACGCTTGTCTCGATTGGCGCAAGCTTGCAGTTCGTTCTCGGGAATGTTTATGATATTGTTAGCTTCGATCCTCGAGGTGCGATCCTACCGCAATAGAACACCAGTACTACAGACTGACTGTATACTGTAGACGTGAGCTACTCCACTCCGATTGCATCGTTCTTCGAGACGGACGCAGAGCGGGCGTTGTGGAACGCCGCTGCACCGCCAACCTCCCTGAACGCGTCGTCGGACGCCATCCCCCAAGCATGGGCGAGGGCACATCTTCTCGGACAGCTGGCCGCCGAGCGCGATAGCTCAGGAATCCTGAAATACATGACTACGGACAACGTTGCGCGCGACATGCTGCGGATTACACAGCAGTTCGGCTTCGAGAAGCTGCAATATTACGGGATCTCGTGAGTGCTGTCTGATTCCCACTTTTATTTCTGGCGTATTAAGTAAAACGAACGACAATAGCTACGGGTCGGTGCTCGGCGCGACATTCGCGGCCTTATTTCCTGTGAGTGCCTCCCTGTGACCGTTGATATGTATCGGCCATTGACAACCATGTACAGGATAAGGTTGGGCGGATTCTCATCGACGGTGCGCCACATTCGTCGGCCAGTCTTATGATAGGGATGTGAATTATTTTGGAATAGCCGTCCTGGACGCAGATGCCTGGTTCAACGGCAAGTCTGATTATCGATCCATATTACTCTCATGGTTGATGTGAACCCCAGCGAACCTCACCATTGAGGCCACCGACACAGACAAGGTTTTGCAGAGCTTCTTCGACAGCTGCGCGGCAGCAGGCCCCGACCTCTGCGCGTTCTACAAACCCACCGCTGCGGAGCTTTCAGACAGACTTTCAGCATTGACCTCGTCAATCCGGGCGGAGCCCGTGCCGGTCATCACGGCCACCTCGTACGGAATAATCGACTACTCGCTCCTCCGCTCTACGCTCTTCAGTTCGTTCTACGCGCCGTACAGTTCATTCGGTCCACTTGCAGAGGGTTTGGCCGCGCTTGAGCGTGGAAACGGCACCCTTCTATACTCGTTATCCCAGGAGGCCCCGTTCCAGTGCGACTGTAGCAACGAAGCAGTACCATTCCACCTAAACGGCGTCGAGGCTGGCACCGCGGTTCTATGCGGCGACGCGGCCAAGGTAACCGACTCCATAGAACAGCTGAGGGCGTTCTATGAGAACGCAGCAAAGACCTCGGAGTTTGCGGAGTTTCTCGTGGACTCGAGCAGATTTTCTTGCGAGTACGGTAGACCTGCACTCTTTCATCTATGCGATCCTGATCATGTCAGTGGTTGGCAGGTTTATCGGGAGGATCGCTTCAAGGGTCCCGTGGCGGCACCCAACACCAGCTTCCCGCTCCTGCTGCTGACCACTAGCGCGGGTACGCCGCTCGAACCCGTCACAGATTATTCATACTGACCACTCTCCTCCTAGACCCGGTGACTCCAAAAGCAGCGTGAGACCATCTCCTTCCAATATGCGCGTGCTGAGCTGATGGCAATATCAAGCGCCCTGAAAACGCTGGCAGGGTTCCCAGGATCCGTGCTCTTCACGCAAGATTCTCCCGGTGTGAGTCTACTCACAATTTCATCTCCGCGGTGCAGTTGATAGACAAACACAGCACACTTCCCTCACTGCGCCCTCGCTCTGCACCATCGGGTACTTCCGGCAGTATTTCAAGAACGGCACCCTCCCGAAACCAGGGACGGTATGCCCCGTTGACGCTACACTTTTTGGGGCTCCCACCAACTCCACGCCAATCCGAAGGGCCGCTCTGAGTGCAGAGGAGGAGGAGATACTTGATGCGTGGAAGGTCATTGCTGATGCTGTGCGACCCTTACTTGTGCGGAAGATGAGGAGATAGTGACCCCTCACATTTGTTGCACGTTTCCAAACCAAATGAATCGCACTTGAATTTCAACCACAGCTCCCGCGAATTTAAATGTCCATCAATTCACTTTCTATCACGCGTATACGAGTAGAATGGGAGCAGGTGCTAGAAGCAAATTGGAAGACGGACTAGAAGTTATGTGGTCCTCGCGAGCGCGAAGACGGGGTGCAAGTGAGAGGGGGACGATTGAGAAGATTGTGCGTCGTGCACGCGCGCGTCGCACATTGTTTAGGATGTTGTTCGACGAAGAGGGCGATCGTCTCGAGCGTACGTCAGGTTCCTAGTGTGGAAAGGCCAACCCAATGGGAGCTGAATACGAATTGTGATGGGGATAAGAAAATTAGAAGTGAGATTCCGAGGAGTCCGCGCCATCTTCGTCACTTCGTTACTTCGCGTAGCGTTGGGAAACTTCGTCACTTTGATGGGAATTGGTGAAAGTTCGTCACTTTGATGGCTTTCTATGAAGGTTCGTGAGTTGCTATTCCGGGCTTGTCAAGCGCCGACTCCTCGGCACATCACGGAGTGATGAAAATCAAAAGTTTGCCGAGATAGCCGGTTAGGTTTGGGTGAGGTTAGTGTTTTGGTTAGGTGGTTTTGGTTAGAGGTTAGGGGTTTGAGGTTACTGGTTAGCAGTTAGTGGTTAGTGGTTAGTGTTAGGGTGAGGGATCTATATAAAAAACACTCCCCGGCTTGTGTGAATGAACACTGATGGCCGGTGTTCCGAGGTCTTGAAGGTGCCGAGTTGAAGTGACGAGCTTTCACAGAAAGGAGGAAAGTGACGAACTTTCTCAGATTCCCATCAAAGTGACGAAGTTTCACGTACCTACGCGAAGTAACGAAGTGACGAAGGTGGCTACTACCCGATTCCGAGGGACGAAGAGAATAGATAAAAACCCAAGTGAGAAAAGAAAACGCACCCCGAACATCTTCTCGTTGAGGGTTATTTTCTTCCAGTATCTGACATGAAAACAGCGTCAGTGTGGTCCGTCAGTGCCGTGCGTTAGGGAAAAAAACGGGATTGAAATGAGGGCCGGGCGTGTTCGAAAGAGACAAGCACGCCGCAGTACTCGCCTCTGACGCGTGCGTTTTTGAATCAAACCTCCTAAAAAGGACTAATCCGGTTTCGGTAGCACGGTACGAAGAAGCCGGCTTGTCTACAATGCCAATCGAAAGTCAGCGTTGTAGTAGAGAGCAAGCAAGAAGACAGTAGGGCGCACCCAATGCTTTTAAACAGAAATGGCGTCATCGCCCCCGCGAGAGCGAGTACTCACTGCAGCCCGGTCTTGAATGTGCAGTGGGTCCGCAGCGTGGGGCAAAGAATTTGTGTGCCGCTGCAGTGAGTGACTGCAGCTGTAGGCGATGGTAGTCGCTGATTGGTCCAGGTCAAAATATCTTGTGGTCGCCGCGGAGGCGAGGCGCACGAGGGGGGATAATGGGACATACGAGCTGGGCGTGCCAAAGGCTGAGTTGGCCAGGTGTCACGCGAAGGAGAAGCTGGATAAAGATTTGGATGCTGTGCTGGAGCTTGAGGAGGCACTCGACATTCAAGAGCGGTGGACAACCACTTCGACAAAGTGGGTGGAGACTGCTATTGCGGTGAAGAAGCGCAAGTACCAGTTGGCACTGGATGGGCTGTAGTTGCTCATCGTTGAGCGCATCTTCGAGCTCACAAAGATGAATGAGTCTCAAACAGGTGAGCGAAAATCCGCAGCATATTAGCATCATATTCTGATTTCCATTACAGGTTATAAGATGCGAAAGCACATTGCAAAGGCCTTGCAGGCCCGTTCAAAGGCAGTCAAGAGTGCTATCAAATACTTCAACACCGCCGCCGCAGTCCTGGACCTTCCCATGCCGCCGCTAAGCTGGGATCAGGTCGTTGAATATGCCTTCCTCGCGGATTTTGACATCCTGCGGGACACGTGCAAGGAGATCTAGTCGTGCCCGTGTACTCGCCCGGCGCATCACATGGCTATGGACTGCTATTTCAAGACTCTACAGGCGCGCGAGGAAATCAAGCGCCTCAACGTTGAAATTCCCAGGGTTGTGACTTGGATTTGCTATGAGAACACATTCCTGTGTAAGATGGCGCAGAATCTGAGGCTCACGGAGGGGAAGTCCGATGCGGAAGCTGACAAGGACCTGCAGATGGCCGTCCAGGTGGCTATATATTGCCAGCGCCGAGGCCGCTTTGACCAGAAACATATGAAGAGATTCCACAAGCTGGCTGGGGAGCCTGGCTTTACTGGGTCCCTGAGGTGCAGGGTTGCAGTGGAGCATCGGAAGACTCAGCGGCAGCTTCGGGAGTTGCACATGCAGGTAGCACAGGAGGCGGGCGACGAGGAAGAGGAAGAGTGCATGTATGTCAACGAGACAGAGGATGAATGGGAAGATGTCTTAGGGCAGATGGCTGGCGAGGAGGACAGTGATGTTTAAGGCAAGGGAGATGAAGCCAAGGAGGAGGCGGTCTCAGGGCTGATGTACCGAATCTTGCTGCGAGCCGTTGATGGAGGCTGCAACGGTGACTAGTGCAATTTTTTTGGTGTATTTTACTTGACTTGTACTACTATGATTTTTTTTCTGATTTCCTTTGTGGGACACCTGGAGGCGGTATTACCTAAGTCTAAGACAGAAAAAATGTCCAAGTCCAGCTGGTACAGATATGGCAGCATTCTGCAGCATATTTGTAGCATGTCTGCAGCATGAACTGCAGCATGTGAGGATTTCCCGTAACGCTTCTAATTAGAGGGGGCACATGGGGCCAAACAGCACCTCTAATTAGACCTGTTATATGGGATTAACAGGTGTTACAATAACTCAAACCAGATGTTCGCAGCCCGAACAATACCAGAATGATAAACCGCCAACGGTTCCACACGTGGCCAAAGGCTGGACGTGATATGTGTGCCAGACATCAATGGAGACTGGGCACCAGTCGACATTGGACTGGATGTCAGCATCAATCCCGAATGGGTCCAGCATGGATCCAGGCCTAGCTGGCCACCAGCCATTCACATACGTGGTATGTAGCTGATCTTGCGGGTGAAAATAATACATTATTTTTTTTGTTCTCGCTTGCAATTGCATAAATGGCATCGGGAACGGGTATATTGGGAACAACTAGTAACTACGAGTTACAAGTATGACAGGGGTTTTATAAAAGATACAAGAACGCACAGTGTGATGCGGCTCGTTTTGGGCTTCCTGTGACTGTAGCAGGGAGCTACCCTCAGTGCAAGCCTTTGGAGGCACACGCGAGGGAGAAGCAGAAGGAGCGAGAGCCATTGGCCGGGCTCTCGCTACATCCGACTTCTGAGGGAACCGGTGACCCAGGATAGGGGCCCTGATGTCCCAGTGGCTTGGAGAGCAGTTAAACACTTGCTCAGGCATCCAGGGGGATGGGAGGGGGGATCCCTCAGAGGGAGGTGTTCACGACATGGTAGTAAGGTAGCCCCCATCCATCCTCGACAAACATCACGTGTCATGACGGTCACATTTCCTTCTTGGGCGGCGAAGAAGAAAACAATTATTATTGGAACAACGAGAAGCCGGAGGCTAAATGTGTTCGACCATATTATGTATCTATGTACAAAGTAGTTATAGACAAAAGCTTAGGGTAATTGGACCTTGTTAGCGTGAGGAGATACAGAATTACTATGAAATATGCTCTTAATTGATGCCGGCCGCCTCGAGATTGGATTTACTAACTCTTCGACCAAATCAGCTTTCGGTATGTATTTTCGTGGCTCAGAACCAAGATTGACACCAAAACCACATAATGGTCGAGGGAATTGGCCGTATTAGTGCTACTAATTAAGTTACAGAATTATTGAGTCGCATCGTCTCAAATAGGAAGTTGTCACAATGGACCACGTGATGTTTGTCGAGGATAGACGGGGGCTACCTTAGCAGAGTAAGAGATAGATAGATTATGTAACTACATCACATGATATCTAAGTATATAGAATGAAGTAAAGTAATTACAAGGCACCTAAATGGGTGCCTGTCCGTGAAATAAGACATAGGTGTCACACACAGAAACCATGCTGTGGGGAGCAGCCATGCGGATGTACAACAACAAGTGTTGTCAAGGATGGAAGGGATGTACATGTGGCCTTGTACAAGTGATGGTGGTGAAGAAATTCTGACAAATGAGGTTACATTCAATTTCAAAGAGAAAAGATGAAGGCACGCACCGGAGCTCCAGCTAATATCAATTCCCACAAGGCACAAACTTCAGGATCTTGATATAATTTGGTCGGGGTCCGGAATCATCTAAAGTCTAAGCTTGATTTGGCTTGAATGTTAGTCTGTAGTTGACCGCGTGGCACGTCATTGGTACCCCCACTTATTATGTAAAGTGCGGAGTTTGAATTATGACCCGCAGCGTTCGACGCTTTCCGACACTTCAACAAAAAATCCTAGGAGGCGAAGTGTGTTTTATGTTCACTCTGAAGAGAACTATCTCTTCAGATTTCATCTCTCTGTTGAGCTTCCAAGTAAAGCAAAATGCTGAACAAACACGTGCCTGCCCATCAAAATTCCACATCTTGGGTTTGAGGTCGGTGCCCGAGATTTGGCGGGAGAAGTTATTCATTATGGTATTATGAATCATATTCAAGTGTAAGAATCGGCGAAAACGCGTCGTAAATGCGGGAACGACACCCAAGAAATTTTGAGATTACATAATAGTGTCGGGTACCAATGTTATTGATCGAGTAATCGAGTAATCGACAGACTACAACACACGAGGTACGAGTGAGATTTGTTGTAGTGTCTGTTTATAAGAGACTACTTGAATGTGGCCTTGCATGGGTTTGGAGTGCGACAGCATTGCAGGAAGGTCCACTGGTTTGCTTGAGTGGCATACATTGAGGACTTTAAGCAATCAGAATATCTTGGTGTCTTCACATTTCGCAGACTCTGAGTTCTTTGACCGATGGCTGGAGTTTGAATATGTTGCAAGTGGCTTGACTGTGTTGTCTTGAGGGATGTATGGGACTCGAGAAGACCTTGAAGCGATAAGGAACGGGCGAGAACAGCGCAGGTATCCACTATGTAGACGAGGAAGGATGTGGGCTCGAGGCCACCAATCAGGGTGGTAGTATGGAGGCTGTACCCAGATACGACATGGGAGGAAAGTGAAGGAAAGGCGAGGAGAGCGACCAAGAGAGCGATAAACATGCACGTGATGAGACACATGAACAAACATCGCGCACGGACCTTTGGATGGGCTTTTTTGCTACAGCACCGCAGGGAGGAGACGAGTTCATATACTTCTTGTTCTTTCATTATCCATCTTTATCAACCCAGGACTGCACTGAACAAGATCATCCATCATCGAAATTTACTGTCGCGTGCATTTGCCATTTTGGGACCGTGAAACATCTGCGCCTAAGTTCCGGATACGGCTGAAGTTCCAAATTATGAGGAAGAATGAAGGGGCACAAATATTTCCGCGCTGTTGCCCCACCAGAATTATTATTGAAATTCTGGTTCCAGCTTGTTGAAAAATATGGGTGTTATGTGGCTGCCCAGTCAGTGACCAAGTGAAAATTCAGCTGTGATGTTCAGGTGGTGGCAAGCTGGATGGAGGCTGGAGGCACTTTTCAAGAGTTATGGCCTCCACCTGACAGCTCCAGGTGCGGGCAACATGTGGGCACTTTGGCGGTGTATGTTCACCACCCAAACCAAATGTTCACGGTACAATTACAATGCCTGGGAGAATAAACAGCTGCACACAATCCATTGGAGCCATACAATGGCTTGTGACGCATGCGCAAATGAATGGCTCCACAGCCAAAATATGATATCAATCGCTCCGTGGAGCCATTCATAGCCATTCACCTGCCGAATCTGCGCACGCTCCACAAGCCAGCAAATGGCTCCAGTGGCTGTTGTGCAAGCTGTTTAATACATCTTCCTTCCATTGAAACTATCTCCGACGTAAATTGACCCACAGCCGCTCACAGCCTCAACATCCACAGCGTTGGATTCAGATTCATCCCCATGCAAATAATTTCACTCACACTGTGTCCGCATTTTTCGTTGCTTCTTACCCGCGGAGAAGCTGCAAATAACTGGACTGTGCACACATTTCAGCCCTATCGAGTGAACCCAGGCGACTAGACATATCCTATGGTTCAACGGCATCGTTCTTACAGTCAAACATTCTTGAGCATCTGACCTCCCGCAGGACGCAGACGCTGCAATTATACACTGCGCCGCAGAAGGCATTGCCGAAGATCAACCGTGTATAAATAAGCCTCGCTTCCCCGCTAACCGGGCATCGCCCCCTTCATCAACCTTACTGTAATGCTCAGTCAGAAATAGTGGATCGTCTGTAGCCTGGTGCGTGGCAATTGGCTCATTCTCTGGGCTGCAGAACTATTCAAGTTCTGGCTCGAACTTTTACATTTTGTTCTCCCTTCTTTGCCTCTGGCAGACGTGCGCTCCGCGGCTTTCTACCCTCCTCCCTGTGCATTGTGGTCACTGGCCGGTTCAATTGATATAATCTTACGGCTGTGATGCGGGCCATGCACCTACAACTTAATTTTCCCAAGCTCACCCCCTGTTCCGCTGCGCTAAAAAATCCAGTTTCTTTGTGGATCTCGTCCGGTTGCCTCTGCTACCTAATTCGATGTTTAGTTTCCTCATTTCGCTGCGCATGTATAAGTCGGACTCCCGTTAAGATCTGGCTTTCTCGGCGCTGTGTACCTTGATACGGTTCTGATACAGATTAATGTTATCCGGCAGTAAACCTACGATAAAATTGAATGTCCAACTTCGGATCTGGAAATTATAAGCTTATAAGCCCAGTTCCGTGGTGGAGCGACGCGTAGGCTCATGTTATGTGTTCAGGAAAATATCGGAATACCCTTTGAGAGACGCGACTGCGGATAAGAATCTGATCTTCGAGGATTGACGGAAGCTCATCACCGACGTGTAGGCACATCTTGTAATGTGTTCAGGAAAATATCAGCATGCCCTTTCTGCGGATCAGCATTCCCTTTCTGCGGATCAGAATTTGATCTAGCTCCACTCGGTATCTATCTCCCGCTGTTCATCTCTCGCTCGGACGTCCATTTGTGCCGGCCTTCCATGCCTGGCCTCTGCCGGAACCCATACCTGCCGACTAGACTGCGGCCCGCAATCCAGATGCGTATCATCATCGATCTGGGTATTTAACAAGGCCGTCCTGCGTGACGATTCCTTCCGAGAGAAAAAATGCGTTTATCCTCTAGTTTTCTCTTGCTGTCTGTTCTACTTCGTTCTCCTGCAGTCAGAGGCCAAGCAACCCAGCCTTTTCGCTGGGACCAGGTGGGTATCCTGCGGATATCTACGACAACAATTTGAAGCTTTCGCAGTTGAAGCCGAGTCAGACTCTGGACTGGGTCGAGTGCTACTCCACGTTTCAATGCACTCGATTGGAGGTAAGTACTGCATTTCTTCAGGCAGTTTCAATCAGAAATTCGTGCTGATTTATTTGTGCAGGTCCCTCTCGACTATTCCGACGCGAATGTCGGCACCGCCGCCATCGCTGTCATCCGCCTCCCAGCAAATGTCTCAAAGGCCGAGTATCGTGGTCCAATCCTATTCAACCCAGGTGGACCCGGAGGGAGCGGTGTCGACTCGCTTGTCTCGTTTGGCGCAAGCTTGCAGTTCGTTTTCGGGAATGTTTATGATATTGTTAGCTTCGATCCTCGAGGTGCGATCCTACCGCAATATAACACCAGGACTACAACAGACTAACTGTATACTGTAGGCGTGAGCTACTCCACTCCGATTGCATCGTTCTTCGAGACGGATGCAGAGCGGGCGTTGTGGAACGCCGCTACACCGCCGGCCCTGAACGCGTCGTCAGACGCCATCCCCCAAACATGGGCACGCGCACACCTTCTCGGACAGCTAGCCGCCGAGCGCGATAGCTCAGGAATCCTGAAATACATGACGACGGACAACGTTGCGCGCGACATGCTACGGATTACACAGAAGTTCGGCTTCGAGAAGCTGCAGTATTACGGGATCTCGTGAGCGCTGTCTGATTCCCGGTTTTATTGCTGTCGTACTAATTGCAACGAACGACAATAGTTACGGATCGGTGCTCGGCGCGACATTCGCGGCCATGTTCCCAGTGAGTGCCTCCCTATGACAGTTGGTATCGCCCACTGTTGACGACCATGTACAGGATAAGGTTGAGCGGATTCTCATCGACGGTGCGCGGTATCCTTCTACCTAACTTGGATGGCGATGTCAATTATTTCGGAATAGGCGTTGTCGACGCGGACGCCTGGTTCAGCGGCAAGTCTGATTATCGATCCATATTACTCCCACAGTTGATGTGAATCCTAGCCAACCTCACCATTGAGGCCACCGACGCAAACAAGGTTTTGCAGAGCTTCTTCGACGGCTGCGCGGCAGCAGGCCCCGACCTCTGCGCGTTCTACAAACCCACCGCTGCGGAGATTTCAGACAGACTTTCAGCACTGACCTCGTCAATCCGCGCGAAACCCGTGCCCGTCATCACGGCCACCTCGTACGCAATCGTCGACTACTCGCTCGTCCTCGATACGCTCTATGGTTCCTTCGACATGCCATACCTTTCATTCGGTCTACTTGCAGAGGGTTTGGCCGCGCTTGAGCGTGGAAACGGCACCCTTCTATACTCGTTATCCCAGGAGGCCCCGTTCCAGTGCGACTGTAGCAACGACACAGTGCCATTCCACCTGAACGTGGGCGAGGCTATGATCGCGATTCTATGCGGCGATGCGGTCAAGGTGACCGACTCCATAGAACAGCTGAGGGCATTCTATGAGAACGCAGCAAAGACCTCGGAATTTGCGGAGTTTCTTGTGGACTCGAGCAGATTTTCTTGCGAGTACGGTGGTCTTGCACTCCTTCTCATCCATTCGATCCTGATAATGTTAGTGGTTGGCAGGTTTATCGGGAGGATCGCTTCAAGGGTCCAGTGGCTGCGGCCAACACCAGCTTCCCGCTCCTTCTGCTGACCACTAGCGCGGGTACGCAGCTCGAAACCGCCACACATTATTCCTGACAACCTCTACTCCTAGACCCGGTAGCTCCGAAAGCAGCGTGAGTCCATGTCCTTCCAATATGCGCGTGCTGAGCTGATGGCAATATCAAGCGCCCTGAAAACGCTGGCAGGGTTCCCAGGATCCGTGCTCTTCACGCAAGATTCTCCCGGTGTGAGTCTATTCACAATTTCATCTCCGCGGTGCAGTTGATGGACAAATACAGCACACATCCTTCGGTGTGCCCTCGCTCTGCACCATCGGGTACTTCCGGCAGTATTTCCAGAATGGTACTCTCCCGGCACCAGGGACGGTGTGCCCCGTTGACGCGACGCTTTTCGGGGCTCCTGCCAACTCCACGGCAATTCGAAGGGCCGCTCTGAGTGCAGAGGAGGAAGAGATACTTGATGCGTGGAAGATCATTGCTGATGGTGTGCGACCCTTACTTTTGCGGAAGATGAGGAAATAGCGACATACCTCACATTTGTTGCACGTTTCCAAACCAAATGAACCGCACTTGAATTTCAACCACAGCTCCCATGAATTTAAATGTCCATCGATTCACTTTCTATCACGCACATACGAGTAAAATGGGAGCAGGTGCTAGAAGCAAATTGAAAAACGGACCGGAAGTTATGTGGTCCTCGCGAGCGCGAAGACGGTGTGAATTACAGCCATTGGCAGTACCGAAGGCGCGACGAAATAATTACCATTTTGAGCTGTTTTTGATCCCTGCGAAAGAATTCACCATATCTCGCTCAGCTCTCTATAGATTGAGCTGAAAACTAGACAGATCTACTGTAATAATTCATGCGCAATTATCCATAGAGCTAAATACGCGAAAATGTCTTTTTTTTGATGGCCTGGCAACCACGACCCTCCCGCACGTGAATCTGGTTTAGCATGTCCAGATCAGCTCCAATCAGGCTGGATTTTTGGGAGGGGTGAATTGTAGTGTATAACTCGGGTGCTATAGAGTCAGAAATGTTGATTTATTCCTTCTGGCTGCTGGTGGCTTGCTCGGACACATCTGCAGTAGGAAATAATGAATGAGCAAGCCACCAGCAGCCAGAGTAAATCAACATTTCTGACTCTATAGCACCCGATTTATACACTACAATTCACCCCTCCCAAAAATCCAGCCTGATTGGAGCTGATCTGGACATGCTAAACCAGATTCACGTGCGGGAGGGTCGTGGTTGCCAGGCCATCAAAAAAAAAAGACATTTTCGCGTATTTAGCTCTATGGATAATTGCGCATGAATTATTACAGTAGATTTGTTCAGTTTTCAGCTCAATCTATAGAGAACTGAGCGAGATATGGTGAATTCTTTCGCAGGGATAAAAAACAGCTCAAAATGGAAATTTTTTCGTCGCGCCTTCGGTACTGCCAATGGCTGTAAATTGATCCTCTGACTAATTAAAAATATCAAGGCAGAAACAAGGTTGAACCCTTGGCAAGGGTGGCAAAAAGACGACGATAATTGAGACTAACGATGTAGTGGTAGGATCGTTGCATCAGGCTCTCTGTGTGCGCATTTGGTGCGGAAAAAGAACTTCATAACCGTTTCAACAGGACCGGGCCCACAATCGAACGGGGAATATCTGGGAACACCTCTCTCACAGTTATCAGATGCGGACCATTCCGCGTCCTGGTCTTCCCTACCCACAAACATAACCGCCGATCATTCCAAAACCGATGGCTGAAAATTGCTGCAGTTGCGTGTTGGATTATATCTCCCTCCAACACGCAAATGCGGTCTTCCCAGCTTGTTTCAACGTAAGCTGCCCCTCAAAGAGCTGTATTGATTGAACAAAACACGATGACGAAAAAGAAAGTATCAATTGCGGCCAAATGACCTGGCCCCGAATCGAACGGGGACCACTACGTTAATATAATCCTGTCGTTTTTATTACACTAATGATGTGCAGATGCGGACCATTCCGCCTCCAGGTCTGCCTCCCCTCTGAGGCCAACCTCTAAACCTGACCAGTTGTTTTAAAAAAATGTCGAGGCAGAGAACAGAGTTGCGTTGATGTCTTGGTAAGGGTGAAAAAACAATGATAACAACAGCATTCACGAATGACCTACCGCGGAGTCGAACGAAGTGTGTATATTCAGAACTTTATTTATATATAGAAGAAAATCCCGAAAAAAAAACATAACCTGTGCGACCTGGTCCGAATCGAACGAGGAAAGGTCTGCCAGTATTTTTTGTCACCGTCACAGTGTGCACGGACCACTCCGCCCCCCGGTCTTCCTCCCTCTCATTCAAAGCATAATTCATACAGCCTTCGGTACTATCTTACATCGCTTGTAAAAGAAAAAGAAGGGCCTGGGAGGTAAACGGCGCTCCGCTCCTACAAGGGACAAGCGTGTTGTTTGTACAATATCAATAAAAAAATGGCACTCGCCTAGATATTTTTATTTCCTCCCGACTATGCGCGACATTATTTCTTAATCGCCCCCATCTTGTGAATGACCATAAACAGCGTCTCCGCGCAGTAGGGCTTCTCCCCGTCGCAGATCTTCTGCGTCATCTCCTTCAAACCCTCCGCTGCCTTGTCGGAGAAATTCGACGTGAGCACACCCACCTCGAGCTCCTGGATTGCCGGATACCTAGACACTCGATCAGCGACACTGCGAAACGAAGGAGTGTAGGAGCACGGGGAGATTGTGCAGCACCGGCAATTACCTGGACGTGAACGACGAGAATACCTCCTCGAGGATATTGTCTTCCGACAGCCGAGCCGAGATGGCCGCCAGCGCGAGTGCCTGCAGTTCGTCCAGGCCGAGCTGTTGCGCAACCAACATTATTACGTACCGACGATTAAATCGCGCAGTCTGCTTACCTTGTCCGCCAGCCGATACATCGACTTGGGCGAGCATGAGGGGCCATGGACGGTGAGTTCCTTCCGCCCCTCTGACTTGAGAGGCCGGAAGTTGACGCGGCGTGTGTAGAGATAGTAGTAGAGGAGGGCCTTCCAGCTGCACGCGGACTCCGCTGTTAGGGGAGCAGTGTACTCTGGGACACACACGTACGTTGTGAAGGCGATGTCTTTGAGGACTACCACGCGGCCTTTGCGCACGGAGTGACCGGGGTCAGAGTTTAGTTTCGCCTCGGTGTCGGATGCGGGAGATGGCTCAGCGGGGTCGTCTTCGGCGTCGGATTCCAAGTCGCTGTCAGAGTCATATCCGTAGTCTGTGAAGGCAGACTCTTCCGGCTCGTGCGCGTCCAGATCGACGACGACGGACTCGGAGAATCCATGGCCAGTCAGCACTGGAGTGCCAAAAGCGTAAGGCTTGAACTGCTTCCGCGAATATACTTACAGGCGTCGAGATCCTCGGAAAATCCGCGCAAGAGCGCGCTGTTTGCGAACAAAGGCTGCGGGTGCGTCGCGCCGGCGGAGCCCCTACGGCTGAAAGCGTAGAATTTGATGTCTACGAGCTCCTTCCCGGTGAGAGTCGCCTCCAGAGTCTGCTCCATCTGCGGCTCCAGCGGATAGGGAAGCGTAAGCCCGAGGGTGGCAGGGAACGTCACGGTGATCGAGATCGTCGGCGAGGGTCCATTGCCTGGGTAGACATAAGTCCCCAGCGGTGGTGAATGGTTACTGGCGGGTAGGTTATACTGGACAGGCACGGGAGGGGGAACCTGAACCGCAATAAGGTGTTCCACCTGGGTGGTGATCGTGAGAGTGCCATACGCCCCCGATCTGATCAAGTGAGGGTCAAAGAACAGCTGTAGCTGGAAGGATTCGATGGTGTTCCCCACGTCATCGACCACCACCGCAGGCCCCGATTGTTGGTCAACCCGAATGAGAAAACGCCATCCAAAACCACAGATGGCTGTATTCTGTATTCCGAATCCGAGTGCGATAGGCTAGCGCGTGTTGGCCGTAGACTCTTGAAGCAAAAGCCTAAAAGTCGATTTTACGCCGGTAGGTGCCCATTCTTCCGTGAATTTCTCCATAGTGGATTCGTTGTGGTGGTCGGGAACAGAAACGTCGCTTGGCCGGGGCCGGTAATCCCAGATGCCGGTCGGATTTAAATCAAACAATGACAAATGTTGTCGAATGGTTTCTCTCACCACTTCGCTCTCTCACAACTCTCCCATCCAAGAGCTACAGCATCGAGCTTTTCACCAGCAATCGAAGGTGCCTTGAGGTTCGTTCTTTTCTCTCCGATGCAGGCATAGTATGCACTTGGATGCACAGAGCCGAAGAAAATCTGAAAACAATCATCAGATCCACCTGGGCTACAGGAGAAGAAATCGGAGAAATATGTTAGGACCAGATGCGCCAATTTTCAAGTTACAGTGAAGTACTCTCCTATCAAAAAAATCAAACTATGGTAGAAGGAATACAGTATAGTACGTTACGATTAAGTGCCGCGAGCCGCGGGCTCCAAGATCCGCCGAGACACGCCCACCACCTTGCTGCGCGCACATTCCATTGCATCCAGTAATGCCAGGGGTGACTCCCGTCGGAGTACCGCATGATTGAGATTTAAAGCCTACCGAATGCTATTTTTTGTTAATTTGGTTGATGATTTAAGCTGCGCGTGCAGCCTGGTGTAAATATTCTGGAATAATTTCAGTGGAACGCGATCCCGGCTATACATCTCCAATGTTGGCTTTTTATGCAATGTAATTTCCCTTTCTATTCGAAAGAAACTAGGCGCGGGGGAAGACCCGGAGAACGCGCGCCTTGTGAAATGTTCACATCCTCATCCTCATCACCGTTTAGATGCCTACCCGAATTTCATGTCCGAATACCAGTTCTCAGCGAGCAAGCACCAGGAAGCTGGAACGAATTGGAAACGGGGACTACGCCGCCCGCTGAATTGATCCTTGCACGATTAATGTCGAGGCGGAAAAAGAGTTGATTGTGGGCAAGGGTGAGAGAAAGGGCTTCGAATCGAATGAGGCCTTTCTGCGCGTACGGACTGTGTAGATCTGCGGCGGAGCGCCATTGCCCGGGTAGACATAAGTCCCCAGCGGTGGCACGGCAGGTAGGTTATACTAGACAGGCACGGAAGGCGGTGAAACGCAATGAGGTGTTCCACCGGGGTAGTGAGCGTGAAAGTGCCGCACACACCCGATCTGATGGTCAAAGAAAAGTTGCGGCTGGAAGGATTCTATGCGTTATCGACCACCGCCGCGGGTCGACATCAACCTCAAGTACCACCCGGTGATCAGCCGGTAACTCCGCAGCCAATGAAAAAAGTGGACTAAGAGCTTAGCGACGTATGCTGCGTAATCGTAGTTGCGTCCAGGCCTAATCGGGATCGGCGATCGGGGAGTTGACAAAACAGCTAAAATAATTCAATGTGAGGCTAACATCGAAGAAAAATAATGTTTCAACTAGGTAGGAACACGCATGGTATATGAAAATGGGTGTCTAGGCAAAATTTCAGAGGCATAGGCCCAGACCCTGGGCCGGAAAGCAGAAGTTGACGATTTCGCGAGCGAAGTCGCTGGTTCACATGATATTCCCCATTTGGGTTTCGTCAAGGAGGTCCGTATACGACCAGCCATTCCCGCGTGCCTCTTGACCGCTGCAGGTGCCGATTGTGATCCCTCCCGAAAGGAAAAACGCATCCAAAACCACAGAGAGCTGTATGCTGGATTCCGGTCCCGAGTGCCATAGGGTGATGTGTATTGACTGTAGAATCATGAAAATAAAAGCCTAAAGCCTAAAGATCGAGTTTATGCCGGTAGATACCCATTCCTCGGCGAATTTCTCCATCTTGCTAATTCTTTGTGGGGGTCGGGAACAGGCGGCAGAAACGTTGCGTGGACCGGCGGCGGCAATCCGACATGCCGGATTTGGAAATTTGCCGAATGGTTTTCTCTCACACTGCACTCTCTCACACCATCTTCTCTCATCGAGCTCAAGCATCGAACGTTCGACCAGCTTCGGTGTTGGAAGTTGCCCCGAGGTTCGTTCTTCTTCCCCCTGCAGCTGCGATAGCTATCATCCACCCAAGCCGGCCGGGTGACGTTGCATCTTGCCCGGACAGAATGAAGGACGTGGCCGCCGGCAGCTTCCTATCACGCGGGAGAAATTTAAGACTCGTCCACTTACCGCTGATTCTCCAGGTTGCAATCCTAACGGTCCACGCTATACACAACCGCCATCATGGGCAACTTCTTCGTCAAAATCGCGCCCAATTCCGACCTCTCGACGGACCTCTTCCCGCCTTCGTCGAAATTCGAGCCAGAACGCGACATGCCGGATCTCTCGGGCAAGGTCTGTCTCCGTTTCTTGTTGTGGCGTCAACGATGCGAGATACTTAGATATGTGCGACAGGTTACGCTGGTGACCGGCGCGAATTCGGGAATCGGCTACAGCACCGTGAAGCAGCTTCTTCTGAAGAATGCCAAGGTGTACCTCGCCGCGCGCTCAGCAGAGAACGGGGCAGATGCGGTTCAAAGATTGAGAACCGAAACGGGGAAGACGGCTATTTTCCTGCAGCTCGATCTCGCCGACTTGGTCAGCGTGCGACGTGCAGCAACGGAGTTTCTCGCGCAGGAATCGCGCCTTGATATCCTTTTCAACAATGGGTGTGCCACCATCCTAATATGATGAAAGCCCCCCTCGATTCTTATTTTTAGTGGAGTTATGATCCCCCCGCTCGAGAAACTTACAGCGCAGGGCCACGACCTCCGTGCGTATTTATCCTTCCGTGCAGAATGGGAATTAACCTGGCGTCTTAGAATTCGGAACGAACGTCATCGGACATTATTTCCTCACAGAGCTCCTGGTACGCCGTCTCCCCTCCGGTCGTGCTATATTTAAAAGTCACCTGCGATCGTAGCTCCCGGCTCTCACTGCCTCATACGAAGCCACCCAGGTCCCCGCCCGCGTCATCAACACGTCGTCCTCAGGCCACAAAGTAGCCGCGCCAGGTATCGGACTCGACTTCGTCTCGCTGAAGGGCGGCCCCGCGCGCGATGCCTGGCTGAAGAAGTTGGGAAAAATAATGGCACCGTGGTGCGTCCCCTTCGCCCATATCCATTCCTCTGAATAAACCGGATTGAATTTACGCACGCACGGACAGGCGGCTCTACGGCCAGAGCAAACTCGGGAACATCATCGTCTCGAACCATCTCGCGAAGACGCACTCGGCCGTGCTCGTCTCCTGCGCGCTGCACCCGGGCTCCGTGCGCAGTCCTCTGCAACGGTCCGTCTATCGTCCCGCATCCGCGTTCCTCCATTGACCCCCTACATACACCCAGAAACATGCCGGGCTGGTTCCAGGTAATCATGGACGTTATACTCCCCGCCGCGGCGTGCGTGTCCTCCCTTCCCTTCGGCCCAAAAGAATCCGTGCTAACGCACATTCCCCAGGATCGGCGCATACACGCAGCTCTGGGCAGGTACGACCGCGAGCCCGGCGGAGATCACCGGCCAGGTGGGTGTGGGGTACGGATTGCTATATCTTCGTTTGTTGATTCCGGTTCTCGTTGCAGTACCTCTGGCCGTACGCGCGCATCGGGAAGGCGGACCCGATTGCGTCGAGCAGCAAGCTCGAGCAAGAGACGATTGCGTATTTGAAGGAGCAGGTGAAAGGCTTTTGAATGCCTCCCCGACCTGTTCTGTTGTGTTCTCGTGTTACAGGCGTTCATATTCGGTTGGGAGGTCGAGCACTTGTGATATTATGCGTATCCTGCGTGTTTTACACACTCTCATTGACAACGGTTACACGGGTCCGAGGCATAATTGGGCCAGTATTTCCCAGATTCATGCAATCATTTTTTGTAAACACTGAGTCCGTATTCGCGCCTATTCGCACCAGCAATCATATCGCGACGTAGCCGGAATCTCCCCAACTTTTATGAATTGCGTTGCGGTACTGTAAGTGGCACACAGGGGCCACGACCATGCTTTCTGGAAAAATTCAGGGCTCGTCGGCGGTGTTTGTGCCGTGAAGGACGGCGATTCGCTATGGATATATAGACCCAAGCGTTCATCTTAGTGCATGGAGATACTATTTATGTACGCCCAGATGAACTTGCGGTCGTGCAAGTAGCTGGCCATCGGAAGCGCAGAATCAGATGTTGGTGCTCGTAGATCCCGGTCAGCAACGAGAACCCCGACTATCGAAGGGCGCGGACACAGGCGAGAATTTATGAGCAGTAATACAAAAGAACATGCGCGGTAGATGAGCAGTGGCCAGATTGATTAAAACGGATTTTTTTCCAGCAGCGCCGAAGTGAAGTTTGATTTGGAATGTCTTCCGCCGTTCGTGAGGCTCCATTTCTAACAACCTCGCACATTGCTTTGTCAATATTTTGAGTTCCTTCCGGGTGTCCCAGACAGCGCCCGCATCCCGCTCTTGTGTTAACAAGGTTGATCACATAAAGATTGACAGCCTGATTTACAAGTGAAACCTCTCCTGCGCCCTACTAAATAGTCCCATGATATCACTTCTACCTCGCTCATTCCTCATTCTAAATAACATTCCAACTTTACGGTGTTCGCTATCGAAACGATGTTAGTCTGAGCTGGTGCCTTGAACACTACCTTGGAAAGTGAATTTCAACCTCCGGCATCCACTGCATGTCCCCACTGCGGGCAACATACCCCGCTGCAATACGTCCTTCAGCTTCCCTATCATGGAAGATGAGGATGCAAGACATACAAGCAGTGGGGCTGCCTAGGTGATATAAGCGAGAAAAAGCAAGGTGAAGGAGAGTAGGAAGTGCATGGTGAGCGGATTTCGAGTTAACTTCAAGAGGCCTGATTTTTATGACGAAAACCGTGCACCTGTACAGGTCTCACGCGGGAAATGGCATCAAGGATCTCACGGTTGGTCAATTTTTCGGTAAGAACCGATGAAGCGAACTAAACTGAGCGGCCCAAGAGCACATCAGCCTTGCTAGGAAACATTTCTAAAAAAATTCGCGCCACTGCTGGTTCCCTCGCTACGAAGCCTGGATGGAATTTTGGACTAAATATGTACCCCGCCGCCTCCAAGGAGAAACGTTGTTGGAATCACAGGGCGCGGCTTTAACGAGGAGAGTGCGAAAATGCGATTTTTAGGGGATCAGTGATCGGCATACTTATATTTACCGACGCCGATTCAGGTCACGTTTTTTTTTTGCTCCCGACAAAGAATCAGCAATATGGAGAAATTCACCGAAGAATGGGCACCTACCGGCGTAAAATCGAGTTTTAGGCTTTTGCTTCAAGATTCTACGGCCAACGCTCGACAACCCACCGCCCTCGGGACCAAAGTCCAGTATACAGCTATTTGTGGTTTTGGATGGCGTTTTTCCTTTCGGGTAAACCGCCAATCGGCGCCTGCGGTCGTGGTCGATGACGCGGGGAACACCATCGAATCGTTCCAGCTGCAGCTGTCCTTTGACCCTCACTTGATCACATCAGGAGCGTATGGCACTCTCGCGCTCACCACCCAGGTGGAACACCTGATTTCGGTTCAGCCCCCCACGCCCGTGGAGCACATTCTTCCTACTAATCAATATTCACCTATGGAAACACCGCTGGGGACTTATGTCTACCCGAGCAATGCCCCTCCACCGAAAATCTCCATCACTGTCACGTTCCCTGCCACCCTCGGGCTTGCGCTTCCCCATCCGCTGGAGCCTCAGATGGAGCAGACTTTGGAGGGGACTCTCACCGGGAAGGAGCTCGTCGACATCAAATTCTACGCCTTCAGCCGCAGGGGCTCCGCCAGCGCGACGCACCCGCAGCCTTTGTTCGCAAACAGCGCTCTATTGCGCGGATTTTCCGACGATCTCGACGCCTGTGAAGAGGTGCTTCAAACCTTACATTTTAGGATTTCAGTGCTGGCTGGCCACGGCTTCTCCGAGTCCGCCGTCGTCGATTTGGACGCGCACAAGCCGGAACAGTCCGCATTTAAAGACTACGGCTACGATTCCGACAGCGACCTCGAATCGGAAGGCGAAGACGACCCCTCGCCGCCGTCTTCTGCGTCCGACACCGAGACGAAACCAAACCCTGCCCTCGGTCAGTCCGTGCGCAAAGGCCGCGTGGTAGTCCTCAAAGACACCGCCTTCACAACGTACGTGTGTTTCGCTGGCACCTCTTCTTCCTCTAACACAATCTATAGCTGGAAAGCTCTCCTGTACTACCTCTACACGCGCCGCGTCAATTTCCGGCCGCTCAGATCTGAGGGGCCGAAGGAACTCGCCGTCCACGGCCCCGCGTGCTCGCCCAAGTCGATGTATCGGCTCGCGGACAAGGCAAGCGACACAATTCACTGTCGATTCCGATGCATGCTGATCAATAATATTTTTACGGCACAGCTCGGGCTGGACGAACTGCAGGCGCTCGCGCTGGCAGCCATTTCCGCTCGGCTGTCGGAGGGCAATATCCTCGAGGAGATGTTCTCGTCGTTTACGTCTGTGTACGTGCCCGTTTCCGGTTGCAGCTTGGCGCGGTGCTCTGATAATATCTCTTCCCTAGCTACCCGGTCATCCAGGAGCTCGAAGTGGGCGTCCTCACGTCGAATTTCTCCGAGAAGGCGTCAGAGGGCTTGAAGGACATGACACAGAAGATCTGCGACGGTGAGAAGCCCTACTCTGCGGAGACGCTGTTCATGGTCATGCGCAAGATGGGGGCGGTTAAGAAATGATGTGGGGAGGAAAAAAATAACTGCCGTTTGGCCGATTGATATTGTGATCCCGAGACACGGGCGTTCCCTTCTAGAGAATATTTCCCGAGGGCCCGAGAGGGTACTGAGAATGTAGACAATTGAAAGTTGAGTATGCCTGGCTCAGTTACGACCAGCTAGTCACAAAACTAATCCAAGCGTAAGCTGACCCATCTTGTGTGCTAATCCTACACCCATGGTGCTTATATTCTGATAAGGTTCCGTGTCAAGTCGCAGAAAAAGATCGCCGCGCAGTTGGAAATACACGGATTGAGAGCAAAATCGGGCGCATGAAAATGGTTTTCTGAACGCAGGCATCAACTCCACTGAAATTCTTCGCGGATCTGTCCGCAGGCACTGCGCAACTTTGTGCTGAACAGCGGCTGAATGCTGCATCTCTAGGTTGTGCACATGGCGCCGCTGAATGTGTTTTTCGAGCAGTACGGCGGCAGAGATTATTATAGATCCGTGGCGGTCACGTATAAAATAAAATAAAATAATCACAGCCCCTGCCTACGATTCCGTATCCGTGTCATGAGTCGGCCCGTGCCGTGAAATACTACCTACCTACTTATATAACATATTGGGAAGATGGCAGGAGGCCAAGGAGCTTGGAACTGTGGCACTCAAGAAGCAGATAGACCTTCTGGGTTGCAACCACCCATGCCGGAAAATCCCAATTTACCTGATCAGGCCCTGACCGACCTATCAGGACCCATCAGGCTTAGGCCTGAAGGGTATCAGGTAATATCAGGATGGTGCCAGGAATGGTCAGGATCGATCGGATACACTCCCTCCAACCACGGCGTGAACCTGTCAAGGGGACAGTGCATCAATCCCCTGAAAAATGGAAGTAAGCAAGCTGGTATATCCTGAAGGGACGAAGACCGACGCGTTGTTGAAAAGATATCCAGCTGCGACTCCTGCGCGTGAGACTCCGTCGCCGCGCGCCGTACGCTCACCAAGTCCGCCAGGTCGAACTTCAGAAAAATAGTCTTCTTGCGTGTCTCTGCGTCCAACTTCCGGATCGCTTCTGTGGCTTTATCCACCGAGCGCGGCAAGGTACACTTTCGCGTTCTTCAGTAAAAGTTGTTTGACAGTTTCGTAGCCGAGCCCGGTGTTCCCGCCCGTGACGATGACAATCTGGTGGTTGGTATATCAATTGGGGTATCGCATCCACGCCAGTAGCGGCGGCACACACACTTTTCCCCAGAGGTCCCGCATATCGCGTGTGGGGTTGAACTTTTGACGAGGGTGGGAGGATATCTGTCGTCGACAGCGCGGAATTCGGCGCAATTCTTGCGAAAAAGTTGAACATCATTGAGAACGGAGGGTGCAACTTTCGTCTTTTTTTTTTGCAATTGAACAAGAGTAGAAGTGGAATTTGTTCTTGTTTTCGCGTTCGTGCTCTTATGAGCCTCCGGAGAGAATCCCGGATTTCTGCCCAGGGAATGGAATCGTAGAACGCGTCGTAATTTCAAGCTCAACTTCGCGCGTGACCGCGCCAGCCGCAGTTGGTCCGTGCAGGCCCCGGCCCGGTCCGTGCTCGGTTATGATCGCCGGATCCTCGCGCGTTTTTCCTTTCTGCCGTCATCCAACTCGTTCATCCGCGATCCTCAAGTGATCTTTTGGTTCTACATCTCTCAAAGTCGGCTCAGATGGGTTCAAGCTGCCGTTCTACGTTGGCTCCGCACCGCTCACCACCCGTCTCGACCGATATGCGGAGGGTGATTTTTACTCGTTCTGGACCGCGACCCAACCGAGACCTGATGTCGTCATCTTTGCAGCACATTAAGCCTAGTTGCAATTGGCTACTTCTCTATTTCTTCGCCGCGAGGATTTATTCCAACGAACCCAAAATCACTATTATCGCAAAGGATGCACTGTATCTCACGCTAACTTTCTGGCTCTGGGTCGTTTATGCACTTTGGAGCACTGAACGGGAGTATAAATATCTTCCGAACGCACAACCATCAATTGACTTCATTCTCAGGCACATCAGGTTTCAATCGTACTCATCACCCACTTTCATCTCCATTTACGCTGCCGACGCGCGGATTCGTGCCGGCAAAGCACACCTGACCCAATTGAATCGCATACCAGGGCGCCTGTCGAATATATTTAAGGTCCTATTGCATTCTTCTTATGACAGGCAAGATGCTTTCGCCCTCAAGTTTGTTCTGGCTATCCTCCCTCTTTCTGTCTTCCACGGTCGTCTCCCAGAGTACGAGCACTTTTCTGTGGGACCAGGTGCGTCCCGAAAATTCAGTATTGGATTAGCATTGATCCATTTTCCACCTCACTTCTCTTCAGTTGACCCCGAGCACGACTCTTGACTGGGTCGAGCGCTACTCCACGTTTCAGTGCACGCGATTGGAGGTGCATTTATTCCTTCTGGTTTGCAACCAATACGTCGTTAATTCATATATGCAGGTCCCTCTAGACTACTCCAACGTGAGTGTCGGTACCGCTGCCCTTGCCGTGATACGCCTCCCGTCAAATGCCTCAAGCGCCGAATATCGCGGTCCCCTGCTTTTCAACCCAGGTGGTCCAGGTGGGAGCGGCGTCGACACGCTGGTCATGCTCGGCCCAAGCCTGCAACTGGTCTTCGGAAACCAATACGATATCGTGAGCTTCGATCCTCGGGGTGCGATTCATTCCCTGTACCATAACGTGGGGGAATAGTGAGCTGACTGCTACTGTAGGCGTGAGCTACTCCACCCCGGTTGCGTCGTTCTTCGAGACGGACGCAGAGCGGGCGTTGTGGAACGCCGGCGAGGTGCCGAGCTCGTTGAATGCGTCATCGGACGCCATCCCGCATTCGTGGGCGCGCGCACACCTCCTCGGTCAGCTCGCCGCCCAGCGCGACACCTCGGGCATCCTGAAATACATGACCACGGACAACGTTGCGCGCGACATGCTGTACATCACGCAGAAGTTCGGGTTCGAGAAGCTGCAGTACTACGGGATCTCGTGAGTTGACCCGCTGATCTCTATTTTGGTTGTATTCAGTGGACGCGGTATACTTAGGTACGGATCCATCCTGGGCGCGACGTTCGCGGCGCTCTTCCCGGTGAGGTTGGGTCGTGATTGGTTGGTATATTTAGCTCATCCCATCGCCTACAGGATAAGGTAGAGCGGATCCTCATCGATGGTGCGCCAGATTCTACCTGTCTTGTGAGGAATGTGTTGACCATTCCAGATTAGGCGTGCTCGACGCCGATGCTTGGTTCAGCGGCAAGATTGCCTTTTCGTGAATCATTCGCACGGCTGACGCGATTCCCTCCAGCAAACCTTACCATCGAAGCCACCGACACCGACAAAGTCTTGCAGACCTTTTTCGACGCTTGCGCAGCCGCCGGGCCCGATCTATGCGCCTTCTACGCCCCCACCGCCTCCGCGATCGCCGACCGCCTCACCGCACTCACTGCGTCCATCCGCGCGCACCCCGTCCCCGTCGTCACGCCCACGGCCTACGGCATCGTCGACTACTCCCTCCTCCGCAGCGCGCTCTTCACGTCCTTCTACGTGCCCTACATCCTCTTCGCGCCCCTCGCGCAGGGCCTCGCAACGCTCGAGGCCGGCGACGGCTCCATCCTCTTCTCCATCCTCCAGGCGCCGCCGTTCCAGTGCGACTGCAGCAACGACACGGTGCCATTCCACCTGAACAACGGCGAGGCGGTCGTGGCGATCCAGTGCGGCGACGCGGTCGAGGTAACGGACTCCATCGACGAGTTGCGCACGTTCTTCGACAACGCGGCAAAGACCTCTGAGTTTGTGGAGTTTTTGGTGGGCGCGGGGAGGGTTTCTTGCGAGTATGTTGGCCGTCAATTTTTCGTGCTGTTTCTGAATCTTGATTGTTTTGTTTTAGTGGCTGGCAGGTATATCGGGAGGACAGGTTCAAGGGACCCGTGGCTGCGAAAAATACCAGCTTCCCGCTCTTGCTGCTCACAACCAGCGCAGGTACGCATAATCCAATTCCATCAAATATTATGAAGACTGAACACGTCCCAAAAAATCAGACCCAGTAGCGCCAAAAGCAGCGTAAGCCCTCCCTCTTCCATTTTTTTTTTTTGAACACTGAATATTTTAATCTCATAATTCCTAGTGCACTCAAAACCCTCGCCGGATTCCCCGGATCCGCGATCTTCACGCAGGATTCACCCGGGGTGTGTCTTGTCCCCACTCCCATCCCCATCCCCATTTCATCCCACCCCACACCGAGCTAATTAATCAACGCACACAGCACGCGTCCATCACCGCGCCCTCGCTCTGCACCGCCGGCTACTTCCGGCAGTACTTCCAGAACGGCACCCTGCCGCCGCCAGGGACGGTGTGCCCCGTCGAGGCGGCGCTGTTCCCCGCCCCTCCGAACTCTACGGCGGCGACTAGGCGGTCCGCGCTGAGTGCCGAGGACGAGGGACTGCTGACGGCGCTGAAAATTATTGGTGACTCGGTGCGGCCTGTGATTACGCGGGAAATGGCTGTGGGCAACGATGCCTCACTAAGTTACTTATGAAAATTAACTTAGCCTGCTAAAGTTTACTTAGATTAACTTATGGCAGGGTAAGTTAATTTCTCAAGTAAAGTAAAGTAAAAGTACATTTAAGTAACTTTAAGTAACTTAAAGTTAGCACAAGTAGAACAAAGTTCGCACAAGTTAGCCACCGTAGAGGCACTTTTGGCCTCGTAGTTCTATTCCAAGCCACGCGGGGGTGCTTTAGATGGTTTTTGGACACAATGTCAGGTACAGATCCATGGACAGACGATAATGTTTTGGGAAAACACTGGATCAGCACCAGAAACCAATTGTGAGCCAAGTCGGAGGGCTTGCGGCCGCTTGGGGATTACTAGGCGATATTCACGTGATCGCACAGATCTCTTTTTTTAACTACGACGCAACTGCGACACAAACCCCCCTCCCCCCGTTCCTCTATGATTCTGAACAGCATTTGGCAGTTCTTTTCCCCACTAGAAGCAGCTCCTCAACCCCCACCACTCCAACATCCTCGCAAGTATCCCCGGAGTACAGATGCGCCACTAGTTCTTCCCCGCCAAGAGACCTGGGGGGACAATTCCCAAGTTTTGCACCGACAGCCTGGATACCCCCAGCAATATATTCAACCACACCAAATGGTGTTCCAAAATCAGGCCAATCACAGACCATATCACCCTGACCCCGGTACGAATAATGGCAACGATCCTACCATATTTAACACACATTTAGCTGCCAATCCATTAGTAGCACCTGTTCAAGGCATAATAGCAACTATATTATGCCTGAAATCTGTCCCTCATTCTCAAAAATGCTAACTTGAGTTAACTTAGCTGCGAGGCGAGAAATGATGCCATCTGATGGCATAAGTTGATTTCCCTGATGGAACTTGGCGGGTTAAGTTAACTTATGTTTTCCGTTTTACGGGGATTTCAATCACCTGATCCCTATCCGCCGCCGGCACCTTCATCAGGCATCGATCTCTGCCGCGGCTACCGGATCTTTTTCCGTTTGATCACCGTTTGACAAGCGTTTGACAAGATGCCGCTGCAAAACAAATACAAACAAATACCGCGTCCGTCGGCGCGCCCGTGTTCCGAAGCCAAGTTCTCCCACTCAAAGTAACTCAAATATCAAGTGTACTGATAAACTGAACTAAAAAAAATGTCATTTCTTTTCTGGGTATTGATGAATAACATTGCTCGCAACTAATTAACATTGCCAGCAAGTTGCGAGCACATTGAAAGTAAAGTAAAACAATTAGTATCAGTAGGGTATCTAACATACACGGCCTCTTCAATCAGTACCCCTCTTACTGCGTCTCCCTACAGTTACTCCGCGGGCCTTGTTATTCTCCCGGATCGCAACAAGAAGAGTGCTGATCCTCTTATGCGCAACTGGGTATGTCTTGATAAATTCAGACTTGTTGCGCTCCAACCTGAGATGTGGTTATTTAGGAATAGATGCTATGAATGAAACCACACATACCTTTCATACTCGTCAAAGATCAATTTACGTTGGGAACGCTTTGAGCCGGTAACCCGCCTCATCCCATCAGAAAACCAAGCACGAGGCCAATCGCGTAGAGGTGTAAGTCCTTTCTCTGGGTCTCCATGCTCCCACTGGTGAACAGCGTGAAGCCAGGCATCATCACCCTTTTTGAGGTCTGGAATAAAAACACCGGGGATGATCACGACACGATCCGATAGCAGCGGGATGGAGTTGGGAGGAAGAGGTTCATCAGGTTCGCGGTGCTGAGGAACACCTCCAACATGAACAGGAAGCATAGGTGTAGGTGTTGAGCTTCGTACTGAGGCTGCTGAGGCACCAGATTGAGAATTTGCCGTCGGACAATTAGAGTCTCCGAGTCGCGGTGTGTGAGAGCAAGTGGTACAGGTGGACGGATTTAGATTGATCTTGCCCAGTTGTGTGATGATTTCGGCTGCAACACTACGGAATTCACCAGTTGCGACCGGTTTGACAAGAAGATGTTCTCCCATGAAGCTTTTGTCAGCCTCTCGAGGCACAGGACATAATGCGTCACCATGCCCGGTTTCGTAGCTTTGCAAGGAGTCAAGTAGATATTTCATCAACGTGTCAACCTAGAATTCATCAGAACGTAGACTTCCATGACAGCCCAAATACGTACATGCTCCCCGGATGCCCAGCCACCCCACCACCGGATGATGCTCAGAGACCAGCGCTTTCCGAGCGGAGCAAACATGAAACGGTATTGGGCTCCTCTGCGGCGAAAACTGTGTGTCGTATAAGACTTCTTGAGGCCAGCACCCTCAGTAAACTCGGTGATGAGGTCCTGACACATCTGGAGCGTCATTTCCCGGTCAGGATGTATTGCCCCATTGGATGCGATGTAGGGAAAGATGTAGTCGTCGGGCCTGAGTTTTCGCCCAATACAGAGCTCGTAGAAAGGCAGCCACGTAGTCAGGTAGTTGTACATGTCCAGAGCAGGTAGTTCGGGTTGCGAATAAATATTGTATTCATTGCCTGTGGTTGACGAACAAATTGAGAATTAAATTTAGGAGAACACGACCCCGTGATCAAATCGCGCACTCACTTTCACGCGTGCTGTCGTACCCTTGTTTGTGCTGCCAACCTTTTCTGCCATCTAGAAAGACTTTGAAGTAAGCATGGTTGAACGGCAAAGGACCAACACAGTCCAATGTTAAGTCCCGCATTTGCAAACCACACAACTCGAAATTTCTGCAACGTGGGTGGTTTGAGTTCGCGGAGATGTATGATAACAATCAAATATACGCGCCTTGTCCACAATGTGAACCCACTAGATGCAAACCCGCGCATCATGCCATGCTTCAGAAGCAGCAAGCGCCTTGCAAGATCTGCCGGTGCCACACCGGCATTGACAGCATCTCTCAGCTGCGAAGAAGGACAGATTGATTCCGACCAGTCCATCATGACCTTCATATCCTCGGCTGATATTGCCTCAGCATGATTTCTTGTTGCTGCTGCACCCTTCTCGACATCGCGGATCTTCACAATCTTCAGCAGGCTTTGCACAATCCCTGCCCGAGCAGGACAGCCGGTAACTGTGTCTGTCTGCTCGTCGAACTTGTACTCTTTCGCATATTTATCACCGTCCCTGGTATGTAAGCTGTAAGTCAAATTCAAGCCCGGTGCAAAGACTCACATGGTATCCCAAAACTTTGCGTATGCTCCGTGAATGCCTTCAGCTGTACTCTTTCCCAAACCCTCGACTACACATTTCTGTGTCATGAACAACTCCAGAGCTATAGCGGAGTATTTGTTCGGGGGCTTTGAAAATGCCTTCGCTAGAAGCTCTGTGTCGATTCCCTGCAGACTCGGATCACCAGCAAGCTTCTTTCGCCGCTCCGAGACCACATCAGCTAAGAAGGCCTCTCCTCGAGCAATGTATCCACTGTACGCCTGGTTGGTTTTTCTGGCATTGGTGTACTTTGCCCGAGCCGCCTTGGTGCTGGTCTGCAAGGCCTCGAGAGCGGCGGTGGCATGCTTGGCCTTCCTTCTTCCTCCGGGTTTCTGCTCCTTCTGCTCCGCCCCAGCCTTCTGAGCTTTTGTCTTCTTCGATGTCGCGTTATTAAAGCCTCCAGCCATTAAGAGTGAATAGGATAGTCGAAAATACAGTAGGAAAGGAGAAGACAAATTCAATTAATTTGATTTCAAATCATGGCGGCGTCACACAGATTGAGAAACATGAAGGCCAAAAAAAAATAAGATATCAGTCATCTACAGTATGTTCTCTATTCTCCTTGTCACCATCGTCAATTTCCCCCACTACAAACTCCGTCAGAGCACCCAAGTAAGGATTAATGCCAGAATCCATAATCTGAATGCGGAACCTTTGAGATAGAAGTCGCAACGCGTCAAGCAAGGCCCCAGGATACACATTGTGTCCCAAGCGCAATGAACGGGCCTTTGACAAGTAAGTTGTACCCCAAACATCGATGCCAATCACCGCGAGGATCTAGAGTGATATGATAAATCAGTTTGCGACTCGGAGTCTAAGATTTATAATTTACTGGTGAATAATCTGTCCCAGAGCCCAGTCTAACCTTCTTAGCCGTTTGACTCTCATACCGATTGACCATTGCTGGTAGGCCATGAAGTAAAAGTGAGCGAGGAATGCCCACATGAACTATAGTCTTGGGCGGCTGGACTGGTGTAGGTCGATTGTGTCGAGTTCCCCGCAGAGATGAGGTGATTACAGTTGCAATGGTTCGGGTGGAAATTTCGACCTGGTAAACTTCACCATGAGGCCTGTTGATCCAAATGAAAGAGGACAGGGGAGGGATAGCTTCGTCTCCTCGATCCTCAAAATGGGCTTGCAATAGCCTCAATTCGTCGCGGGGCTGTAATCTGAATAAGTGCTGCGATGACACTGTTGATCTCGGGGTTTACCTTCATACATAGGCCAGGAAGAAGAACAACGAAAAGCTTGTTGGGAAGCTCCGCTGGAGTACCCCACTCAAACAGGTCTTCACACATGCGCACGATGGAGATCAAGTTTGGCACATTGACCCTCCAATCAGACGCATCTACACCCGGGCCATTGAAGCTCCACGATGTGAGAGGTTTCACGTACAAACTCAGAATGTGTGGATCTGGGAATGCCTCGGTAACTTGGGCAGCAGTAGCAGGGTAGCCTTGGCTAATCAACGTAGTCTTCAGCGTGTTACACCAAACCGTTAAAAAAAATCCGAGGTCTGCAGGACCAAGGGTTTGAGCCGCCAAAAGGAGGGAGTTCCCGAGGCCGCACTGAGCAAGGGAAATTGCTAGAGTATCATCGCACCCAGGAAGGCCCTGGAATCAAATTGTTGACAATATTCAAACAGGATAGGCTTAGCTCACCAATGCATAATCTCCCCCAGTCAGGATTGCAATCAACAGCAGACCGCCAGTGGAAAGCTTTGCGGACTGATTGACGGCGTCAGCGGTGAAAATATGAGCATTCTTGAAGTCATTGTCTTCATCGCTGCGAGAAGATTCAGTAGAGGTACCATTCCAAACAAAAAAAACCTGCCTGTACGCGATGTGTGTAGCACCCAAGATGAAAATGTTTGGATTGTGGGTAAATATCACATCAATCAGTCCTTGCCGATTCAGGCAGGCCAATTCTGGTTCTGCGTCGCCCGGGGCCTATATACACTTGTATCAATACTATTTAACCACAGAAGAGGATTAGCAAGGCTCACCGTATGGCAATGAAAGCCAAAAGCTTGAATCAGCAACTGGAATTGACTGGTAAGTGGATGAGGCGTCTTGTTGACTGCCTCTCCGCGCTTGAAATCCGGGCCATTGGGTCCGCTGAACACAAACACAACCGTTGTGTGGACCTGAAGTAGCTGACACAATTTATAAAACAGACGCTCTAGCCTCGCGTTTTCACCTGATCCTATGGCAGGTAGAGTTTCGGTTAGCCAACCTCTGTTGGAAACCCAAGATGAGAAACATTGGCACCAAGCAAATACTCCACGCACCCGCCATCTATACCCACACGGAGGGCTCCAATTCCATGACGATTCACTTCAAAGCCTTCCGATAGCGTTAACTTTTGCAGAGACCGAAGCTCCCAGGCAGAGTCAAATGTCTGGAGCAAATTCGTCAATACATGTAAGTTCAGAGAGTCGTCAATATCCCATACCTCCCACCAGAGGCTATCCATGGTCGTGGAAGGTTAAAGGAGAAATATTTCCCCTATTTGCGATCTGTCCGAATTGGGTGAAGAACTTCAATTACTACGATAGGTAACATGATAGATATGTACGCGATACACTACTACTACCTACATGCACAGACGACGGCTTGCAGGTCGAGTACGTGCCCACGGACGTTCACAGCCCCATCCTCAACCGATGACCCGGTGCCAGCGTGTTCGTTGTACGGTGCTCGCGCAGTCCGTACGTCCGTGGTGTGTTCTGGAGGGGACATACACGGCTCGCCGCTGCGTCGCAGCAGACGCACTCGCAAATGTGCGAGGTCGGCGGCGATCGCGGCGCGGCAGTGGGGCGTGGACCCGGGCGTCTGCGCAAATGTGCACGACCGCCGGCACGCAGATCATGAGCACGTCGCGAGCACGCGTGGATGCTCTCCGCCCCGTCCCACCTCGCTGTGTGTTCCGTGACAGCGGGTGCAAGAATGGGTGCGGGTGATGCGGTGGTGCACCTCGTCAGCGACGGGTTCGCGTAGTACCGCGAAGACGCTGCGTTGCCGGAGGAGCGGCGGCGATCGGGGTGCGCAGAGGAGCAGCGGGGGCTCAGACAGAGAGAGCAGCGGGGGCTCGGACGGAGAGAGCAGCGGTCAGCAGAGGAACGCCGAGTGCGCGTTGTCGGGTGGGCACGACAGCTCATCGCATGCGGGACTCGGTGAGCGTGAAGGGGACGCGGAGCATCGCGCGCGAAGCCTCTGGGCATGATTTTCGGAGTGTGGGGCAGGGGAGGAACGAGGAGGTGTTGCGTAGTCGAGAGGGCGGAGGTGGAAGCGGCAGCTCATGCAAGCGTCGCCAGAGGTGTCGCAGGGTCGTCCCCGCGTTGCTGTTGCTACGGAACGCGGCGGTGGTGCGGCTACGTTTGCGCAAGCGGGCGAGTGAGAGAGCGCGTGCGGCAACAACGCAAGCACAGGGTGATGGCGTTGCCGTTTGCGCTGGCCGCGACGTGCTCCTTGTGTGCACACATCTGTGCAAAAAATTAGCTTGAAGAAATAAAGAAAAGTGAAAAGAAGCAGTACATACTGAATCACAGCCATTCCGGGTCTGCGTTAACGTTCCCGCTGCAGGGGTCGTACTCGCGCCTGGACACAGAGACGTGCGTGGTCGGAGGTGGAAGCGGCCACGTAGCATCGGCGTAAGAGCGCTGTCAGCGGCCCGGTCCTCCGCTCGCTGTTCCGCGGTGGGTGGGTCGGCGGCTTCGGAGAGCCCAGCATTTGGGCCGGGGACAAGGCTCATCGGGGGAAGATGCAGGCCCAGAGGTCTGCGAAAGAATTCAGCAGAACGAAGGAAATCTGAAAGAATGGGGATATACCTTGTGAAAACACCCACTTTGAGTATCTCGCGTCGAGGGCTGGCAACGACGACGTGCACGAGGTGCGAGTCCATCATCCGTCGAGGGGGAATACACGAGAAAGAGTTCTGTGAAATAATTGGGTGAAACGAACGAAAACTGAAAGAGCAGAGACATACTTTGTGAAAATACTCATTTTGGATATCTTGGACCTGGGCCGGCGGCGACGACGCTCGCATGGGCCAAGGACAACATTCATGGGGGGTAAGATGTGGGTCTAAAGGTCTGCGAAGGAATTGAGCCAAACGGACAAAAAATCAGATGGTGGGGACGTACCTGGTGAAGACACCCTTTTATGGTATCTTGAAACTCGAAACTGGGTCCAGGGCCAGCGACGATGACGTATACGCAGGTCGCAGATACAGGCGCACATCGGAGGATGCAGGCCAACAGGTCTGTGAAAAAATTTAGCTGAACGGAACAAAAACTGAAAGGGGGACATACTTTGTAAAAAAAACACCTGTTTTCGATCCCAGGTCCAGGGTCGGCGACGATGACGCTCGCGCGGGGAAAGGATGACACCCATTGAGGTAAGATGTAGGTCGAGAGGTCTGCGAAGGAATTGAGCGAATCCGCAAAAAATTCAGAGGCCAGCGATGTACCTAAAACAAGCATCATTTGGGTATCCGGAGATTCGCATCTGAGTCGATGATGGTCATACTTCAATGTCGTAGCAGGAGGGTTTCTGTGGTGGAGCGGCAGATTTGATGTCGATGTGGGCGTTCGGTCCCACGGAATCGTGAGCAAAGTAAGTGAGCTCGCAAAGATGGTGGCAACTAGTCGCCGCGCTCACACCGTAGTGACAGTGTGAACAGATCGGGTCGCGGGCGAGCGGCGGTGGTGCGGGACACGAGATTGGGATCGGCAGGTATCTGGATCCCGAGCGGGATGAAATTAGCAAGCAAGGATAAGGAGGGGGAAAGACAGACATAATAAAAGGCCGCAGCCGCATCCCACTCCGCACACTCCTTCTTGCGCAGCATGCGTGCATATTCCTGCTCAGCGAAGAGATGTGCATGAGGCCCTCCACCGCGGCATGCACGTGGTCGTACTGCGCTGCTGCGACGAGCGGGAAAGCGGCCTCGGCGCTCAACGTGCTGGATGCCCGGGCGGACTGGGAAGGCGCTCTCGCCTGGGAGGGGCCTGAGACCCAGTAGGAAGGCGGGCATCGCAGAGACGGGAATGGCGTGGCTGCACCTTGGCCACAGTCGCGGTGTACCCTATAGCGGATGTCAGAGATGTGTCGCGCCGGGAGAGGAGGGTACTTACATGGTGCGGAGGAGATGGGGACGCCCTTGGGCTTTGCATTCCTGGCTGGCGGTGGCTGCGGTGTTCAGCGGCCCAGAGGGAAGAAGAAGAAGAAATAGACGTGTACTGTTAAAAAATTAGCGAAAAAGAGCAGTAGATGAGTGAGTTTGAGCTCACTCTTCTCCCCGAGTCGGAAATTGTCCTAATCCGGCCGAGAACGCGATGGTGTGGTGGCGGCGACGAGACGACGGTGTGTTCATCAGCCCATAGGGAACGAGGGGATGATATAGAGGTGCACTGTTCAAGAATTAGCGAAAAAGAAGAAGAGATGAGCGAGTTTGAGCTCACTCTTGGAAGAAGGCGATGGCGTGGCGGTAGCGACGAGACTCCTCGGTGTCCGGCGGCCCAGAGGGAAGAATTGAATTCTATATAAGTTGTGCGAGTTTGCGAGTTTGCGAGTCTGTATACGTAGACAAGAACTGAATAGACATGCCGTCAGTACATTATTAAAATGAGAGGAGAAAAATAAAATGAGCTGCAATCTAATTGCAGATGGAAACGGTCAGGGAAAAACGTAAAAAGACTGACCGATTATAAGCCCATACTGGCACGAACTATGAGCTCCTTCATGCGGACCTTGAACAGCCTGTACGGCCTTTCCAGAGGTTGCCCAGAGGGCTTGACAGAAAGAGGCGAGGGGCAGGTTTGGCCTTGTTGATTCTGGAAGGTATGGGCGTCTTTGCTGGCAGCAAGGCGAGAGGTGTGTAAACGCTCCCCGCAGCCAGCATGGAGTTGCTAGGCGAGGAGAGGAAAAACATCCAAGGTAATAGGCCGCCGCTCACTCAGAACGTCCTGTTATCTGCAAAGCTGCCAGATAACTGACTGAACTATACGCCCGGGCAACAATTGTATGCGAAGGCGCGAGTTTGCAGGGTGGCTTGGTGGTCAAGACCAAGAAGCCACAATCAAATTTGTATGTGTGTGTATTGACGAATATGAATCGCGTGCCAAGTTCGCAGGCCAGCGGCTCAACATGGTACGCGTTAGATCACGTGGGCGTCTCGTAACGCGTCGAGAACTCCACAAGTGGCAAAATCTTGACACGTCCCAATTGACGTGTCTGGTCAGTTTCAAGTTGGTTTCAAGGTAAACAATGCAAGTTATTGTATAATTCCTCCAATGAGAAAAAACACGTTCTAAAACCTATTGAAAAGGTTGAGGCCATCAATGGGAGAGTTCAACTCGAAACGCGATGGAACAGTGGTTTCACTCAGGCCCGTGAAGTAGGAATGAATTATCAGAGTGGAATGTTTTGTCAAATATATATACACTGTACCCAGCCCTTATAAAAGCGCCGACAGCTGTTCAATTGTGAGAAATTGAGAGAGTTGGGGGATGAAGGGACGAATAGGCCTACCAGGTCTTGCCTATTCCTCTTGCAGGCAAGGACTTTGGGTGTACTTCAGCAACTTGAGCACAAAAAAAAATTGAAATGTGCAGGGAGCAGCAATAGCCAGGCTTGGAGGTCAAAAATAAGCGGATTAAGTGAGCTAAGCTACTTATTTCAGATCATTTTACCGTAAAATGATTTTGATTTACGGTAAAACCGCAAGCACGTGATCGTCGCGCCCCAGAACAATCGCGTGCAGAACATGTTCTGTGCCTCAACGTTTGCTTCTCTGGGGCCAAATTTGCATTCAGTACAATAACCACAATGTCCCTCCTCTCTGATATTATTTATTTTGTTCATTATTACTGTTCTTAAGTCACTTAAGCGGCTAGACAAGGGAATACAAGGAAACTCAGCAGCAAGACTTACTAGCTTATGGCGAGTTTCAAGCATGATATTAAGGGAACAGATTACCTGTCTTTGATAGATGAAACTATTTTTATTCTACCAGGCCGTCATTTCTCTGATATTTCTGCACGAACAGAACACCATTTCCCACACAAGTTTTGTAGTGGTCTAGATAGCTTATGGGTTATAAATCGAACGTTTCAACTGCCACCATACCGATGGCAAGAAAAAGAGTGACTTGAGACAAAATAAGACCTTCATTGTGTTCAGAAACACTTTGGGAGTCCAGAAACGGTCGGAAATCGGTTTGTGGGTATGTTTAATTCATGAGAAGTTGCAGAGAGAGAGGTTTAAAAGGTTCAATGTTCGGTATATCGTGGAATCCGATTTACACCCAAACCATTAGAGGATTGCAGACTGAAATCATATATTTGATTTGGTCTGGAGTGGAATCTGTGGCAATCTGTTCTGTGGATTAGTATGTATATCCAGACAATCATGTTGCCGAAGGGAAACAATGGTCTATAAATGAGTAGCGGCATGTCTAATCTTGACATGAGTTATTGCAGAAGTGGTGTTGCCAGTTGCCAGTACGCCCTAGGCAAACCAAATTGCGGGCGTCACGTCGGCTATTTATTGTATGCTAGACCTTGGTAATGAGAATTAGACTAGAATTGGAGAAAAAAGGGTGGGAAATAATTGAGATGTGTTGTAGGCTCCATCGTGCATGGGAGCACTGTCTTATCTTATCCTGGTGAACGGGCAACAAACTGGCAACTCTTCCATCCCTGCATCCAGGGAAGAGCTTGTTTGATTGCAGTTAGATTAAATACATAGATTCGAAACATATTTATTAAAATATTGGTGGGGCAGAGACGCACATGGAGGAGACGAGCACAGAGATGGAGACGAGCTCGGAGATGTGTTAGGGGCTGGTGATGGCACTGATGGCCGTGCTAAGCGCGTTAAGCGAGGTTACGCGAGCGTTGATACCGGTGATCAAAGCTCTGATAACCCCGCACGGAATCCGGAGGGAGCCGTGTTTTACGGTGTTTTACAGCTATCTTGGTAAATTACCACAAATAAAGCTACTTAAGTAAACTTAAGTTACTTTAAGTTACGGTAAGTTTCTGTAAGTTGCTGCAAGTAAAGTTAATATATGGCTAGTCCAACCAAGTTGAGCCACCTTCTACACAAAAACAGCCTTGAGTAGTCGTGTGAATACCATCCAAAGGATGTTCCGTAACAGCGTCCATGTTCCGATGCTCGAGACCCATGACGTAGGTGGATTTCAAGACTCGGGACCCAAAGTCAATTCGCGTCATTGTGTGGCTTGGATTCCCCAAACAGAGGCCTAATCATAGTGAGAACCAACAAAATAAAGGTCACAAGGTGACTCAATCTGGATGAATCCACTCACATTTAATCTCCTTATGTCATTCTTGTTTGATTGTGCGAAGAAAACATTGAATCTGAATGGAAAAGTCGGTCAGAAGACAAGTTGCAGAGATTTAGTATGCAGGAATTTCCGATGTTGTTGTCTGTTTTGTCATTTACTGAAATTCACGACTGCCACAGTAAGTCGAGATCAGACATGACAAGTCCTGCAGACATTCATTATATCGTGACATGGATGCTGGGTGTCTGATTGAATCAGGTTTCTTTGCGTTATTTCCATCTATTACAGGTCAAACAAGAATTGTATGGATGAACCGAGACGTCGGGGATAAAGCCCGGTGATTCCGGTGGATAATATAGATTACAATGCTTCTATGCAGCAATATGAAAGAGCAGAAGGCACATAATTGAGGCCTGAACACCCCTCGAGGTCCAGGGAAGCTTATTTTATATGCGGGGAGTAGCCGTGCAGGCGGAGTTTCAATAAGTTAAGTTCGCTAAGCGTGGGAAAAGTAAAGTAAATTTCGGCCACCTAAGCCGAAGGGCTAAGTAAACTTACCAAGTTAGGAAATAAGTTACTTTTACAGGACTCGTGGGCAACTAGGTGGATGAGAGGTACCGCATTTGGGGAATACGAGCACCCCTTCGGCCGCCTGTTCAATCTTAAAATATCCCTGTTTTACTCGATGTTAATCCACAGCAAAGTTCAGTTCATATCTGCGGTTAAATTGCCGAAAAGTATTCCTGAATCATCGTGCCGCTCGTGAAATGGGTGTACCAAACTATCGACTTCCCCCCCGCCGCCCAGGCTCTCCACATCGCACTCCTGGTGAATTGGCCATTACATCAGCACGCATCATACAGCAAATGAAATGCGCGCAGGGGAACTCAACTCGACAGAGCCTCAGGTTCCCGGGTTAAACCGCGCTTAGGATGGGGAAGTGGGCTGGTATACCTGACTATCGACGTCCTCGCGCGGTTCTGGTGAAATCGGCTGGTATACCAAACTGTCGACTTCCTCGCGCCGTCCCACGCTGCGCTCCTGGTGAATGGGTCATTGGATCAGCATTTAACGTGGATGCGCCTGGGAGAAATTACCTGGAGCGCATCGTTGAGGTGAACGGGCGCAGCAGCCACCAGGCCAAGCGTCAGCGCCAGATAGACGAAGAATCGAGCACCGTGCATTTTTTTGGTGTGTGAATTAATTGGAGTGAAGAGCGAGTGGGGAGTGGAAGAGAATCAAGAGATATGTCGTTCACACTCCCTGATCCAACTATTTATATGGGAAGGGCGGGCCACGAACACGTACGTCGAACAAAGATGGCTGATTCTTTTTCGTTGCCCTTAAGTTTCATATGGTAAGTTACTAAGTAGGTAGGTAGTATTATACGGGAGAGTGACGTTTTCGGCTTGGCCAAACGGCTTTTTCGGGTTTGGGCTTGAATTTGGGTGGTGTGCCTAATATAATTAGATAGAAATCGCTGATTCTTTTTCAGAAACACTATAAATACGTGGGTCTCGCGCTCCATCGCAAATGGGGAGTAGGTAGGTCAGACAGCTCGGATTCAAGTTTTCGGAGCCGAGGGTTGAAAATGATGGTGCAACACATGGCCTACGAATTTCGGTGTACAGAAGTTTGCACCCCTGGGGGATGCAAAGTTCCATGCTTCCGTCACCCAGCAGTGGCACTTTCTTTTCACTTAAGCCTTAGCTGCTTTGCTGTTCACACCTTTTCCCTTCCACCATGCCCGTCGCGTACCAGAGGCTCCCAATTGAGGCCGGTGACGAGAAATATTTGGAGCCCCGGCGCCCCCGATTCTCCCGCACAGTGGTGGTGCTCCTTTTCATCGTAGGCATCGAAACGACCGCGTTAGCAGCAGTGGCTTTTCATCTTCTACGTCGCCGAAACCACCTAGGATGCATTGTATGTTCGCTCCGCTTGTGGTTCAATTCTTCGACTGAACCCATTGTGTTACCGAGCTCCCGTCCAACATGGCGTCGGGGTGGAGGAAATGATCAAAGTCTACCCGGTAGCATTCGACCCCCAAAAGTCACCGTTCCAGGTCCCGTCATCACCTGCGTTCGACGCCGCATGGGAAGATCTCTACCTATGTCCGCTCCTCCCAATATTTTCAGTTAACTGCCCTAACGGTCCACACAGTCGGGATGTCGCGGATAACCAAAAGCGAGGCCGCGCTCCTCCCGAACAAGATGATTCCCATCCCGGGCGATCCAGGGTACTGCATTGCCCAGTACTCACTGCGTTCAGCCGGGTTCTAGACATGAAGTGTCGAGAATGATTGAGGCTTGCGTAGGGACCTCGACGCCAACTTTGTATGTGTCTATTTGTGCATATGTACCTAGACACTGCTCGTCTAGGTCTGCCGAGGTCTGCCGAGACCACGTGTACAAGCCTCCATCATTCTCGGCAACTCGCGTCTAGAACCCGGCTGAACGCAGTGTAGTTGGACGTCTTCCACCAGCTGCATTGCCTGGTGAGGCGCAGTCGCCGATATTCGCTGCCCCATCGAGCCGTAGTTGATGTATGCGCTCACCTGATCCGCAAGGTGAAGGATCTAGAAGGTTAGTAATTCCAACATGTCAGTTCGACGGCGTTCATCCAACGAACTTCAGAGACCGGTTCAGAGACTAGTTCGAATGCCTACGCTCACCCAGCACATCATCCACCGGAAATTAAGAGGAACCAGATAAATTCGCGAGGCCAAAATGTGGTGAGTACAGACATAAAAGAAGTCGCCCAGAGTCGCGACATCTGCAAGAAATTTGGTCGAAGCTGAGATGGTTGGGTGTGCTTCACGCAACGTTGATATAGTTTGTTTTATTTGGCGGGCGTTGATCCCGGATTGAAAACGAGTATCACCTCTGCGCACGTTATTCAACGGTGGTAACATACCTAGGGCTCATTTAAGAATCCCGCGGGCAGCGGCGAACGGCATCAAGCGCCTTATTCTGAAGTGCGATGACCTCTTGTCTGAGGCACCCAACACGTTGACGTAGAATCGCTTCACCGCGCGAAATCGGGGCTCTGCCAGCATGGCGTCGAGTGCGCTCCAATGAGTGTCTCCCGGCCCTAGTTCGAGCACATGGACAAAGATCTCCTTGCACGATGCGGGCAAGGCGAGAGAATAATAATCGAATAGGTCGCAGGGATTTCGGCAGGTGAACATGAAGCTTTGGATATTGGGTGTGCGTCGCAAGATAAGCGTCAGGAGAGCTCTGTTGGCTGAAATAATGAATAGGTCTTTGAGCTATTGACTGCGAGGTATGTGAGGAAACGAACCTGATGTGACCAAGCCCACACCCAACATCTGGAGTCTCCCACCCGCGCATTCGAGATATCCCTCGACCAACTCCACCGTATCATTGCGGGTCAGGAGCCCCGGGATAATTAGATTCTGAATCGTTGGAGGGACAGGAAGGGAGAGCAGCCAGAAGAAGAACAAAGGGAGCCGCTGCATCGCGCTTATGTGCAAGTTTGCAAGATGAATGCGACCGGTTGAGCGGTGTAGGGCCGTGTCTTCTAACAGCCGGGATGCGCCACTGATTGAGAGGTTTTTCAAGGCTGGAACGCACGATATCAGATCGATGACCGTGCGCAAGGGCAAATCCCTCCGGGGAAAGTCTAGCACAAGATGTGTAATGGAGACAGAGTTGGCATCCCAAGCACGGAAATGAGTCTGAAGAGACTCATGCGAGTCAAGCCAGTCAAGTTCCAATCGATTGGGTCCAACACCCTTCTGGCTGCAAATCTGGACGAAGGTGAGATGAGGGCAGTCGTGTAGCCGCGCCAGATCTGCTCCATCGAAAGACGTGAAAGTCAAACGCAAGTGCTGTATGAAGGCGAGAATTGGAAAGGAAGACGTGTCGACGAGATTCGTGAAGCCGCAAAGATTCTCTGCATCCAGATACACCTTTGAAAAGAGATGGTATCTGCTGCGGTGCCGCCATCGCTTGCAGACAAGGCCGGATGGTTTCATTCCCTGCTGGTCTACGCTCCTCCATGAATCGATAACCTTCTCAATGAGTTCTTGTGGGAAGTCGCGCATGGTTCACTGCGATGCTCGTGGCACGGTGCGAAGGGTGACGCGCGGCAAGACGACAATATCAATGTGCTGGAATTCGACCTGGGAGTCGTGATTCGGAGAGCTAAATTGTGATTCAATACGCTTCAGTGCAGGATGAGGGATCTGGGGATGCGTACCGTCCTAAATTCGATACGGCAGAGAGCAAGAGGGTATCTCCCACGTGATCTTGACGCGATTGATGTCAGCCCAAACAGTCAACAACAACCGCGGTAAGATTGCGAAGACGCACAGAGACGCACCCGAGCTCTTCAAACCCAGTTCAATGGTCAATCAAGAGACGGCAAGTATTCAATACTATAAGCCATTAAATATGGAGCAGCTACTTTGAACCATTTCCCAGAAATACCGGTTGAACCAACCAAGGCGACAATTTCAATGATTTAGGTCCAGCCGTCTTCTCACATCCATCTGTCCCTTCAGCGCTCCTGCATAGGCCTAATATTCAGCACCTCTTGACCTTCCACTGTTCGGCTTGAGGGTACAGGAACAGTGTGCCGGTCAGTGGGGTTTTGAATCCCACTCCTGATGGTGTCTTGAATATTATGACCCAAGCCCACGCGTACAACGATCAACGTCGCTATGATGTTCTGGAGAACTAATTAGAGGGCTCGGAACACCGTGTGAAAACTTTGTCCACTGACGACGGCTTGTGTTACGACACCGGTGCATATACCGGATATGATCCCTGCGACGTCAAACGAATTCACGGATGCAATATAAGGCGCCGGATTCGAGTCTGAGGAATGAGGTCGGTGATTTTGGGTGTTTAGACACTGGACCATACATGACGGTAATGGCGGTATTGTAACAATTTCGGAATGTGTCGTCCAGGCCAACATGTAACGTCTCACGGCGTATCCACCAGATCCGACCAGCTAGTTAGTGACCTCAGCGACAAATAGCAAATGATTAAATGTACTTGCCGGTGAGAGCCATCAGAAGCAGATTGGTGACAATGCCCAGAATATATGGTGTTGGTTGGGAATAATCATCGAAGCCAGATTCAAAGCATCCTCCGACTGGGCCCCAAGAAATTCTGTCTCCATGTATTTGTATAGAATACAGGAGTGGCTCACCTAGAGTGGAAAGGATGAGAATCCCAGACAAAATAATCACCTTCTTCCGGAATCCCCATATAACATAACAGCGGTACAACTATCGTGGACAATGAATAACCGAACCAGTTCTATGAAGATCATAGGAGACTCAACTAAAAGATTATCCCCCACGAAACTGATAGTTTGATTAGCTCAAGCGAGAGGAAGAGAGGCCCATAAACGGACTTATTTAAAACGAAAATGATAGCGTCTGCCGCAGGCAATGTCCGCAAGAGGTCTGAGCTATAACTTGTGCGCTGTTGAATGATTTGTTGCAACGACCTGACTAATAGCGCGGCCTGGACGACGCGCACAATGACTCCAGCGGTTCCTAAAATAAACATGGCCTAGCTGGCGACTAGTAGAGGGCGTCTTCCTCCTGTTTTGCGGCGAGAGAGGGTGTGGATCGCCAAAATGAAGAGGTTGATATATAACCCTTTCGCTACGATCAGGGTGTCGTTGAACCAGGAGCAGGGAGCTGCCGACCATAGAGCAAAAGTTCAGTCTGGGTCATTTGTCAGATCAAGCATGCGCACAGTTGAAATCGCATGCCACGTACACATGCTTCCGAAATATTGAACACCATACGAGACCACAATGATCGTCAGACTTTCAACGGCCGGAACGCACGATATCAGATCAATACCGTGCGCAAGGACAAATCCTTCTAGGTGCAAACGAGAAAGATGAGCCTGAAGGTACTCGTGCGAGTCGAGCCAGTCCGGATTCCTTCCACCGACCTTCTGACGACAAGTCTCGATCTCGGTGAGGTGGGGACAGTCGTGTAGCCGGGCGAGATCCGTCCGATCGAAAGACGCGAAAGCCAAGCGCAGGCGCTGTACGAATCTGAGAATTTGGAGGGAAGATGTATCGACAAGATCTACGAAGCCGACAACATTCTCTGCATCCAGATATACCCGGAAAAAGAGGTGGTATCTGCTCCGGCGCAGCCATCGCTTGCAGACAAGTCCGCATGGTTTCATGCCCTTGAGGTCTGCGATCTTCCACTTATCGATGACATGATCAATCGTTTCTTGTGGGAAGTCGCGTATGACTCGTTGGAATGCTCTTGGAGGTGCGAAGAACTCGGAGGGTTAGCGCGATAAAAGCAAAAACAACGCGTCGTAACTGGTTTGTGGTCGTGAGTTCAAAGACTGAATTGTAGGGTTCAATCCTATCGAGGAAGAGAGTATGGATGCGTACTGACACTCGATAAACGCGACACAACTCGAATCGTGGCAGAGAGAGAAGGACGGTGACGACACGTGAGCTTGACGTGAGTGATGCCAATAGAAAACAGTAACGAACAGTCTCATATTTTGATTTTAGTTCGATTTCAACCGAAAGCCGTAGTCTCGTGACATCTGGCCACTCCGAGGCGTGGCCCTCGGATTTTTGGACCCCACTAGTCGAGACCCAAAGCCGTGAGTCATCTTTTTGTTTCAAGGACCGGGGGCGACTCAAAGCAGGCCCAAAAGATGTAAGAAAATGTATTTTACACAGTATGAGCAGATCCCGTCAATGACTTTATATGAACCGCTTCCCGAGGCTCCGATAGTAGGCTTGGTTGTTTGAAGGCAACGGGACTCCGAGTCAGTCAGTTAGCCGGATTTTCGGTCGTTTTTGTGACGGTGTCGTGTATGTTGTGACCCAGGCCAACCCGCACTATTGTTAATGTCGGTGCGATATTCTGGGGTACAGGTGAGGAGGTTTCGAACACGTAGTGAAAACCTCCGCAGCTCACGAGTACTTGTTTTGAAAGGCCAACTGTGATGCCGAGGAATATGACCGGTACGTCGTGTTCAAAGGACAAGGTGATCACGACGACGATTAGGCAAATGCAATATATTGCGCCGGATTCGAGTCTGTGGGATAAAGTTAGTGGTTTGGTGGGTAATGCATCAAACCATACATGATGGTGACGGCGGTATTGTAACGAGTTCGAAATGCGTCGTCCAAGCCAGCATGCACTGTCGCACGTCGCATCCACCAGATCCGACCAGCTGGTTCCTGATTTCAGCGAAGGGATATCGCGAGAGCCACTCTACTTGCCGGTGAGACCCAACAGAACGAGATTGATGGCAAGGCCCATAACATATGGTATTCGTACATCGAGGTCACCCACTGGCGCCAAAGAAACGGAGACACCATCGACGCATCCTATGACTGGATAACAAAAAAATCAGGATCAAAATATACGCAACGAATACGGGATGGGGTCACCCAGCGTGGACAAAATGAGCACCCCAGGTAAAATAACAACCTTCTTCTGGGATCCCCATATGACATAGCAGCGATACAACTAGCCATGAACATTGAGAAATCGGGGTGAGTTCATGGAGACCAGAAGAGACTCAAACGAAAAGACTATCCGTCACGACACTGCCATGGTTGTGAGTTGAACTGAACCGAAAAAAAACCATGTACGGACTAATTCATCGCAAAAATGACATATTCTGTGACAAGCAGTAACTTGCAGGTCCTCTCGAACTCTGATGTATCATTTGTCGGGTGCTGAATAACTTGTTGTACCAAGCGAGTAGAGAGGACCACCAGAGTGATACGGAGAACAAACCCCGTGGTCCCTAAAATAAACATGGCCCAGCTGGCGACGAGTAAAGAGCTTCTTCCCGCCGTTTTACGACGCGAGAGGGTGTGGATAGCAAAAATGAAGAGGTTGATATATATTCCTTTGGCTGCCATGAGGCTGTCGTCGGAGCGAGCATAGAACCACCCACCATAAAGTAGAAGTACCGTCTGGTTTCCTGGTCAGATAAAGCACAGGGAAGATCGCATGTCACAGACACTTGTTTGGGAAATATTGAATAACATAGCGGGCCATGCGTCGTTAAATATTGCAGACTGGATAGTGGACTCCATGGTCGTGATGGGAGAAGGGAGGAAGACGGAACGGGAGATTATTAACAACGCGTGAAATTTATATCTTGCCGAGAGGTATGGAGGTCCGGATGCATATGGCGGTCCGGATGCACTTTTATTCCGCGCCCCGAAAAGTCGACCCCCGCCCCATATATAAGAGCGTTTTGATGATCTCCGCTCTATAAACGACCACCCCCATGGGGCATTTTATTTTGGGCGCGACCGGGACCTCCGCCCCGAATAAAGCCGAGCCCGCCTCAAAAAACATGTGCCCGCCCTAAACAAACTCAACCCCGCCCTATATAAACTTGACAGCCCGCCCCAAACAAAGTTCAACATCAAATATCATTAAAAATTTGACCAATATTCTGCGTCACTCAGAAGGAGTCCTAGACCGTGCTAAGCTTAATCTTAGGTTCACGGGGCACAGAATACTAGATTATCACCCTGATTAACCTGGATGGTAAAACATCGACTACATCATCAAGTCGGGCTCTGGAGCTTATCCGAGACAACCTCCGAGCAAACCTGTGCATTTCAGCTGCTTGGAGAATTTCCTACTAAGGTTTGGACGCTCTCCAGGATATTAAGACTATAGAACTCACCCCAGATGAACACCCTGACAATCAACACTCGCAGGATTAGGGTGTTCATCTGGAGTGACATTGTTAAAGACCACCACAGTAGTTCTGAGAGGATCGGACGGCAATCTCACTCATACCATTCCTTTCTTCGGCAGGCTGGCTTCAAAATCACCATACAATGTGCAAGAGCTTTACATTCAACCTGGCCATCTCACGAATGCTTCCACTACGGAGCGCCGTCGGAGGGGAGAGCGCCGGTGCTGGCGCTCGTTGGGAATGATCCCGAGTTTCCCAGTTGAGGTGGGGTAGATGCTGAGCCTCATACTTTCATCGTTCACTGAATGGTGCGGATTTCTACAGATCTGGGCCCGACAACATCCGAAGGTGCCATTTGCGCGGCCCGGTTGTCAAACCTGAAGGACGATTGACTCTGGTCTCCGATGGGCTAACTGAACGCGGAATTGAGTCTGGATACCGCCGATGGCATCCCAGCGCCTCGGAAGACGCTGACAGCTGCCATAGATCGTCGTCGCTGACTGGAGGTAGGATCCCATGCTCGAATCCCCGTGGCTACCCGTCCAAAATGGGTGCAAGAACTCTCCCGGGAACGCGAGCCATGGCTGGAAATCTTGCAACCATTGAACGCTGCGGGTCGTATGAGTTCGTGTATCTGTATTGGCATCGGTGGGATTGTACTGGGTTAAAACGAACGATGCACTTGGATGAAGAGCTATAATGAGCATCGGGTCAGGTACGAAATAGGTCGATTCTTACCTTGGACATAATTACTGCGTCCAGGTGGATTCAAGCAAGAGAGTTGGTGGTGGCGGGTGGAGGACTTGTTGTACGTGTACGCCCACATTGCAACCTGGGTTACATAAGGCAGACACTGTGGCGCCACGAGTAAGCAAGCACCGCCTCTGCACTCCTGACCACCTCATGGCTGCTTCCTGCAGGGTTCACCTGATTTTGTATTTTGTTTTATCGTTCAATTGCCAAACACCCAACGAGTGACAGAAGATCGAATCCTAAATCCAAAATCCTTTCGACGGCCTCAACAATTCTACAGAGCACCCACATCACTAACAACATTGTCACTCAAGATCGAGCCATTGTTCCGGAACATAAACCGTGTGGCCACAGCTCTTTTGTGAGGAGGTGGCGTACCTCCGAACCAGGAGAATCAACATGATGGTTGCTCCCTGCGAGGATTTTATTTCATTTTATTGTTCAATTCAGCTCTACGATCATCCAGTGACAGAAATTCGAATCCGAGAGGAAAACTTCGTGAGATCCGTTTTGACGGTCTCAAGAACACAACAGAGCAACCTTATTTCACAACAGCGAACAATTGTTCGGAGCACAAACACTGTGGCCACAATTGTTTCATATTCAAGCATCGCCTTCACTGGAGGTGGTCTCTTTGCGAACAAGGAGGATAAATCTAGTGGCTGCTCGATGCCAATCATCTGAACACTCGGAAAGCGATTCATTTCAACGGTCTCAATTCAACACGCACCCACATTTCTAACAACCTTGTTACTCAAGATCCAGCAATTCTTTGCGGAACATAACACTATGGCCACAGTTGTGATCAAACGCCGCCTACTGGTCTCCCTCTGAAGAGCTGCAATTTAAGGCGAAAAGTTGTATGGCCGCGCGCAAGACGAGGAGTTAAAAAAGTGCTATCAATCGGTTATCAGTGCGTATGCAGGGTACCGTGCAGAATTTTCTGGACACGGCGCCAGTGAACGTAATTCAGGGACCTTTACGGTCCGCGCGCGGAATCTTCGATGGGTGGTAAATAAATAAATTTCAACATGGAGATAGCCCGGGCGCCGGACTAACAACGTGTTTGCAACTGAGCTTCATGTGAACCCCAGAAATTCCCGGAAGGAATTCTGTTCTATCCAGCGTTTTGATACACACTAGTTACAGAACTCATCGATAGCGATGACAATTCGCGATTAACGCTTGCTTCGAGAAACGCAATATATACGCGTCATGATGAGAGCATCTCGGGCCGGCAAGTATGTAAGAAAGCTTCTGTTCTGCGGTGATGGATAAGTAATCTTACGTAGAATTCCAACATCGATAGTCGATAGTCGATAGCGATTCGCGTTCCCATTCCGGTCGCTCGTTTCAAATTCACCCAACGTCTAGAGGAACAGATCCATCCACGTGAACACCGCACCAGCATCCTAATCACCTGCTAGGTGCTTGGCACCTTTCCCCAAAAAGCTAAACGCCACAAACAGCTAAACGCTCCATAACGTCTCCCAAAATAGCGATCTGCCACATCAAGCCAAAGACACCGCCTTGTCGAAGCCGGAAATACCACATCAGCATAGAAGCCGCGGGCGCCGGGTAGCTGGGTTAATTGGCAATGCCGTAAACGGCGTAAACCTAATGCAGCTAAACACATCCGATTAATTGTGATGGTGCGATGGGCTATGAAATGCGGGGCGTCTCATTGGAAGATGGGATAGGATAGCAGCGATTGATCATACGATAGTGCAAGCGAGACTCAGGGATCTGAGGTACATACGAAATCGCAGGCGGCAATGGCGAACGTACTCGAAACTGAAGGGGACAACGGAGGACGAGAGGGACGAGGGAAAGGAAATTTATAGCACAAGAATTGATACAACACAGCAGCAACAGCACATGGGGACAGACTAACGACGCGACGAGGAGAGAAGGGACGACGATGCAGGACGCTTAAGCGGACTTGTCGTTGATCTTCAGCAGCTCGACCTCGAACTTAAGGGTTGAATTCGGCGGGATGACTGGCGGGAATCCGCGTGCGCCGTAGGCCTACAGTCCGCATACATCGAATCAGCGACCACGAATAAGATGGGATAGGATGGGGAGGGACGCACGTAGTCGGGGGTGACGGTGAGATTGGCCTTTTGTCCGAGCGACAGCTGCGGGACGCCTGATGGGATCGATAATCGAGATCAGCGCGGTGGCGGAGCGAGAGGCAGCAGCGGCTACGCACCCTCGTCCCAGCCCCGGATCACCTTCTGCACGCCAATCTCGGTTTTGAAGGGGTCACCCCTAGACGTGTGTGAGCCAAAGCGCCCATACTAGATAATAGATGCGCACCGATCCCGGCTCGAGTCGAATTTGGAGCCCGTATCGTCTACGAGGGTGCCGACGTAGTGTATGCAGACGATGTCTGTAGGGTTTATTGAGCTAATGGATAGATTTCAGGATCTGTGGACCACTAACCGCCCTTCTTGGGAAAGTCGACGCCGTTACCGGGCTTGAGGGTCTCAATGGTGACGCCCTGGACGAGATTGAGCAGCAGAAACGGGGAGAGGGAGGGGCACGCACCATAGCTATAAGAGGGAGGGAAGGGAAGGGGGAGGGTAGGAGAAGGATGAGCGCTAACCCCTCTGACCTTTATAGCTGGCGGCTCAGGCGGATATCGGATCTTGATCCGATCACCCGGCGTCCGCCGAACTTCGATCGGGGACCTAGGTCGTACTTAAATACCGCTGTTATCGATATCGATGGATTGCAGCAGCCCCGTCTTAGACTGTTAGCCTCCCAGAAGGCTGTAGAGTGCAACGATTCATCATTTCGAAGGCCGTATCGTGTGATCAGTGACGTTCCCCGAGATAACAATCCCAGGTCAGTCCGTGAAGCGAAGGCGACAAGATGTGGGATCCAGCAAGATCCAAGTTCAGAAGGTTCGTGGACATCCCGAGTTTTGGCGGCGACTTGTCGATGGCATTGGAAGCAAGAGGAGAGGATGATCCGGTGAGAATCGAACGTTATCAGACGGTCGTCCAGAAGATGTAAGCCAGAAGGTGAAAGACGAGAGTCCATCTGACCATTCTTCGACGTACAAAATGACGGTTGCTGATGGCGTCGCAGAAACAGTCGGCTCGGATAAAATAGACGGACAAAATAGATTGGGCGCTCCCCTCGAGAGAGTCAAATTCACCGGCGAGAAACGTTACCGGGTCCACCCAGAGAAGGTTGGCAGTCCAGAGCTTCCAGAGTATCAGCTAATTCGTCCGCGAAGCAAGGACCTGAAGGGTGAGGGCACGAAGATGGTCATCGCGAGAGCAAGAAATTTTGCCTCACGCCAGCTGTCAGAAATCAAATATTCCCAGCACGTGATAGGAACGCGTCCGTTGATTCAAACCTTGTTTCGCGGCTGAGCGAAAGGTTGGACGAGAATTCAAGAATTTTGGTGTGGAAACTCCGCGTAGAAGCTGAAAACAAAGCAGGAAAGTGGGACGTTTCAAAGCTTTTTGTATGTCTGAATTGAAACGGGGTGAGAAAACAAACGAGGGGGAAATAGTGGGAATACAAGTAAAGGACAAACCGGCCAATATAAAGAGCTTTAAATTGAGATCGATGATTTTTCCTTGAACAATCAGACGGGTTGCGCTCCGCAATTCTATCTCATGATAAATATCAAATCGAGCTATATATAATGTCAAGTCCGTCGGATAGCTGCCGTCACTCACTGATACATCCTCAGAAGCTCACCGGCATCCTGGTAAGCTCAGCGGCATCATGGTGAGCTTCATTCACAGTCCGTCGGCATGCATTTCAGTAAAAACGTTCCGGTCAGAGCAAATTCACTCAATGAATTGGAGATCCAAGTTTGATCCTCCCGCGGAGAGATATAAATCAGACATGATAAACAATATGCGCGACATGCCGGAGTGTCTCTCCGACGTGAGAGTGCGGTTCTAGCCAAGCTCCATTCAAAGGTGATTGAGGAGCTTCGACTCAACCGGAAGAAAATGTACAAGAAACAGAATGCATTTCTCCCACAAACTTGCCAATATCCTTCGTACCTCTGAACACTTTTTCTGGTCCCAAAAAGAGGGCTGAAAAAGAAATTGATCCCCGCAGTGCATGCGGATCTCCCATTCGCTGCTTGCGGCAGGAAATATTTGTGACGAATAATAAGTTTGTTTGATTATGGCCCGGTTGAATTGATATTTGAAACTACTAACTTGGTGACGGATACCTATGTGTTGACTGCGAGCACAAACTGAGCCGCGATGCTTAGCTGGATCGCTATTATGTGATATGGGGATCGCAGATGGAGATAATTTTGCCCGGGTCTGTACTATCGGTGGCATCCTCCCGGGACTCTACAGATTTTGGTGTCACTGTGGCTAAATTCTGAAGACGGACTCCGAGCGGAATTACAGGAAAAAATATCCCAAACAAATAGGTTCGGTTGGATCTATTATATTTGTGGAACCGTATAATACGGTATGGTGTAATCGTGTAAGCGCTCAGGAAGGATAGCCGGCACCCGAGCACAAACTGAGCCGCGATGCTTAGCTATTATGTGATATAGGAGTTACCCGGGTCGCTCGTCACATGTACTGTCAGTGGCATCTTCCCGGGATTCGACAAATTTTGGTGTGCCTGAATTCTGAAGACGGACTCCGAGACCAATTAACCCAGGGAAAAATATCCCGTACAAATAGGTTCGGTTGGATCTATTTTGTGGGACCGTACCCGGATACGATCGTGTAAGCGATCAGGAAGGACAGCCTGGCGCCTAGTTCTAAGTTTGGAATTACAAGCCGAGCCGGCTAGTGGTATGTCATGGGGCCACCGGTGCGAGCGTCTTTCACACTTGCCTCCCACTCACAACGTCAGAAAACGATGGAGAAACAAAGCGAAACCTGGGATACTAGTTCCTTCGCCTCAGTCTTTCGCATCAGCCTCGAGGATCGCAGCTCATCGTCGACGACCATCAATCACCCAGTCAAAGCTAATGCTGGTGTTCAGTACACAGCAATTTGCGGTTTCGGCTGGCGTTTTGCCTTTCGAATCGACACTCAAGCCGCATCCAGCTTCTTGAACAACCCGATAAAGTCTTTTGCAATTTTGTTTTCCTTCGACCCGCACCTCATAGCATCGGCGCGCTATGGTGAGATATCCATTGATACTCGGGCAGAGAACCTGGTCCCCAATCAACCCAATGCCCCACCCGTAAAATACTCCCTACCAGGCCGTGGCAGTGATTGGGACCGCCGCGAGCTGGGATCATATATTTATCCCAGCAATGGCCCAGCTCCCGTCGTCACGTTCACTGTCGTCTTCCCGTCCGGGCTAGGGCTTATGCTCCGTCCATCTCGATCTCTGGAGTACCAGGCGGAACGCATGTTTGAGGAGTCGCTAGCCGGAAAGGACTTGATCGACATCAAGTTCTACACATTCAGCCGATTCACTTCAGGGCACGCGACACACCCACTAGCCCTATTCGCGAGGGAGTCTCTTCTCCAGGGGTTTTCGGACGATCTCGATAATTGTGATCTTTCATTATCTGTTGTCGTAACACAACCGCTGATCATTCTGTTCGTTCAAGTACTGGCCGGCCAAGGCTTTTCTGAGTCTGCCATCGTTAACCTCGACCTTCATAGCCCCGAGGAAGCCGAATTCAACGAGTACGGGTATGATTCGGATAGCGATCTCGATTCTGACCGAGAAGAGGAGGAGGGTGAAGGCGAAGATTCGAAATCCCCCGGCATTGTGAATTCGCATTCCTTGAAAAAGCTCGCACCTCGCTCGTCCTCCCCATCTGACGCAGCCGAAAGTATGACGAACATCGAAAAATACCTCCGTCGAGGCCGCATCATCGTGCTCAAGGATACGGCTCACAAAACGTACGTGTATTACTTAAGCTCCGCCCAGCCAGTCGGGAACTAATGTCTCTTTACTGCCAGTTGGAAAGCGCTCTTATACTACTTGTATACTAAAAGAATCAAATTCTCTCCTCTTCGATCGGAAGGCTCCAAAAATTTCGACGCTGAAGGGCCTATTTGCTCTGCAAAATCAATGTACCGCCTGGCGGACAAGGTAAACAGCTTACGCGTGTTGCGCTGTGACGACGCTGATGAAAGACCCATGTAGCTCGGATTGGACGAGCTGAAATCGTCTGCTCTTGAATATATTCGCTCCAGGCTGTCTGAAGACAATATCCTTCACGAAGTGTTTTCCTCGTTTACCTCAATGTACGAGCGCCCGCCGTTGACATTGAGCGACGCTGATCGTTGTCTTCCAGGTATCCTACCATCCAGACGTTGGAAGTCGACTATCTGACCTCCAGGTTCTCGAAGAAGGTTTCTGACGGACTGGACGAAATGGCCAAGAAGATATGCGAGGGACAGAAACCTCATTGCGCGGTTACGTTGGCGATGATCATTCGCCGGAAGATGGGAAGTAAATGAAATGAAAAAGTGTCTTGCGCTACGGTGGTCCGCTTAATGGAGGACCAATGGAATGGCAGATAGGTGATGGTGCTTTGAATGGACTATTGTTTGTGGTTGTACTGGTGTGGGAATGAAATGGTTGCAGAACAATCAGACGGGTTGCGCTGATTGCTATCAAACTGAACTATATATAATCTGCGTCAAGTCAATCGCGATAGGATATTTTCCTCCACTGGCTGTGCTCCTCGCTGCACTCCCCGTTAAATTCTCAGCAGCTCATCGACATCCTGGTGAGGTTTATTCACAGTGCATCGCATGCCTTTCAGCAAAAAGTGGCACGGTGAGAGCAGGTTCACTCAATGAATTGAAGATCTTACGACTGCCATTATTTCTTGAGGAAGTGATTTGAGTTTGATCCTCCCGCGGCGAGATATAAATCACGCGCGGTTAGCAATATATCGTTTGCTCTTCCGCCCTTGCCCGTAACGACGTCGTCCATGGATTAAACCGTCAACGCTGGAATATTCAATGGCTTGTGGTCCATTGTGTTATACAGTATTTCCACAACATGCGTACTTGGCATGCATTGCCCAGGGCTTTGTCTGACCAGGAAACCAGACGGGACTTCTACTTTACGGTCAGTAGTGCCTTGCTCGTTCCGACGACGTCCTCATCGTAGCCGAAGGAATCTATGTCAACCTCTTCATTTTTGAAATCCACACCCTCTCCCGGCGGGAAACGGGAGGGAGAAGCCCTCTGCTAGTGGCCAGCTGGGCGATGTTTATTTTAGGAACCACGGAGATTATTTTCCGTATCACGCTGAGCGTCCTCTCTATTCGCTGGCTGCACCAAGTTATTCAGCAGCCGACAAACGATACATCAAAGCTCGAGGAGACCTATAATTCATTGCTTGCGGCAGAGAATGCCATTTTCGGGTTAAATTAGTCCGTCCATTGGTTTCTCTTCGTTCAGGATACTGTAATTCACAAGACTGGCAGCTTCGTGGCGGATAGTCTTTTCGTTGAGTCTTTTCTGATCTCAATACTCTTCTCGATTGTTCAATTTTCGTGGTCAGTTGTATCGCTGCTATGTGATATGGAGATACCAAAAGAAGGTTATTATTCTACCTGGAGTACTCATCCTTTCCACGCTATGAGTCCCTCCTGTATTGGTTGCGTATGTTTTGACGCGGATTTCTTTGTTATCCAGTCACAGGAAGCGTCGAAGGTGTCTCGGCTTCTTTGTCGCCAGTGGGCGATCTCGATGTACGAATACCATATGTTATGGCCCTTGTCACCAACCTGGTTATGTTGGTTCTCATCGGCAAGTAAAGTGGCTAACTCGTCGTCTCGTGGCTGAAATCAGGAACCAGCTGGTCGGATCCGGTGGATGCGACATGCGACAGTGCATGTTGGCTTGGACGACGCATTTCGAACTTACTACAATACCGCCATCACCATCATGTATGGTTTGATGTCTTACGCGGAAAACTACTGACCTTATCCTGCAGACTCGAATCCGGCGCAATATATTGCATTTGTCTGATCATCGTCTTGATCAACCTATCCATTGAACAAGTACCGATCATATTCCTCGGCATTACAGTTGCCCTGTCAAGACAAGTAATCGTGAGTGGCAGAGGTTTTCACTGCGTGTTCGAAACCTACTTACCTCTCCGCAAGAATATCGCACCGACATTAACAATAGTACGGGTAGGCATGGGCCACAACATACAAGACACCATCGCAAAAAGGGTTGAGTATCCTGCCAACCGTCGGATTCAGAGTCCCATTGCCTTCAAGCAACCAAGTCAACCATTGGAACCTCGGGAAGTAGTTAATATCAAGCTACTGAAGAGCTCTGCTCATACGGTGTAAAATTCCCGCTTTCTTACATCTTTTGGGGCTGCTTTTGAATTCCAAGGAACTTCTCGGGCCGGCCCCGGACCTTTAAACAAAAAAGACGACTCGCAGTTTGGGTTTTCTACAGCTTGGAGTAACTCGATGTTATGAGACTCTATGCAACATCTGGTTGAAATCGGACTAAAAAAAGCTGTCGACCCGCCGAAGGAACGGACGCGAGTGCAGCGAGTTGGCCGTGCCAAAGGCAGGGTCGTAAAGCTTGTCGGACTAAAATCAAAATGTGAGACTATGTTGTTCACTGTTTTCTGTTGGCATCAATCGCGTCTACCTCACGTGACACCGCCTTCCTCCCGATTCGAGCTGTGTCGCGTTTATCGAGTGCGAGGTGGTACGCATCTATGCTTTCTTCGATAGGTTGAACACCACAATTCAGTCTTTCGGTTTACCGCAAACCGAGTTCCGACGCGCTGTCTTCGCTTGAAGTTCGCGTTTGTCGCGCTAACTAGTGATGTGCATGGCTTGGCTTGGCTTTCAAGCCCCGGCTTTGGCTCGGCTTTGGCTGGCTTTGGCCCGAGAACCTTCACGCCAAAGCCAAAGCCATGAGTGGGACTTGGCTTTGGCCCAAGCCATGGCTTTTCCGGACAGAAATCTCAATTTTGTCCTGACGTACAGCTGCCCGGCATGGCACCCAAGTTGGGGTTATATGAGAACGAAAAGACTTATTTTAAAACTGTATTTAATCTATATCATACTCGTCCTCATAATTGTCAGGGTCATCGGCCAGTATATCATCCTAAGCTTGCATGTTATCATCCTCATCCTCATCTGTCTCGCCATCTGAATCCTCATCCTCGTCGTCCGGACCGCTGAAAGAGCACTCACGTTTTAGCATACACTTGAGAACTTGCAATGCCTCGACAATGTCCCCTTTTAGACGATTGCGGCGTTTGCTAATCGTGATACCCGCTGAGGAAAATGCGCGCTCGCTGGATACCGAGGAGGACATAATAGCCAGATAATCTCGCGCAAGCGATGCCCAAACAGGATAGCAATGGCTATTTATCTGGGACGTTGATCAGCAGCGAACCGAAACGGAGAGAAAATAGCATTAATGACGCACCACCCACCACTGAATTGCGTCCATACCCTGCGGAACAACTTCGCAGACATTAAAATAACCTGATGGATATTAATAGTACCTGGGAGAAAGAGAAAATTTACGAGTTCACTGCTGGCTAATTTCCGTCCACCCTGCAGGTACTACTACGGCGATGTGAGGTACCTGTGTTGAGGTCCCGGATACTGCCAGACGGAATGAAAGTCAGGAGACGCAAGACCGTAATCCCATCTCAATGGAAGTAACTAAATTTATTGGGTGCGTTAATTACATTCGGGGAGGGCGGAAGTTGAAATTTTTGCCCGCCAAAGCCAAAGTCGGCTTGAAGCCAAGAATTTGGCCTGACTTGGCTTGGCAAGCCATGGCTTTGGCTTTTTGGCTTTTTGGCTTGAAGCCAAGCAATGCACATCACTAGCGCTAACCCTCCGAATCCTTCGCACCTCCACGAGCATTTCGACGAGCCATGCGCGACTTCCCGCAAGAACTGATTGACCATGTCATCGACAAGTGGAAAATCGAAGACTTCACGGGCATGAAACCATGCAGCCTCGCCTGCAAGCGATGGCTGCACCGGACCAGATTCCACCTCTTTTTCCGGGTGTATCTGGATGCAGAAAATCTTTGCGGTTTCATAAATCTCGTCGACATGTCTACCCTTCCAATCCTTGCATTCATACAACACCTGAAGTTGTGTTTCGCGTCCTTCGATAAAGCTGATCTCGCCCGGATACATGCCTGCCCCCATCTCACCGACATCCAGATTTGTAGCGAGAAGGTCGTTGGACGTGATCGCGCGGCAGTGGACTGGTTCGACTCGCATGAGTTCCTTCAGACTCATCTTCGGTCTTGTAGCGTCAACTCGTTTGAGCATTTAGGCCTGCAGTTTCCACGGAGGGATTTGCCCTTGCGCACGGTCATCGATCCGATATCGTGCGTTCCGACCGTGAAAAGCCTTTCATCAACGGCGGATCTCGGCTCTTAGCAGACATGGCGGTACACCCCTCGACCAATCCGATTCAACTTGTCCACTTGCACATAACCACGACTCCTCGGCTCTCTTTTGCGTAGTGAGATCATTGTCCATGTACTAAAAATAGGAGAGGGAGAGGTTCATTGGATCGCACTCGACATCTTAACCCCGATTCCGCGCCTTGGAACGGTTCTCCGTCAACGGATGATGTGCCGGGTAGGGAGGTGGGCAACCTTACACGGCACGGTCCAAATAACGAACGCCGGTTCCAGGCGGAAATGAGTACCCAGTCTACTCCAATCCTGATATTCAATACCCCGGGATCACCCTCAGTAATTTGTGTTGCTCTGTCTAATTCTCTTGATGTTTTGTCGTTTCTACAATGCCTGTTTTCACTCGAATGCGATCTCCGCCGCCTCAATACAACACGATCATCTTACCCGCGACAACGAGACACTTGGCGTCGTCCTGCCCATCGTCATGTTTAAGCCTCGGACAGACCATCAGGTCGCGGTCGGATTTACGGTCAAACGGGACAGGGGTTGCAGACGATTTGGTTGAAACATTGTCAGAAGAATCAGACCGTTGCGCTTGTAATTTTAACCGTGACTGGTATCAGCCGACCAGGCCGTTCATCTCTGACCTATACTCAGCGTAGCCCACCGTGTGTATATTCCCAGAAACTAGCTGTGCATCTATCTGATGGCCTGCCGTCTCGTTCTCATTGAACGACCCGCGGCTTAATCCTACTCGCCAAGATCCTTGGCATTGAACTTCATTTTCTAGGAGTCCATCGTACGTGTCGCCAAATTACAGTCATGTTGCTGTAAGCACAAATTCCTTTGGTGACTTTGAACCTGATCTACTAATAGGCGGATGATCATCTCAAGTGTTCATCACCTCTTTAGGCAGTGCGTTGATCCTGGACTTCTGCCGTTCTGATAAATTCCGCACGCGGCTGACAATCCATCGTTCCCTCACTCGTCCCACCGCAATGGACAGCGTTAGCTCTGGAGCATTTAATGATTTATGGTCCATTATGTTACCCGACATTTCCCAAACATGTGTGCGTGGCATGTAATCTGATCTGTGCTCGATCTAACAAGTGCCTCAGACGGAACTTTTGCTTTATGGTGGGCTAGGGTAGTTCCTCGCTCGCCCTAACCAGAATCCTGATCGGAACCAAAGGATTCTATATCAACCTCTTCATTGTGGCAATCCACACCATCTCTCGTCGGAAAACGGCGGGAAGAAGTCCTCTGCTAGTCGCGAGCTGGGCGATGTTTATTTTAGGAACTACGGGAATTTTTGTGCGCGTCTTCGAGACCGTGCTATCCGCCCGTTTGGTGCAGCAATTAGTTCAAAAGAGTACTGCACATTATCCTTCAGAGCTTGCACGAACCTATAGGTCACTAGTTGCGAGAGCAAATGTTATTTTGGGATAAATTAGTTGGTCCATGTGTTCTTTTTGCTTGTGCGAACTAACAAAGACTGGCAGTTTCGTGACAGATACCCTTTTCGTTGAGTCTTCCCTGATCTTCATGAAACCCAATCGACCATTTATGACTAGTTATATCGATGCTATGTGATATGGGGCCGCCAGAAGAAGGTCATATTCTTGCCTGCGATGCTCATCCTCTCCACTCTAGGTGAGCTATTCCTGCATGCTATGCAAATGTGCTGATACAACTCCTTCTGGGGCAGCCACATGATTTATCGCTGCTGCCTCCACTGCTATGACACGTGACCCGAATTCCGGGGATGTGTCGAGTGTCACGGGGCAGGCCCCCGAGATCGCCGAAGAGGTTGAACAGGACGAGGAACAGAGAGAATCTCGAAGGGCAGATAGCCCCGAAACTGGCGTTGATTCGACGAAGCGTACGACGACGAACCAAGAACTATATACTGGTACACGGTGAGGTAATTCGGAAACGTCGGTAAGTACAATATCGTAAATGTGTGGGAAAATGCAGTGATACAGATATTATATTGTAATGGGCATGTCCGAATCAATCGGAACATGGCCATGCCCATTACATCGACTGACTCGAGAGTCTCCTAAGAAAGTCTCTTCTCTTGCCGGGTGATCGCCTACTTGAAATAGTATTCATTATGGGCGCTGTGTCCAATCTCATTCTGGTGGCTCTCACTGGCAAGCAGGTTCACTTATCTTTTATCTATCACTGAAGCGAGAAACCAGCCGGTCGGATCTGGTGGATACGGCGGAAGACATTCCTTGTTGGCTCGAACGACCCATTTCGAAAGCATTACGATACTGCCATAATGCGGGTAAGGCCAGCAAGCGGCAGAGCCCGCTACCTCAAAATCTGTGTGCCTTGTGAGAAAAATAATCAAGTGTGCATTGTGCATCACTGGTAAACTATGTACAACCTTCTTTGGGATCATATTTGATTCCTACACTTAAAAGCATGCAGCTGAGTGATTTGGGAGAATATTGCTCCCATGGATGGCAGAGAGAATGTGATCCTGGAAGTCAGGGTCAATATTATTTGTATTCTGTTCATTGCACACATCAGCGCAGTAGGGTAAGGATAAGTTTGATGGAAGAGAGGTTGAAGAGTGGCAGTGAGAAAATTACATACAGTGTCTGGAGTCTGTAATCTTAAAACGGATGTCTTCGGTAGTGACTTTGGGTTCTGAGAGAATGCAATGCAATGACGGAACAGAGACTAGAATGGGATGTAAATAACCCTCAAAGGAATCAAAGAAATCGGTCACAGAGGGACGAACAGTTATCCGGTGCAGAAGACGAAACCGTTTCAAGATGTTTGCGTATAGCGCAGCGTAATTTGAATCGAAGATTACAGAGATATTTAATGATGAAGCGACATGGGATAGATTTTCGGTAGGCATTTGCTTACTATTTGTATCGAGGATAATTTGTAGAGTAGGTTAAGTTGTGGCTGATAGCGCGGCAGAACGGTCAGGACATGGAGCAGATGAAGCATCCACGACATAATCACTATGGGCACCGATCATAATGTGGTGCAAAAGAGCTCCTTGGCATTGAATCAAACTCATATCATGATGAGGTATGGCATGGAGCGCAAGCACATGTTTTATTATTGGCAAGTTGCATAGAGTACAGATATACAAGAGTGTGTAGAGTGGTGACACAGAAGAATATTGCAGACAATGTCCAAAGATTTTAGTCTCCATGGAAGGATGACAGTGAGTAGCAGCAGATGTGGATGCACAAGAGTGGCATGTAGAGCCATCGCCACAGATATACGAGAACGCTGGAGCATCTGTGACATAAGGTGAGTTGTTTAAACGGAAAAGCAGGGGAAAAACCGAACCAGGAGGAGCACTGATATCAACATCCATATCAGCGTCGTCATTGCATTGAGTATTATGACATGGATGAACAAGAGAAGCTATAACACATAGAGATGAATTCAGGGTTGAAATGCGATGTAATGGAAAAAAATACCAAGTTCAGCAGGGGTCAAGTTTGCGTGTTCCGACAGAACAGAAGCCAATCATGGTCCAGCCGCATATGCACAGCGCAAGAAGTGTCGCCATAGGGCAGAGAAAGAACAAGTGGTACGGACATCGTTTGTCAAGAGTCAAGACCCAATCGAGAGATAGCACAGAGTTTTCGAGATGAGGATCAAACGATGTCGAGAGAGGTAAGTTTTACTAAGTTATAGATGGTAGCGCCAGCAGGAGGCATGATGATAACATGAAGAGCTGGGAGGAGCTGGGGGAGAGAAGGGAGAAAGCGAAGAGCGAAGACGGGCTGCCAAATCAACGACAGCGGTTTTAAATTTAGCGAACCGCTGAAGCGATGACAGCTGTCGGCTTCACATCCGAGGCTTACGCAAAGGATATGAGCAAATCGTGATTTACTGCAGGGCCTGAAATTAGGGCGCTCATAAGACCCGTACCTAAAGGTAGCGGGAATTACCATCATGTATGGTTTGAAATTTATATCTACCCTTAAATATCACTACTGACACCCCACAGAATCGAATCCGGCGCAATATATTGCATTTGTGGAATAATGGTGATCGTTTCGTCGTCTGACGAGGTACCAATCATATTTGGCGGCATAGCATTTGCATTGGCAAAGCAAGGCATTGTGAGTAGAAGTTTTCAGTTCGCGCTTCGAAACTTCTCATGCGTATTTTAGAACATAATACCGACGTTGATCGTAGTAAGGGCTGGCCTGGGTCACAATATTCAAGACACAATCACAAATCAGACCGAAAAGCCTACTGGCCGACGCCTCCCTATTCCCCGGCAACAAATCCCAGCATTGGAAGCTGAAGAGGTGCTGCATATTAAACCGATGGGGGGGGGAGTGATGGGCGATGACTCAGACAAGATAACTGAACCTAAGTGTTGCTTTTGATTGACTGGTTGGACCGGTACTTATGCACTCGTTCTAAGTCGCCCATTCAGCGGCCTGCAGTATTCAATAGTTTGTCGGGCGTTGTCGCTGTATCTAATTCATTGAGTCATTTCAGCGAACCCAATTCGAACCTTCAACGAATGGAGTCGTCCTGCAAAAATAAGATCAAAATGAAGAGAAGTGCACATCAGCCACTGGGGCGGTCCTAATTGTTCGGAACTCGGCCACCTGCAATGGAATTCAAGCCAGCGAGCCATCCAGCATCCAACACGGTTACCGAGCCCAGTCGAATGAGCCCAATTGATCCGAATCGGCCGATACCGGCATGTCATCGGACCGGCGGCCAGAAACTGCAAATTTGCGTCTTCACCGTTGCCACAACGATGAAAAAACACAGCGAAAGCTGGGATCCCACCGGCGTCACCTCGATCTTCTACATCAGCCTCCAGGGTGGCGCCTCGCCCACCATCAATCTCCCGGTGAAAGTGGATGCTGGCCTCCAGTATATGGCAACCTGCGGTTTTGGCTGGCGCTTCGCCAGGAAATCGAAACCGAGGACAAAGTTGTGAGGTTGTTTCAATTTTTGTTGTCCACCGTTGTTTTCTGGTCGCCAAGCCCACGTGTCACCGCCTGCCTCTCATCTGCCACGATTCAAATCCTCGATAGAATTGAACGCTACAATTCAGTCTTTGAACTCACAACCACAGACCAGTTCCGACGCGGCGTTGTCGTTGCTCGAGCATCCCAACGAGTCATGCGCGACTTCCCACAAGAGCTGATTGACCATGTCATCGATGAGTGGAAGATCGCAGACCCCCAGGGCATGAAACCATGCGGCCTCGGCTGCACCGGAGCAGAGACCATCTCTTTTTCCGTGTGTATCTTGATGCAAAAAATGTTGGCGGCTTCGTAGATCTCGTCGACACATCTTCCCCTCCAAATCTCCAGAAATTCACCTTCAAATGCGCAGATCCTTCCAAGATACTCGATTATCTCCTCGCCCTCCTGCCCGAATCGTGTCATATTATCAGTGCCCATGTGTCCGGACTAGGAGAGGGAACGGCAGATTGGACCGCAATTGACGCTGCATTGGCCGAACCCCGACTCCTCACTTTAAAGTGTTCTATGTTCACATGTTAGTGGACTCCTCAGACAAGAGTGCAGTTCGTGTCAGAATGAGGACCTTGATGTTGCTGGCCAATGCGCGCGAGATTCCGGGATGAGCTGCAGGTACGTCCACGCCTTCGATAATTTACGTGGAGGAGTTGGTTGCTCATTCCGGAAACACGTCCGCCAGGTAAAGCGCCCGGCGTTGCACAAAACACCATATACCCCACCATTTTAGCCTTTGCTACACATGTTTCGTAGAACGCGAACCTCGGATCGACTTTCGGAGACATCTTTTGTTCAGGATTCACTCTCATTCAATACCTAGGAATTAAGTTGATTATCCCACCACATCCCACAGTGCGCAGTACATTTACCCAAGAATCCGATTGTTACGCTTCTTAATTTTAGCCGCGACTGATATCAGACCGGCTCGGGACCGTTCATGTCGGAGCTATACTGGGCGCAACCTGTGAGTCATGGTCGTCCCGGAAACTGCCTGTGCATCTGATCTCGTGCTGCGCGTCGCTCCCACTGACAGCGATTGCTTTCGTCAGAAATTGACCGAGATCATTGGCTTTGGGTTTCACCTCGTAAGAGGTTAACATCTGTTACCATGCTTTTCAACAAACGACCGCCATCCTAAGCACAAGGTCCTTTGGTGAGTTTGAATCTGATCTACTAATATATCCCCGTCTTCTAATAATAGGCGGATGATCATCTCATACTTTCATCGCATCCGTGGGCGGTGCGTTGATCCTCTCCCGTTGAGATAAGTCTCGCGCATAGTTGGCAATCCATCATTGCTCCCCCCTCTCTCCACCACAATGGATTATATCGTCAACGCAGGAATGTTTAACGCTTATGGACTGATATGTTAATCAATATTTCTCAAACAACTGTATGTGGCACGGGATCTCCCCTGTTTAAAATTTTAATGATATTTGATGTTTGAACTTTGTTTGGGCGGGAGTCCGCGCCATTTTCGTGCCTTCGTAACATCGCTTAGCATTCCGGAAGCTCGTGACTTTGATGGGAATACGTGAAATTTCGTGATTTTGATTGCTTTCTATGAAAGTTCGTTTGTATTCCGGGCTTGTCGAGCGGCAACTCTTAGGCACATCACGGAGTGATGGGAATCATCGGCTGGTTAGTTTTGGGTTAGCTGGTTAGGGGCTAGAGGTTAGTGGTTAGTGGTTCAGGTTAGTAAGTTAGGGTTAGTAGTTAGTGGTTAGGGCTAGTGGTTAGTGTTAGCAAGGGATCTATACAAAAAAAACACGCCCGGCCTTGTTGAAGCATCAATGATGGCCGAGATTCCGGGTTCTTGACCGTGCCGAGTTGAACTGACGAACTTTCACACAAATTAGGCAATGTGACGAACTTTCACATACAGCCGGTTTGGAAAGTTTAGAGGGGTTTCGTGAATCCTTGATGCTCCATTTTTGCTTACCTCTGTTTGACACTGCATCGCCGTCCGCTCCATCTTGCTCCACCTGTCGTCATCGACTGCCCTCGCTTGTCCTCGGCTGAGGAGGGAGTTTAGCAGCGGCGGGGGGAAGAGCTAGGACTGTCCATCCATCCTGTTCCCAGGTGTGCTCCCGATAGTGTGAAGAGGTCGAGTTGTTAATTAGTTGATTGCATGGGTGGTTGTGTTCATGAGGGAAGTCAATTTTCGATAATTATTCATAGTCTCGTGGTAGTTCAGTACATTTTAGTGCAAGGCTCATAATTCAGAGCAAGTCCCAAGTCGGCAATACAAACTTGTAAGGCTACTGAACTCCCTCCTCCGTATACAGCCGAGGACAAGCGATGGCAATTGATGATGACAGGTGGAGCAAGATGGAGCGGACGGCGATGCAGTGTCAAACAGAGGTAAGCAAAAATGGAGCATCAAGGATTCACGAAACCCCTCTAAACTTTCCAAACCGGCTGTAATACCATCAAAAGTGACGAACTCTCGCAACGCTAAGCGAAGTTACTAAGTCACGAAGGTGGGTACGACTCCCCAAAAATAAAATGCCCCATGGGGGTGGTCGTTTATAGGGCGGAGATCGACTTTTGGGGCGCGGAATAAAAGTGCATCCGGACCGCCATACCTCTCCCGGCGAGATATAAATTTCACGCATTGTTAATAATCTCCCGTTCCGTCTTCCTCCCTTCTCCCATCATGACCATGGAGTCCACTGTCCAGTCTGCAATATTTAACGACTCATGGCCCGCTATGTTATTCAATATTTCCCAAACAAGTGTATGTGGCATGCGATCTCCCCTGTGCTGTATCTGACCAGAACCAGACGGTACTCCTACTTTATGGTCGGTAGCTGCCTGCTTGCTCCGACGACATCCTCATGGCAGCCGAAGGAATATATATCAAGCTCTTCATTTTTGCAATCCACACGTCATAAAACGGCGAGAAGAAGTCCTTTACTCGTCGCCAGCTGGAGCATGTCTATTTTACACGGGAGTCATTCTCCGTATCACTCTGATCGTCCTTTCTACTCGTTTGGTACAGCAAGTTATTCAGCACCCGACAAATGATGCATCAAAACTCGAGGGCACCTACCATTCACTGCTTGTGACACAATATGCCATTTTTGAGATGAATTAGTCCGTACATGGATTTCTTTCGGTTCAACTCAACTCATAACACTGGCAGTTTCGTGACGGATAGCTTTCTCGTTTGAGTCTCTTTGACCTCTGTGTATTCACCTCGTTGTTCAATGTTTGTGACTAGTTGTATCGCTGCTATGTGATATGGGGATCACAAAAGAAGGTTATTAGTTTACCTGGGTTGCTCATGCTCTCCACGCTGGGTGAGCCCATCCTGTATTCGTTGCGTATATTTTGATCCTAATTTCTTTGCTATCCAGTCATAGGAATCGTCGATCTTGTCTCCGATTCTATGTCGCCAGTGGGTGATACCGACCTACGAATACCATTTATTATGGCCCTCATCACCAATGTCGTTATGTTGGTTCTCACCGGCAAGTAGAGCGGCTAACTCATTATTCCATCGCTAAAGTCAAGAACCAGTTGGTCGCATCTGGTGGATACGACGTGCAACATTGCTAGGTTGGCTTGGATGACGCATTTCGAAATCGCTACAATACCGCCGTTACTATCATGTATGCATAGTCTGAATTGTCACCCACCAAACCGCTAAACTTATCCCACAGGTTCGAATCCGGCGCAATATATTGCATATGCCTGATCATCATCGTGATCAACTTATCCTTTGAACACTTACCGATAACATTCTTCGGCATCACAGTTGGCCTGTCAAGACAAGTACTCGTGAGCCCAGGAGGTTTCCGCTCCGTGTTCGAAACGTCCTCACCTGTCCGCTAGAATATCGCACCGACATTAACAATAGTGCGGGTTGGCCTTGGTCACAACATACACGACACCGTCAGAAAAACGACCGAAAATTCGGCCAACCGACGGACTCGGAGTCCCACTGCCTTCAAGCAATCAAGTCAACCATCGGAACTTCGGGAAATGGTTCATATAAAGCCACTGACGGGATCTGCTCATACTGTGTGAAATACCCGTTTTCTTCCCAGTGTTGCACAGAACACCATTTTAGCCTTCGCCACACATGTTTCGTAAAATGTGGACTTCGGATCGACGTCTTTGGTTCAGGAATTATGTTGATTATCCCACCAGATATCCTACAGTACACAGTACATTTACCCGATTGTTACGCATCGTACTTTGAGCGGCGACTGATATCCGACCAGCGAACGATCGTTTAAAGCTATGTATGCTGGGCGCCGTCTGTCAGTCATGTCGTCACAGAAACTGGCTGCGCATCTCAACTCGTGCTGCACGTCGTTCTCACTGATTTCTGACTTTTTAATCCTGAGAAATTCACCGAGATCATTGGCTCTTGGGTTTTACCTCGTAAGAGGTATCTTGCTTGTCAACAAACGACCGTCATCCTAAGCACAAAGTCCTTTGGTGAGTTTGAACCTGATCTACTAATATATCCCTCCTCGTAATAATAGGCGGATAATCATCCGAAGGTTTCATCATGTCTTTGGGCAGTGTGTTGATCCTCTCCCGTTCATATGAACCCAGCCCATCGGTGCCAATCCGTCGTTCCTCCCCGCCGTCGTCCCACCAAAATGGATTACACCGTCAACTCTGGATTATTTAATGACCTATGGTCGGGTGTGTTGTTCAATGTTCCCGAAACATGTGTACGTCGCATGTATTTGCTGTTGCGGGATCTTACAAATGACTCAGACGGCACTTCTACTGTATGGTTGGTAGTTCCTCATTCGCGGTCGCCAAACACCTGATCGGAGCCGAAGGGATCTATGTCAACCTTTTCATTTTGGCGATCCATACCCTCTCTGGTCGCAAAACGGCGGGACGAAGTCTTTTGCTAGCCACCAGCTGGGCCATGTTTATTTTCGGAATTACATTGATTCTCATGCAAGTCATCGAGACCGCGCTAGCAGCCCGTATGTTGCAGCAAATTGTTCAACACCGTACAAATTATCCCTTCGACCTTGCGCGGACTTACAACTCACTGCTTGTGGTGGGAGATGCCATTTTCGCACTTAATAAGTTCGTCTATGGATTCTTTTGGTCCCGCCAAGCTGACAAGACTGGCAGTTTCGCGGCGGATATTCTTTTCGTTGAGTCTCCACCTATTGATAAATGTTCATAATTAGTTGTATCGCTACTATGTGATATGGGGATCCCAGAAGAAAGTGATTATTTTGCCTGGGATGCTGATCCTAGGTACTTTGGGTGAGCATCCTTTTTTAGTCCGTACAGATCTAGACACATAGGGTTTTTTTGGCACAGTTACTGGATGCATCGCCAGTACGGACAATCCTTTGTTGCTGGGCCCTGACTTTGATCTGCGAATACCATACATTATGGCCCTTGTGACGAATCTAGTTCTGGTGGTTCTCACTGGCAAGTTAATCTGCTCACTTCTATCTGCCGCTGAAGCAAGGAGCCAGCTGGTCGGATCTGGTGGACACGGCGCGAAACATTCCATGTTGGCTTGGATGACAAGTTTCGAAATCGTTACAATATCGCCGTTACCCTCATGTATCGTTTGATGTCTACACAGCGAAAGCTACTAATCTTACACCACAGATCTAGACTCGAATCCAGCGCAGTATATTGCATTTGTGCAATCTTAATGGTGATCAATACGTCGTTTGACCTCGGCGTGATCATACCCGGTATACTCAACGGTGTCGTCTTTCAGGCCATTGTGAGTAGACAAAGCTTTCAAGCCACATCTTAGTCCTCCAATCAGTCTTACAGAACATCATACCGAGACTTAGTTCTTGCCGCGTGACTTTATAACCATCTGGTTGGCGGATGCTGTGCCTCGTAGGTAGGTGGGTAGTAGCATTCACGGCACGGTCCAAATAACGAACGCCGGTTTCCAGGCGGGAATCAGTGCCCAGTCTGCTCTAATCCTGACATTCGACACCCAGGAATCATTATCTCGACCATATCTTACAGGGCCGCACCCTCGGTAATTTGTGTTCCTCTGTCCAACTCTCTCGATGTCTTGTTGTTTTTACAATACCAGGTTTGCACGTGGTCTCCGCAGGCTCAATACAACACAATCGTCTTACCCGCGGCAAAGAGGCACTTGGCGTCTTGTGCGGCCCATCGTCGCATCAGAGTTTTGACAGATCCCTGGTGGACCTTGTTTCACCTTGTTTCACCTTGTACAAGGTCAAACAAGGTCAACCAAGGTCTCAGAAAGGTCGTAATTTTCACAAGGTCAATATTTTCTTCAAAAAATTTTTTTTTTCTAGCGTTGATCTGGGACTGGTGGTAGAATTCATGGGGGTGTTTTTTTGACTCCCGACCTTTTTTGACCTTGTGAACTTGTCGAAAAGCTTGGGACAAGGTCACAAGCCCAAAAAGGTTACCAGATTTTTGTCAATTGGCTGATGTCGTCTAAGTATAAGCCTCGGACTGAGCACCAGGTCGCGGTCGTACGCGTGTCCGCTCCTCGTCGCATTTGCGGTCAAACGGGACCAGTGGGGTTATAGATGATATGGTTGAAACATTGTAAGAAGAATCAGACCGTTGCGCCTGGTAATTTTAACTCGCTGTGCATCTGATGCCCTACGACGTACGTCGCCCTCACGCATTGCCCCACTCCTTAATCCTCAGAAAATGACCATTGGCGTTGGGCTTCACCTCGTAAAAGGTCATCGTGCTTTTCAACGACCACCATATAAGCAGAAATTCCTTTGGTGAGTTTGAATATACCCCCCCGCCCCCTTCTCTCTTTATAAAGTCGCGTTGTCCAAAGCCTTCAAGGTCCGCTTGGACATCTCCGATGGCTCCCAATCTAGTCTCTCCTTCGTGAGTTAGACTCAGTCAGTGTCACCGAGGCGAAGTGCCGGGGCGCAAAGCGACCCAGCGCGCTTACTTATAATAATAGGGGGGCTCAGAGATAGACGCCGGAGCCTGACCGTACTACCAGGGCTCCAGCGTTTCTATCCTAGATGGATGGTCACCCCAAGTTTCATCACTGCTTTGGGCAGTGCCTCGATTCTCTCCCGTTGAGATAAATTCAGCACATCGCTAACAATCTATCTTTTCTTCCCCCGTCCCCCCACAATGGATTACACCGTCAACTCTAGAATATTCAATGACCTATGGTCCAGTATGTTGTTCAATATCTCCGAAACATGTGTACGTGGCATGTGTTTTGATGTGTGCGGGATCTCACAAATGACTCAGACGGCACTTCTACTGTATGGTTGGTAGTTCCTCGCTCGCGGTCGCCAGACAACTGATCGGAGCCGAAGGGATCTATATACACCTCTTCATTTTGGCGATCCATACCCTCTCTCGTCGCAAAACGGCGGGAAGAAGTCCCTTGCTCGTTGCCAGCTGGGCCATGCTTATTTTAGGAACTACATCGATTGTCCTGCGCGTTACACACACTGTGCTAATAGTCCGTGTGGTGTATCAAATTATTCACCAGCAGACACCAAAGTTCGTGCGACCCTGCGCTTCGCTGATTGCGACAGAAGTTGTCATTTTCGGAATAAATAAGTTCGTCCATGGGTTCTTTTAGTTCCACTAAACTGATAGGACTGGCAGTTTCGTGACAGACACTATTTTCGTTGAGTCTCCCATAATCTTCATGTGGATTGTTCAATGTTTTTGATTAGTTGTATCGCTGCTATGTAATATGGGGATCCAGGAGGAAGGTGGTTATTTTTCCTGGGATGCTGATCCTATCTACGCTCGGTGAGCAACCTTTCCTTAGTCTATATAACTGTGGATACAGAGGTCGTCTTTGGATCAGTCACAGGATGCATTGCCGGTCTCGCCGACACTTCATTCTTGCGAGGTCACTTCGATCGACGAATACCATATGTTTTGGCTACTGCCACCAATGTCGTTCTAATGGCTCTTACTGGCAAGCGGATTCGCTTATCTGTTATCTGCCACTGAATCGAGACACCAGCTGGTCGGATCTGGTCGATACGGCGAGAGACTTTCCATGTTGGCTTGGACGACAAATTTCGAAAGCGGTACAATATCGCCGTTACCATCATGTATGGTTTAATGTCTATACAGCAAAATCACTAACCTCATTCCTCAGACTCGAATCCGGCGCCTTATATTGCATTTGTGCAATCCTCCTCGTGATCGTTTCGTCGTTTGACCTCGACGTGATCATGTCCGGTATAATCACCGGTGTCGCAACACAAGCCGGCGTCAGTGGACATAGCTTTTACTTTGCATCCGAGCCCTCTAATCAGTCCTACAGAACATCATACCGACGTTGATCATAGTACGGGTTGGCCTGGGTCACAATATTCAAGACACGATCAGGAGTGGGATTGAAAACCCCACTGGCCGACACACTATTCCTGTCCGCCTAAGCCGAGCAGTGGAGGCTCATGAGGTACTGAATATTGGGCCTATGGAGGGGGAGTGAAGTGAAAGATGGCTGGATCTAAGTGTTGGGTTTGATTGAAATTGTCGCCCTGGGTGGTTCGACCGGTATTTATGTAAATAATTCAAAGTGGCTCCTGTTTAATGGCTTGTAGTATTGAATAGAGTGCCGTCTGTTGGCGTTGTATCTAGGTGATTGAGTTGTTCAGTTGAAACGAGATCCCTCGAACGCCGGGCTGGATTTGAACGTTGAGTGTTCAGACAAGCCCAATGTACTACACAACTAAAATGAAAATGAAAAGAATTTCACAACAGCCACCTGAGTGACCCTCATGAGTAAATGGGCTACCTCGCAAGTCATCAACATGGAGGTTTAGGTGAGCAGACCGTCGGACCGTCACGGCGGCCAGAAGCTCGCAAATTTGCATCTTCACCCTTGCCAGTGCCTCCTGAGATACGACTGGCGTCGACTACATCAGCCTCAGGGATGACGCCTCACGTACCAATCACCCGGTGAAAGCTGACGCCGGTGTCCAGTACAATACAGCATTCTTACACTCAGTCGAATGAGCTGTTCATTATTCTAAACACTTTAGGTCTCCTTAGTCGTGTCATGACATCCAATCTCCAAACTCGTCTTCATTTGCTCAAAGCCTTCGAAGGTAGTCGATTATCGCCTCACGCTCCTCCCCGGATCGTGTAAGGAGATCACCTTCCAGGTGATACAACCAGGAGAGGGAGAGGCACTGTGCTAGCACTATGTAAGGGATGGATCTGCTACATGCGGTGGCTCCAGTGATGTCCGGACCACGAGGCAAGATTAGATTAGATATTTTTCCTTTTTGAGATGCGTGCGACACTTACCCCTCGATAATAGCACGTCGTGGTGTTCGCGCAGCCTTTGACGACTGATTAGAATAGTTTCATTTTCGTTATAAGTAGTTCTAGTTTCGTACTTTCTTTACAATCGAACACTTCACCCACTCAGTTCCTGATTCTCAACACAACTCTCGCGAGATCCTGCTCTTCCGCCGACACCTCGAAATTACGCGGACCTCACACATTACCCCAATTCCGCACTCTCAAACGGTTCGATGTCAAACGACACAGACCAAAGTGCACTGTATGCCGGAATAAGGAGCTTGATGCGCAACAGCAGGGTTCCAGTTTAAACCTGTCGTACCCCTACGAGACCTCTGCGTTCAAACCGGTTCGAACCATCATGGTTCGAACCCTGGTCTTACTTTTATATAACTTGCGCACAACTTCAACATGTAATGGTTCCAGCTGGCTCAAACTGGTTGGAGCTATGATGGTTTAAACCGGTTGGAACCAGTTGGAGCCGTGGTGGTTCAAACTGGTTGAGGTCGTGATAGTTTGAGCTATTTGTTCTCATGTGTGAACCAAAGAAAAAAAATTACAGATTTTGCCATGGACCTCAACCTCACACTGATAAGAAAATATTTCTCTTTGTTACCTGGTACTCTCAATGAACAATGAGATGCCAAGTTGTAATTATTCATAATGTAGATCTCTACCCCACTTTCCGTAGTTACGTCCCAGGGCAGATCAGTATATTCTCCACATTTTACCATTAAGAACTACTCATCTTCCAGGCTCAAGCTCTATTTCCAGTTCAACTCAAGATAGAAGCTAGCAAGCATCCAGGGAGCACTTGTTTGCATCATTATGACTTGAGTTCTCAGATACAGGAACTCTTACAGTCTTAGTGCGTCAACATGGGGGCGCCCTGAGTGGTAGAAATATTCGTTTGGACAAGGACTTAAAAATCTGTAAATTCTGATCGTAGTTGCTATCAAATCCTGACCACAACTGCTCACATAGTCCTACTGCGAGCCACGGAGCCTCACAGTTGGAACCACTTGAGTTCAAAGTATGATGGTTCCAACCGGTTCCAACAGGTTCGAACCGTGATGGTTCCAACAGGTTCAAACCACTGATGGTTCAAGGTTCAAACCCCGAGAGTGGTTGGAACCGTGATGGTTTGAACCTGTCGTTCAAACTGCATGAGCTTGAAACACAACCATATTGGTTCAAACCTGAGTTCAAACACAGAGTTACAGGCAAGTTATATAGAAGAAACACAACGGTTCAAACCACCATGGTTCAAACCAGGTTCAAACCGGGGCCCTCATAGGGATACGACAGGGTTTAAATTGGAACCCTGCTAGGGTACATTCCGCCCCCCGAAAAGTCGACCTCCGCCCTATATATAGGGGTGTTTTGATGATCTGCGCCCTATAAACAGCCACCTCCATGGGGCAGTTTATTTTGGGCGCGGAACGCATCTCCGCCCTTATAAACTCAAGTCCCGCCCTATATAAACTCAGACCCCGCCCTATAGGAAAGTTGAGCCCCGCCCCTAATAATTTTTGCTGCCGCCCCATACATAAATTGAACTCAGCCTAATCTGGCTAATCTGCAGTCAGTCGCAACGACGAAATGACAACCATTGAATTCAAAGTAAGTAAGGTAGCGACGATGTGCGACATTGGTATCAGTAAAGCGAGCGGTAAGGAGCAGGCGGAACGAGGTCAGTGGTATCAAGGAGTGGTTTATGGATCAGCGACTCAGAGCGTGGTAAAGGAGTGGACGCAACGGATGGATCAGTGACAGAGATAACGGAAGGACACAATTAGAGTCCGAATATGACCGATAACGAAAGAATGGCGGTCGCGTTGGTATCAAGAGGCTGAAATGTCAGTATTGGATGCTGTCGCGAAGGGCAGCACAGATAGGCTCGTCTGTTTGAAGTGCCATCAGCTTCGCTATAGCCTTATCCACCAGTGTCTCCTCCTTCGTAACATGCCCGGTTCCCCATAGCCACCTGACTGTCCGCTTCTGACATCCGTCGCAAAGACCCTCAATGACGGCGTCATCCAGCATATTGAGGAGCTCGATGCAAGGAATGGGGACATCTGGATGGTGCATGAGCCTCGGAACAGTAAGGGTCCACTCAGTATTCCGGGCGACAGCACAATTGGCCATCGTATCACAGTCAGGATCATTTACGACGGCCGGCGTATCGAAGGCGAACTGCTTGCGGTGTTTTTCGATCTCTGCGTGCGTCTGTACCAACCAGTAATATGCAGCCTGACCAATTTGATCAATGTGGCCCATCTCGAGTGAAGTAATGGGCATCTCCATCAATCGGCGGAACGCCGGCTCAATCCACTTGTCAATGCGATAAACGTCGTTGATGCAACACTGGGCTGCATTTCATGTCCTGCTCCATCCACTTCTTGATACCAGTGTGACCGCAATTCCTTCGTTATCGGTCATATTCGGACTCTAATTGTGTCCTTCCGTTATCTCTGTCGCTGATCCATCCGTTGCGTCCACTCCTTTACTACACTCCGAGTCGCTGATCCATCTGTTGCACCCACTCCTTGATACCACTGACCTCGTTCCGCCTGCTCCTTACCGCTCGCTTTACTGATACCAATGTCGCACATCGTCGCTACCTTACTTACTTTGAATTCAATGGTTGTCATTTCGTCGTTGCGACTGACTGCAGATTAGCCAGATTAGGCTGAGTTCAATTTATGTATGGGGCGGCAGCAAAAATTATTAGGGGCGGGGCTCAACTTTATATAGGGCGGGGTCCGAGTTTATATAGGGCGGGACTTGAGTTTATAAGGGCGGAGATGTGTTCCGCGCCCAAAATAAACTGCCCCATGGAGGTGATTGTTTATAGGGCGGAGGTCGACTTTTCGGAGGGCGGAATAAATGTACATCCGGACTGCCATAGTCATAGAGTTGGCTAAAAATAAAAATAATAACAGATACTATCACGCGCTGGGAAGCTGGCCACACTGGGAAGCTGGCCACTTGCTAAATATAAGCATGAATACTGCTGAATGTTGAGCACTCCGACTCGGGGGAGGGAGTAGGACCTCTGACGCCCATGTATGCCAAATTTGGACGCAAAATGATGAGTTGATCGAAAGTTGTGGCGCGTTTGATTGCGGGCCGAAGGGTGAGAAAATCATTTTCTTAACTCCGAGTGGCCGTCTCGCTCATTTCTCCACCAATTCTTGGTCAATCTACGATTTCAGGGGCTCGTTCTTCTTGTCTGGTCTCAGGATTTCTCCTGGTCATGAAAAGATCTCCAGAACTGCACCCTTTCTATGCTAAACTCGAACATATAATTGCAATACAACCTTGAGTACCCCGACACGGCGACCCACATAACAAAGGATCCTTCCACACCACGGATCCAGCACTGTACATGGGCCATGATGATAATGGAAAAATTGTTTGTACATATATGCCTCAATTCTATCTATTTAATACCTCTCTCAATGTCGTCTGATATGCTAATTACCTGATTTTCGGTGGTAACAAAGTTTAAATGTCGGGTTCTCAGCAGTGGGACTCAGATATAGAGCAGAGGATCCAGATACATTCATAACAAGTACAGAGTTGAAACCCGGATGCGAAAAAAAAGAAGTTCTTCCGCATTTCTCAATGGCAAGGCAGAAAATCGTAATTCAAAGTTGGGGGATGCAATACTATTACCTCGTAGTGTATGCTCAAATATTTTCAGATTTTTTCGGTGAGTAGTTGTGCCGCATGAACACATTGTTTTTGTGACCTGTTTTGGTGGAGGACCCCGATCCGAAAAATCGGGTCACGTACACGTGCCGATCGCACTCTCACGCCAATCTGTAGCTCTGAGGAGCGAGAGGGAGTGCTGAAACCCCCCCATGCACAATATCAGGTCTGGAAAATGTGGCAGACACTCACAATTACGATACTCTCCTCAAGACTTCTGGCACAGCCACAAAATTTCGTTTTTGGCACGTTTTCGATTTTTTGTGCTCGCCGACGTTTGACGGGGGGTTCTTTGACTGTCAAGCATTGCTCACTATATCTATAAGAGTATTTCCAAAAAAAATAGGATCAACCACGTCAAAATTGAGCCTATAATTCTATATTTTTCGCATCCGGGTCTTTTTCGCATCTGGGTTTCAACTCTGTATATGAAGCCACCTGCAGCTTATTTTGGCCAAGCGCGGCCTCTCACTGCTGCACGGCCTTCATTTGATTAGTGATATGGATCCCGCCGCTCCTCCTTCTCATCAGAAGCACCCAGTGCTACCCTTTTTATGGGTCCAGTGTAACATTTTAAGGCCTAGAATATATCATCTACATCCCTTGAATATATTATGCACCACGAAGCTATTGATTGAGCTAGAAACAATGGATTTGCGTGGGTGGCCAGGTACCGTGTCAATTGCCTATCTGGGAGTTCTGACCGAAATAAATACACTACACAGTCAAAACATCACTAAAATTGGTGTAAGTGGGCTTCACTTGTTCACCAGATGTATGCCTACCATTTAAAGCCCTCGGACGCTCTGAAAGACCCTCGAAGAGTTACTGATGACCGAAAATAGCTAAGGTGGCCAGGTTCCCGGCGGTTGATAGTATATGAAGAAGACAACGAATATGAGTGATAAGAAGAAAGGGAAAATCAAGGATTTAAAAGAAATGCGGATGTGGGGAGTCGAACAAGCGACCTCCAGATTTCGTGGGGGGGTACCGCCACTAATATATCACAAAAATCGTAGTGAAGCTTTTTAGAAAGCCTTCAACACAGCCACTATTACCAGGCACAAAAAATGGAACAAGGATTGAGAGAGGTCGCGAAATCCTCATATCGTTTTGTTAAATGGACGATCACTTACTTACATAAGTACTCGTAAAGTCACTCAAAGGGAACCCCATACCTGCAAAAAAACAGGTTCTTCACCATTTTAATATCAACCTCAATGCGCCTAATCTGGAACCTGAGAAATGAGCGGTTATTTGAAACACATACCTGCCCTTCAGAACAGGAAATACATAACCGTTGGGTGTCCGCAATTAATGCTGCCTTGAGGCAAGATCAGTTGCTCACACACAGAGCCCGATTTGGCACTCTTGCCATTAAAAAAGAACTTGTACTAAATACCTGGAGCGGTACACTGCTCAATGAGGATTCCCTGCCGGATGACTGGATAAACTCAAAGGGGGTTTTAGTGGGTATATGGCCCATCACTTGAAAAAATGGAATAGGATGATAATGAACGGTCAGAGTCCCACACGAACATTTTGTGCGTAACGGCATTTCCTCCTGGACAACTTCCCGGCTATACTGAAAAATCAGTTCTACCAGCGGATACACTTGGAATGCTTTGCAGACTGAGTTGTATTATCTCAAATGCTCCAAAAAAAAAAAAAAATTAACGTGGTTGTTATTGTGTTGCACTGTTAGGCATCACCCACGTTACACCACACCCAGTTATTATTTAAGTAGAAAATAATGTACACCGCCAATTTGCGTGGACGTGGCTGCGACGTGGAAGCCACAGCAATTACACCTTCCGACGCCGGCTGGCTGTGACGTGCAAATCACATTGTAGCCAGTTTTGGACGGGAATCCCTGCATTATGTTCCCATTCGATCTGTTGTACAGCTTGTTCTTCGGCCACCCACGCGATGGACCATTGTGTGTTTGCCGAATATCCGGTGCAATGTGCGACAGCCATTGTTCTTATCCCGCTTTCGGCTATCATTCTAATTCACCTCACATACCGGTACCACAATGGAACACAAAGGAGCGAAAAAATAACAATAGATTGATGAAACAATGTCTACTATAGCAGCATACGGTATAGAGGAATCTTGAAGTCTTGCAGGAAAAAAAGGTCTTCTGTGTCTTGCGGACTCTTCGACCTTGATCAATTAAAGGTATCTTGTAAAGTCTTGAGACGTTTTGAAGTTTGAAGCTGAGTGGTGACGCTTTCGAGCAGTGTTGATGAGGACTTGAGTCTTCAGGTGTCTTGAAGTCCAGGCACATCTTGAAGGCTGAGTGCAAGCATAGAGAAACATTCAGGGTTGAGGTAGCAAGACGAAAGCGGCGCCAGGCAGACATCTTGATGTCGGAAGTGTGAGTGGCAGTGGCAATCAGTCAGGCTAGTGTGGCTTTCCAAGTCGGCGCAAATGGTAGGGAGGGTGTGCCAGTCTAGCACAAATATTTGACCAGGAGTCCAGGCCACCGATCCGCAGGTTGGCTTGTACTTGCCACCGGGCCTAGGTTCGATGTTGGACGAGTTTCAGTTGGTGGTGGCAATGAATGTGTGTTCGAGACGCGCTCGTGGGGGTCGGTGTGGAAGAATGGAAAGTCCTGCTGTCGAAGGAGAGGAGTCCCGTTGTCGAAGGAAAAGAGGAATTGTGAGCAGAAGAACGGTGGTGGGAGAGGTGAAAGGAAGGACGGAAGCGCCAAATATTTGCCCTTTTGTTAATCATCCATCACGGTTGATCCCGGAGAGTCCCGAAGTGGAACAATGCAAGAATGTACTCAGAGTCCTCAGGCACGGCAGGGACGATAGATATGGCAATTTAACTGACTGAATCGCGCCCCCACATTTTTCCTATGCGCCTGAATGTGTTAGGCACGCGAGCGCAGTGTACGTATATATATATATATATTATCACGTCAATATTAATTCGCGGCTAGTAATTATGGCGAGTTAGATGCATAAATCCCTGTGGAGGGGCTTGGATACAGGTGTGCATACTGGGTTTCTAACCAGATGGCCCTAGGCTGTTTGACTGGGCAAAGAACAGCTGTTCCAGGGCTGGATTCCAAGTCGCAGACAGCTGTTTATTGACCTCATTGTTCACATGGAACCGAGATGGTTACCATATCAGGAAGACATGGTCGGGTGAGTGGGAGGCAGCTGAGCCTTCCACCTCAAATATGACTGTCGGATAATAGGCAAACAGTAGCTTTAATCTTCTGTCGTACTACCACATACTGTCAATACGATCTATTGAGATACAGAAGAATATAAGACAATGTATTTAGCAGAGATTTCTCCCAGTATATATACTGTACAGAATTACTAGAATGTTAGAGAGCTTTCTACGGTAGCTGAGTAAGAACTTAGTAAGATTATTCTAGACGGATGTAGATCTATGTAGATCACGGTCAGGTGATCATGTCTTCAACACTCCCCCTCAAGTGCGAATCATCCCGAGAAGGGATAAGAGATATTCGTGCTTGCTGCTAGTAAGCCCTTTAGTGAAAATGTCGGCAGCGTTTTCGTCTGTTGGGATGTACGAGACTGAAACCTTGTTAAAGGCAATGTTCTCCCGAATAAAATGGTATCTGATGTCGATGTGCTTGGATCGAGCATGGTAACCAGAGTTTTGGGCAAACGAGATGGTGCCGTGATTGTCGACATTAATGTGGGCTGGCAGGGAAATGTCAAGTCCAAGTTCTGTCAGAATTGTGCGGAGCCAGAGAGCTTCTCGTGTAGCACTGGATAGCACCATGTATTCTGCTTCCATGCTAGAGAGGGCTACCGTGGGTTGTTTCTTTGAGTTCCAGGTGACGGCTCCACTGGCATATTTGGATGTATATCCAGTGACAGAACGACGGGTGACAGGATCATTGCCCCAGTCAGCATCAGAAAATAGTTCGAGTGTGGTGATCTGGTTGGAACTATACTGAATGCCAAAGTTGGTTGTGCCGCGAAGATACCGGAATACCCGCTTAACAGCAGTTAAATGTTCTGGGCCAGGATTCATGTTGAATTGGCTCAGTGTTTGCACTGCATATGAAATATCGGGACTTGTGGTGATTGCGGCATAGAGTAGTGAGCCGACCATGTTCTGATAAGAATGTTTGATCTCAGGGTAAGATTTATTATCAGGGAGTTTGTTGAGCTTTACGTTGGGGTCGATGGGGGTGCGAACTGGTTTACACTTGTCCATCTGATACTTCTCAAGTATCTTTGTGATGTACTGGACTTGTGTCAGTTGGATGGAATCTTTTGTGCGAGTAATTTCCATCCCAAGGAGCTGTCGGATCTCTCCGAGTTTCTTGATGGAAAATTCAGCATCAAGTTCTGACTCCACTTGTGCCATAAGTGTGGAAGAGGAAGTGAGAATGGTCATGTCATCGACATGAACAGCAATAATAGCAATGTCGGAGTTTTTGCGCCGAATATAGACACATTGGTCGGATGTAAGTCTGGTGTACCCGAGTTTAAGAAAGGAGGAATTAAGCTGGAGGTTCCAAACTCTGCCAGATTGCTTTAATCCGTAAAGTGTGTGATGGAGACGGCATACTCGGGTGGTTCCATCTTCATATAATGCAGGCTGCTGCATGTAAATTTCTTCATCCAATTTGCCGTTAAGATAAGCTCCGATCACATCAACAACATGAATTTGGAGATTGTAACGGGCTGCAAGGGCGAGGAGAAGTCGGATGGTCTCCATACGAACAACTGGTGCAAATGTCTCGTCGAAATCTACTCCAGGGATCTGAGAAAATCCTTTGGCAACGAGGCGTGCCTTGTAACGTGAGATATTGCCACTGTCATCACGTTTGATGCGGAATACCCATTTAGATGCGATGGCAGAACGGTTCACAGGGAGCGGTTCAAGCGTGAATGTGCCGAGTGTACGTAATTGGGCCATCTCTTCATCCATAGCTTTTTGCCAGAGTGGCCAGTCAGTGCATGATTTGGCATCCTCTATGGTGAGTGGGTCATCTGCAAGGAGATCAGTATTGGCGACAAGTGTGAAGTTGATGGACGTGTTTGATGCGACACGGTGTTTCCAGGCATCAGGTTTATCTGGAGATCGTGAGGCCGGATTATTGAGTAGCCTGTAGTCAGTAGGGACTTTGGCAGTGCGGGCAGGCATTTCCCGACGTGCAGGAGCTGGTTCTGGTGCTGGTGACTGAGTGGGGTTGGGATTTTGTTCCTCAGGAGTGGGCGGTGATTGTTCCGGTGTTGACAGATCAGAATCAGAGTCCTTCTCCCCCTTGAGCAGCAACGACGGAATATCAGGAATTTCTGATGATTGTGTGGGTGTGTCGGGTGCAAATGTGATGTTTCGGCTGGTCTGGATGGTGTGTGCATCAGGATTATAGTATCGCAAAGCTTTTGATTCATCTGTTAGGCCTGTGAAGATGAATGGACGGGTTTTAAGGAACAATTTCCCTTGGTTTCCGTCTTGTCTGAGAACCCAGCATGGTGAGCCAAATTCCTGGAGAGTTGAAACATCTGGTTTCTTTTTCCAGAATGCTTCATCAGGCGTGATTGGCTTATTAAGTGCGCGGGTCGGGGAACGGTTTTTCAGAAATGTTGCATAAGCGACTGCTTCTGGCCAAAGAAAAGTGGAAGATTATACTCTGCCAGCATGGCACGAGCATGTTCAATAAGTGTGTGATTTAATCGTTCAGCAACACCGTTTTGAGCAGGGGAGTAAGCGGCAGTGAGTTCAAGCCGAATTCCGTTATCTGCGAGGTATTCTCGGACTTTGACGTTGAAATATTCTTTGCCGTTGTCACATCGAAAACATTTGATCCGTCTCCCAGTTTGGGTTCGGATATATTCGGTGTACTGCCGAATCTTCTGTTCAACCTCGGATTTCCGCTTCATGAAGTAAACAACACTTCTGCGAGTTGCACCATCAGTGAATGAGATGTAGTAGCGTGAACCATCAATGCCGGTTACGCGTGAAGGTCCCCAGACGTCGGTGAATGTTATATCACCGATTTCCGTATACTTGGTGTCAGATTGTGACGGAAATGGCATAACGTGTGATTTTGCTTTGACACATGTCTCGCATTGAGGGGAAGGTGGACTGGGGTCATTAATGACCATGCCAGTGACCATGTTCTTGTCCTTGAGCATCTCAACTGATTTGTGCTGCAAATGCCCGAAAATGCGATGCCATTTGTCCCAAGAATGACCATGGGAAGCTGATGATGGAAGCGCGATGTTGGGTGAATCGGCGGACTTGCCTGATCGAGGAGGACGAATGGGGCTGGGTGTGATAAGAACCTTATATAGATTGCCGATGCGGGTGCCACGCATGATTTCGCGTGGGGAAGAACCAGGTGAAAAGACCTTCATTGTGTCCCCATTGAATTTGAGTGAAAAGCCAGCACTGGTCATGCAAGCGATGGATATGAGGTTGTAGGGAGCATCAGGAACATGCAGTGAATTATTAAGCGAAATGGAGTAGGCATTTTTGCCAGCGTGGGATGAGATCAAAGCAGTGCCGATGCCGAGGCTTGATGTCTGTCCAAAGCCTGTGACGGTGTGGCCGGGAGTTTCCATGTAGTTGGAAAATAATGATTTGGATTTAACAATGTGTTTTGTGGCTGCACTGTCTGCTAGCCAAGTGTTTGGTGGGAGGTTAACAGGTAGATTGGGGCTGTTTGTCATGAACGCGAAGTCAGATGCGGCATCACGATCTGTGTCTTCGGTCACATGAGCTCGGCCTGAATTCCGCTGTCGTGGCTGACTGTTCCTCTCCTTCTGCTCCTTTGTGAACATTTTTCCGGCTTTTGTGTCCCTGCAATCAGCGATGACATGCCCCTTCCTTCCACACCCATAACAAGTGACATTTGAGTTATACTTGCTCTGTTTGTAATGAGTTTTGGCTGCAAGCGCAACTTCGTCAGAATTTGGCTTGGCAGTCCGTTGGCGATCTTGTTCGAGGATGCGGGCTATGAGTTTGGAGGAGTCATCGAGGGAGGTGGTGTCAACTCCTTGAATAAAGGAGTTCCAGGAGTCTGGGAGTGATGTGAGAAGAGTGATGCAAAATTCCGACTCGGTTAGTGATGAGCTAAGTGATGCAAGCCGTGTGCGGAGTGATGTGAGGTTACGAATGTGTTCCTCAATGTCACCTCCTTCCTGGCAGAGAGCTCGCATGAGCTTCCTTCGAAGAAGAACGATGGCGATGGCACCTTTCGGCTGGTAGGTTTTGGCAAGTGTGTCCCATGCATCCTTTGATGTGGCTGAGCTTGTGATATAGACAAGCGGGCCATCCGCTACCCGGAGTCGGATTGCGGAGAGTGCCTGCCGATCCTTTTTGTACCATGCAACCACAGAAGGAGCTGTGTCAGGTTCATCATCATCTTCCTCACGATCATCTAAAACCGCGAAAGCTTTACTACGAACGGCCTCCCCCCCTGCACACTCCATACAGTGTCCAGCGGCGTAGTGGAGCTGCCCCGAGTAAACTCAGCGTACGGATAAACGTGTAAAATAAAATTAGCCTTCCCCCAAAATAATCTCAGGGCGTCGTTGTCTTGATTTAGCTCGCGGTCGCTACGCTGTCCCTGAGCGGGGGAACGAGTATCACATCTCGCTATCACGCACTTTCTGCTTGGCCCTATTGGGCTGAGAACGCAGGGGGGAAAAATCCTTGCCTCGGTGTCCAACCCTAACCCTTTTCTCTCTCTCTTTTTTCTGTCCTGCAGTGGCGGTACCTATATAGCCTTTGACAGAACTTCTCGCGACGTCAAAGTCAATTCTTCGCGACGTCGAAGCCTCATTTAGCACTGATGGCGGCGGCTCCCAAAATAGTCGAGGCAGCGCCTACGCTGCTGCTGGTCCCCTCCTTCTCTTACTCTGGCACTCCCTCTGCCCCCTCCGCTCCCAACCCCGGTGCGGGTGCTCTCGCACTGCTTCCTGTCCCACCGGCTGCAAACTCGGCTCTCGCGTCGATCATTCAATCGGCTTCTGCGGGGGACGTAAACGGCGTTCGCGCACACGTCTTGGCCGCTGCTGGCAGCCTCGACGATGACGACTACGACCCCGACCTTGAGGACTTCCTCTCACCGGCCCCTCCTCCACTCGAGCCAGCCCCCTCCTCGCAGCCTGGGGAGAAGGGCAAGGGAAAAGCCGGGGCGCCTCCGCCACCCCGTGTTCCACCTCCTCCGCCGCCGGTCGACACCAACGGGGTGCCCACGGCGCCGTCTACCCCCGTCGCGTCTGGCGCCGCCCATCCATCCACCCCCGTCGCATCAGGCTCCGGCTCCGTCCACCCCTTCTGCAAGGCGGTGGGGTTCACTCCTGGCGAGGCTAAAACACCGGGCAAACGCTGGGAGAAGAAGGACCACGAGTTGACCCGTGCGCATGTCGACGGACTCCTCGCAGCGAGCACGCAGCTCGACGACCGAGTATTCCATCTCAGCTCTGATTTGAGCGAGATGGGTGAATGTACGCGACCTGTAATCACATACCGACGAATGACGCTAAATACATTCGCAGCAATGCAAAACCAGATCTTGGAGCTTCGGGACATGGTCAGCTCCCATACTGGCACCGTGGGCGGACCCCTCTCGGCGAGCGACATCGCCGCCATCGTTCAGCGCGTCGACATTGCCGCCATCGTCCAGCGAGTCCAAACCCAAGTGCAGTCGCGCGACTTCACCGCGGCCGACATCGACACCATCGCCGAGCAAGTCCATGCGCGCGATGGCCACACCATGAGGGAACTCGTCCGTGCGAGCAACAAGCACGGGTCGAACTCCTCCAACGCCGCATCGGCCATCGACGACCTCAGCTCCCGCCTCAATGCCCTCGAGAATACGGCCGCCGATCAGGTGGGACGTATCTCCGAGCTCGAAAGCACCGTCGCCGCGCAGGCTTCCACCATCGCCCGTCTCTCTGCCCGTCGCGTCGCTTCTGCACCGGCGCCCCACGTCGAGAACGTGCAAACGCTGCGGTACATCAACGACAACAGCAAGCATCCACGCGAGGACGAGATCGACGACGCAACTCGCATCGTTCGACCCCGCGTCGAGCAAGCGGCTTTCGTCGCCGACCCAGCACCGGTCGTATACGCTGCGCCTGCGCCTGCGCCGGCCGTCGTGCATGCCCCCGCCCCCACCGCTGCGCCATTCCCCGGGCACACTGCCACCGCCGCTCCGTTTCCCGGACACGCCGCTGCGGCGCCGGCCCCCGTCGCCGCCCCTGCCCCCGCCCCTCGTAAACCCTTCGACGCTGCCTGCGAGGTGCTCATCGGCCCCGTCACGTGGAATGTCAGCGGCGACGGAAAGACCACGGTGAAGACGGACGTTAGCAACCTCATCAGGGAGATAATCCCTACTGCCCCCGCCCGCATCACCTTCCGCACTCGCCGCTCGAACCCTCATCCCGCCTCGTACACCATCTGCACCTTTGACACGAGCGCTATCGCGGACTGGGTGGTCGACAGCTGGGCTTCGCTCAACCACGGCCCGTACAGTTCTATTACCGCAACGTCCATGCTCCCAAAAGTCTAAGGGCAGCTCAGCCCCACTCTTTATTTATTACTTATCCTTCATCCACGCGACTCTTGTCACTACCGCCACCGTTTTCTTCACCTATACACGCTTTACCTTTATGTATTACACCTCCTGCCCAAAATGTGTCCACAGAGACCCCACCCCCTCCTACGTCTTCCTTTACAACTTCTATTCGCCCTCTCGATACCATGCAGATAGTTACCATTACTAGCTGGAATATCAATGGTGCCTTTCCTTTACAAATGAGCTGCCCGATCTTCCGTAAAGATCTCGAACGATACGACATTAATTTATTTCAGGAAACACAATTGCGTCCTCAACAGGATGATACTCTTGTAATGCCTCATGGCTATTCTATCCTGTCGCGAACACGGAGGCCTAAAGCCTCCTTCGACAAGTCATGGGGTGGTGTAGCTGCAATATCCCGCTCGACCCTGAAACTTAAATATCGGGAAGACTTTTCCGGTCCCGATTTCATGGTCCTGCAACTGGGCAGGGTTCTTATTTACAATGCCTACATACTTCCTGAGACGACCCAATGGGCCGGAACACTGGACAAAGACCCATGCGAGGCACTCGCAGCGTCGCTGTCATTAGCATATACAGCACAGTTCGAAATCGTCGCGATGGGGGACTTGAATGCCAGAATTGGAGCCCTGAAGGCTAGTGAGCGCGATCCACCGTGTACCTCGATGGATAAGGGCAACTCTACCTCACGGGGCCGATGGCTATGCAAAGTTTTCGAAGATTATGACATTGTCTTCGCTAGCGGCGCCGACTGCTTTGGTCCTGATAGTGGGAAATATACTTCATTCCAGGGCAAAACACCGGAAACAATGCGCAGAACCGTGATTGATTACGCTGCGTGCTCCCGCAGTCTATTTCCGCGTGTCGACTCCTTCACAGTAGCTGATCAAGTACCTGGGTACGACCATGCAGCGATTACGCTGGGCCTGAAAGTTAACCTTGATGAGCAAAATGCCATGTTTGCAAGTCCTCGCAAGAAACGTAAGGTCGATATTCGGCTCCCTGATGAGACAGCATTAGACAGACTTTTAATTGCCACGTTGGCTGCGGGGAAGGACGAGGAGAAGAAATTGCTCACCCTCTACGGTCCGGTTCTTGCTGTCACGGAACCTATAAAAGTTACAATTCATGGTTCGTGCATGAATGCAGGTAAAATTACTGCTTCCGCTGGCGCGGCCGCATACTGGGGACCCAATGCGCAGCTCAATGCATCCGCGAGAGGATGGGGACTGCAGACGAGTCCCCGGGCAGAGCTACTGGCAGCGTTGATTGCTATCCAAAAAGCCCCTACATTCAAGTCACTGGAAATTTCGACTCGCTCGGAATATGTGATCCGCTCCGTCGTGTACTATGCTGCAACCAGTGATGCGTGCGGCTGGAGATGTGCAAATGGCGACCTGCTCAAACGCATTCTGGGCCGCATCAAAGCTCGCACAGCACCATTAAAATTCTGTCACTTGAAACTGGCCAATAGTGCGAAAGACGGTCACCTTATTGAGGCAACTGCAATGGCTCGCACAGCGTGCGGATTCCCGCGTGCCCACCCACCGGAAGATGTCGAACAGACTGCTCAGATGACAGTCCAAGGCTGCGCACTGAACGTGCCAAAAGTTACGGCGGATATTGCCAATAACATGGGTACACCAGAGTCTGAGAAGGCCGCCAAGAAACCGGTGCGCGCAGAGTTCCCGGTCCCACATAGAGGCAGAGACAAGCTTGCGGCCATGCGGGATGTGAATCGCAAGAAAATCATGGAAGTGCCGTCCAGAGCAATATTCTGGAAGGAGATCAAGAGAATGGCAGATCCCAAACCAGGTCCGATATCCGTGTCTGCGGATGACCTGAAAGGTGTTTTCGAGAAGAGGCTAAACCCACCTGAGGTCCTGCCTCCGCAATTCGACTCTGCGCAGCACAAAATTAATCGGATCCTGGGCGCATTATTGCCCGAGAAGACCGAAGATAACTCGCCTCAAGGATTCTTCTCGAAAAAATGGACAGAGGATGACATGGGCCGCCTTAAAGACCACCTACGCAAACATTCGCTCGACAGTTCACCAGGGGAGGACCAGGCCACTTATGTTGAGCTTCTGGAGATCCCTAATGATGACTTGGCTCACCTGTGCAACGAATGTGTGGTCCAGAACGACGGTCCCAACATCTGGTTCATGTCGGCACTCATTGGGATCCTGAAGAGGACGAAGCCGCACGATAATCCGGATAGCTACAGGCTGATAGCACTCAAGAGCTGCATTCTGAAAGCGCTAACGATGCTGATCCATTGGAGAATACACGACTGGGCGGAAGCACGAGGCCTGATCCCACCATGGCAGAATGGATTTAGACCGGGTTATCGAACTAATAATAACCCGTTCATCCTTCGATGCGCCAAGGAGTGGGCCAGAGCTAACGGTTATACCCTGTACGTGGCTGCGGTCAACGCAAGCAACGCATTCCCCTCTACGGATCAACCGACCCTGTGGTTAAAATTATTCCGACTGGGAATGGGCGGTGCAATTTTCGACTGGCTCCGAATGCTATACCGGCGAATGGCGTACTATGCGAGGCATGGTGATGAAGAGTCTGCACAATTCAAAGCTTTTATTGGACTTCTCACTGGAGACCCCGCCTCACCCATCCTTTGGAACCTGTTCCTGGCCGATCTCGCTATGATGCCGGACATGCACGACATATTTCTTGCTACAGTCCGCATTTCCCTGCTTGCTCAGGCCGACGACATTCTCCTGCTCTCCCTGTCTGCTCGTGGTCTTATGATTAAGCTCGCTACCCTGGAGAAGTGGTGTGCTCGCAACTTCATCCTCATCAACTTGATCAAAACTATTATTTTGATCTGGGGGAAAGTCTTGCTCCCGCTCCCGGCTTTCACGCTTGGAACCACAGTTCTCAAGGTCAAAACAGAGGAGAAATATGTCGGTGTGCACTTCAGAACGGACACACAAAATATGTTGGCAGCTCACTATAAAGACAAGGCACGCACGGCACGCTATTGTGGACATCGTATAATGGCTGTTGAAGACATGACTGGCAGGCTGACGCCGAAAGAGCTTAAAGAGTTGTATATGGCTAGGGTGGATTGTCACCTCATCCATGGATGCGAAATTACCCCGGATAGCGAGGATGTGCACGTCAAGCAACTTTGCAAGGTTCAAATCAGCTTTATTCGCCACATGTTGAATCTCCATCCCCGTTCCATGATTGCGCCGTTGTTCACGGAAACTGGCCTAAAGCCTCTCCGAGTTCGACGTCTCCTGATCGTCTTGAATCACCTTATTTATTTCCTAGGACTCCCTAAAGATCACTATGCTCGCGCAGCTCTAGACAGTTCTCTTGAACTCTGTGCATTGGGCAAGACTTCCTGGGCCAAAGACTTAATTAAGGCTGCAACAAGATTGCCATTCCGCTGTCCTGCGCTAGTTCTGACAGATGCTACAACAACTGTAGACATTGTGAACTATGCCAAACTTGTGGATATGCTCATGCTTGAATGGCTACAGGATTCAATTGATTCATCAGACAAGCTGTACTTGCTACATGGACGGCTCGAACCTCAGAAGGACAAACCACCAATACGGGTTACTTCAACAATGCGGCATTACTTAACGATGGTAAATACTCAGACGCATCGCGAGGCCCTGACCTCCCTGCTGCTCTCGACCCATCAACTTGCTGTGGAAGTCCTACGCTATGTGGATCATGAACACCAACCGGTGCCTCGGTCAGATAGGCTCTGTAGATTCTGCAAAGAGATGGTAGAAACTCCGGAACATGCGCTAATTACCTGCAAGTCATCAGACGCACTGGTTGCACTGCGCTCCACATTCCTGGAAAAATTATTCTCTAACTCGCCAGATCTCCAACGCCGCATGGCAGAACTCTCTAACACAGAGTTCCTTAAAGCCGTGTTATACTCTCGACCCAATATCGCGCTATTGGCTAAGTTTGCTCATGATGTTCTTCAAGTTTTCTACAGCCTCCCTGTGTTTCGTTTGCGAAATGTCTGATTGGAGGTCGCTAATTCCCGTGCTAATTTACTTCTCTATATTCCTTTTAGTTCTACCGCGGCGGGTCGAAAGATTGAGATCGTGAGCTCGGCTACGAGGGTGTGGAGGAGTCCAGGGACAATAGTATACAAAGTGCCTGTATACTTCGATATTTCCTGGGCCCCGGCGTTCCTAAGCGGGACCGGCCGTGTAATCCTACCTACCTACCTACCTCAGGTTTCGGAGTGCGACCTTTGGGATAATCATCGAGGCCGAGATCTGTGAGAATGTCGGTTATCTTCACAGACCATGTTTGGTAGTTCTCCTCTCCAAGGAGATGCTGAATGCGATAAGCGGACGTGGTGGCGTCGGACATGATGTCAGAGATGATATAGTGTGGGTGAATCTGTTTGAGCGGATTAGGCTAGTGATACCCGAGAGTGACGTGCTTCTGTATGGGAAGATGATTCGAGAGAAGTTCAGTTAGGGTCGGGGCCCATAACCTATTGAGATACAGAAGAATATAAGGCAATGTATTTAGCAGAGATTTCTCCCAGTATATATACTGTACAGAATTACTAGAATGTTAGAGAGCTTTCTACGGTAGCTGAGTAAGAACTTAGTAAGATTATTCTAGACGGATGTAGATCTATGTAGATCACGGTCAGGTGATCATGTCTTCAACACGATCCTCAGGGAACATGCCAACTCAATTGTGTGAAACACATAAGATTAAACACCAAGAGTCTATCCAGACTCTTACAGCGCAAGAGTTGTCGAAGAGATCAAAAAACCTCGCAGATGTGTGGTGCCACCCAAGTAATGGCCCGCATGGACACCGATATGCAGTTTTTTGCGGGAGGTGCTAATGACCATCAAGTGGTACGACGCCAGCAGTGTAGGAGGGAAATGTCTAGACGAAAGCTTCTAGGCTAGTACGCAGTAAATGAGACTTCTGTGGAGGTAACAAGCTTACCGCGACTGTCTACGGACTTAAATCCATACGTAGTTATCGGACATTTATTAATCACCGTACTATAAAATTTTCGTAGCTTACGTGTACACCTCAGTTGGCTTGATACGCCTACTGAGCTGTACGTCCCCTCGTTACCTTACATCTTTTACTGACTGTACCTAGCGCTATTTTAATCCTCTAGGTATTAATATATTTTAGTTGGCTTGATACGCCTACTGAGCTCGCTATTTTAATCCTCTAGCTCCTCGAGTCGGTCTGCGCCTCCACAACTTCTGCCAGAGCTGATCAATGCAGCAACAACTTCTTCATAATGATGTCGTCGGGCAGCGACAGTCCCAGTCGTGACGTAGAATCGAATCATGAAGTATCGAAGGTGCCATTGAAAACACTAGAAGTCGGTTTATCCATGTAATAGGCATCAGGGTGTGTAGGAGGGCTAGCATCGCGCGGGATAGGTCACAGGTATATCTCAACCCCTTGAAGAGTTTACGTGGAGGTGACATTTGGTTGTCTATTAGAATCCTGTCCGCTAGGTAAAGCGCCCCGCGTTGCGCAAAATACCATACACCCAACCATTTAGCCTTCGCCACACATCTCTCTCTTGTGCAGAGCCTAGGGCGCGTATCGTTTGTCCGAAGCTTTTTAAACTTCGCCTTTGGAGCTTCCGCACCACATCTTCGGTACATCAACTGCATGACTTCAAGAAATCCCACGCTTGCTATGAATAGAAATATCTCGGATTGTTTGAGTTGCCAAGATCATCCATCTGTCAACCTATTCTTGCACCATCTCTCCAACAAACTCGTATTTACAAAAGATTGCAAGTGTCATCCTCATTGCAAACAGCGGTAAGTCAAGGCGACATGCCTCGGTCGTCGACATCACCAGCATCATCCATGCCCATTCTCAGTAGAATCCAAGTGGATTCGGAAACTCCGCGGTCCCTCAACCGCTTGTATTTCATAAAATGCACGTCTTTGGTTCAGGAAATACCCGAGTCCTTTCATTCAATGTCTAGGAATTATGTTGATCATCCCACCAGATCCTATAGTGCGCTTTAGTCGACTAATTTGTATTCTTCCGTCGAACTCGGTACAGTAACTGATGGGCACTTCCGCCACCTCAATCGAACGCGTTAATCTTATGCCAAATATGCACTGGGCGTCGTTGAGCGTCCCCTATCGTCCTCTAAGGTTCTTACCCTCCCGGAAGGTAGTATAGCACGACGATTCATCATTTCGATGGCCCTATCTAGGGGACCGTGTCTCGTTCGTTGACAACCCGTAGATCCAAGATGAGCTGTGGGATGCAGTCAGTGGGACCAGGCTCCGAAGGTTAGAATGTTGGTGGAACACTGGGATGGTCGATGATCCGGTGAGAATCCAACGTCGGGAAGGTGCAAGAGAGTGAAAAACGAGCATCTGACCATGCATCGACGTGCAGAATGACGGTTGCTGATTGAAGCGCAGAAACAGTTCATCTCTCGGACAAAATAGATCGTGCACTCGAGAGAGAGTCAAATTCGGCGGCGAGAACGTTACCGGTCCCGCCCAGAACGTCAGAAGGTCCAGGGTATCAGCCAATGTTTCCGGGGAGCACGGACCCACGGGAGCGGTGCTCAGGGCACGAAGGTCATTACGAGAATCAGAAAGTGGAAAATTTTAGACTCACAGGACCCGAAATCAGTTCCCAGCCCAAACGCCACGTTCAACTTTGGCCAACCCCAGAAGTAATGCTGATTAATTTCGGCGCGGAAATGAATGTAGGTGAATCGCCTCCGTCCATGAATCAATTCACTGCTGGTGTCACTCATAGCATTCCCAGTTTCTTTGTTTGCGGCAAGCGTATGGGCGGCTGATAATGGAATTGTACGGCGCCATGATTAGGCGAGACTCTTGTTTGTAAATCAATCAGCCTCGCTTCGTGAGTTCACATTTAGACTGATATCGATCTAGCCAAAATAGCCATTCTCTGAGCTAATACTCCGCGTGGCAGCCGTGTATCTTTCTTCCCATCACACTATGTGACCCTGGCTGCCACGCTCCCTACGATTCTGCCCACTACTCAGGAATTCACCAACGGGCTTCAACAACAATATTAATCCAAAATAGTCCGACATGCATTTCACTACAACGCCCGCTATGTTAAGAAAAAGCCATAGAGTGACTCCGGAGTCTGAAGATACCAGAGGATCGTGCCTGCTGTCTACGATTGACCATCACTTCATGGGCAGTGAGTTGATCCTCCGGTGTTGAGATATATATATTTTCGCGCCTCGGTGGCAGTTCGCCATCTCGTCTCCCTCCCTCATCACATTGGATTTGCACACCATCAACTCCGCAAGATTCAATGAGCTATGGTAAACGTTCGAGTCGTTTGCCCATCTCACCTGTCTGTTCTAGTTTCTGGTTCCCGCTCAGGCGCCAATCAGAGTATGTCACATCGACACGTTCAACTATGGTGTTGAGCTAAGGTTGGACCAACAAGAACTAATGCTGAGTAATTTTCGTGCGGAAAGTGAATCGCCTCCGGCCACCAATCCATTCCCTGCTGATATCTTTCATGTGTGCGCACGGTTCTCGATTTTTTTGTCTTCGCAGTTGGCAAGCCTGCGGGCGGATGATAATGGGATTGTACGGGTCATGATTAGGTGAAACGTTCGCAGGTCAATCAGGGTGCCATTGCGCTTCTTGAGTTTACCTTTGAGACTGATATCCATCCAACCAAAAACATTAGAGCTGATACTCCACGCCGGGGTATACATATCTTCCCACCAACTTGGCACCTTAATTACCATGCCTCGCTCCCTCCTGCCCTACGCGAGTACCTACTGTTTAGCAATTTTCCGATACTCTGAGGCTCCTGCAAGGAAATTAGTTTCAAGAGAGCTCCCGCTGCGGAAAGAAAAAGAAATAGATACAGTAACTGCAAAGATGCCTGATCAAGCCAGACAATCGTGCCTGTTGTCTACGATTGATCATCACTTCCTGGGGCAGTGAGTTGATCCTCTACTGTTGAGATATATTTTACGCCTCGGTAGCAGTTCGTCATCTCGTCTTCCCTCCGTCCTCCTGCCGCAATGGATTCAGACCCTACCAACTCCGCAATATTTAATGAAATATGGGAACTTATGGTCAACGAGGTTTCCGCAACATGTGTACGTCGCTTTCCATCTCACCTGTTCTTCTCTGACGAATACCCAGACTGCGCTTCTTGTCTATGGTAGGTAGTGTCCATCCCGCCCATGCCCCAACAAAAGACTCCTTTAAGGACTATACACCAACCTCTTCATTTTCGCAATCTATACTCTCTCTCGCCGAAAAACGGTCGGACGAACACCGCTCCTGGTCGCCTGTTGGGCAATGTTCATCGTGGGCACCACAGCGATTGTCCTAGGGATCGTCGGGACCGCCATATCAGCTCGCATAGTGCAGCAAGTTGTGCAACAGCACGAAAATTCAGAGCTCATGCGGATCTCCAATTCGCTACTTGCAGCAGAGGATATCATGTTTGTGATGAATAAGTTCGTCAGATTATCGGCCTGGTTCGCGTGGTTGAATTAATATCTGAAATTACCAGCTTGGTGACCGATAGCCTCTTCGTTGAGTCTTCTACATACAACCTTCAATGAATACGGATTAAGGCATGACAATAGTTGTATCGCTGCTACGTGATATGGGGCTCCCGGAAGAAGGTGATAATTTTCCCTGGGATGCTCATCATCTGTACTGTCGGTGAGCATGGTCGGCACTCTACGAAAATGGGCATATACAGAGCTCATCCTTTACTCCATTCACGGCTTGTGTTTCTGCTGTGGGCGGCGTCTCAGTACTGCTCGATCCAAGAACACCACTGATCATCGCCACCGTCACGAATCTGGTTCTCATGACCCTCACTGGCACGTACATTCACTCATTCAATCCTTTCTGTCGTTGAAAGTATCTATTTTGAACCAGCGGGTCGGATCTGGTGGATGCGGCGGGAAACATTGCTTGTTGGCTTTAACGACACGTTTCGAAGTCGGTACGATATTGCTGTTACCATCATGTGTGTTTTCTAGTTTGCTGCCGATACAGAGAGGAAGACCACTAATGGGGCACACGTATCCCACAGCCTCGAATCCGGCGCGATATATTGCATCTGCCTCATCGTCGTCGTGCTTGCCTTGTCCCTTGACCAAATCCCAATCACGTTCAAGGGCGTAGCATACGGCCTCGCAAGACAAATGGTCGTGAGTGGCCCCTACCGCTTCTCGCGTCTTTTGGACCTCATCATATCGTTCCTTGCTCCAGAACATAGTCCCGACATTGACGATAGTACGCGTTGGTATGGGGCATAATATCCAGGACAACATAATCCGAAGTGGGATTAATTTGAATCGTGCCGTAAAACGAGGGAGTCCCACTCCGCTGCAATGGAGTCAAGCAGCCGAAGTGAGGGACGTGATTCATATTCACTAAATGGAAGGACAGTGAAGTGGAAGATAAGAAATCATCATGAAATGGACTTTTATCGGACAACTGTTTGAGGTTGTACGGGATTGATGAGTGATTTCTTGGAATGGGGCGGAACATTTAACTTGAATAAACTCATTCTCTGGACAAAATTGCGGGCCCCGTATTTGTTGTTGACTGTTTGGGCTGGGATCAATCGCGTCAGGATCACGTGGATTTAATCGCCTGCTCTCTGTCCAAAGTGACTGATCTCTGGATCACGTCCTCTGCTCTTGCCACGCTAGAGAAGCACCAGACAATTCCGATCACCAACGGCACTTCGGCATCAATTGGCAATACGCCGCTGCCGTCTGCCCCCACCTCGTTTGGGTCTTTTATTCAAGCGCTGGCCTGCGGATCTATTCAAATTTCGATTCACATTTTAATTACTTCAAATGTAACAGGGATACTAATTTACAAAGACATCTGAGTCGTCGGTACTATGACATGTGCTACTTGGAGTCGGTAGCCCACTTTCTGAAGTTTCTATGTGCCGATGAGATGTTCTGAGTACGCGAGCGTGGCGAGGCGTACCCAGGCGAGTTTGGAAGACGCTTCTGGCCTCTGGACTCGTTGTGCAATTCATCAGATAGGGATGATCGCACCGGGTCGGTTTCACGTAGAACTCCCAAGCGACATTGTTTGAGGTCGGATATAGTGCATGTCGCAGAAAAGGACTCGCGCCTCACTTTGGATGTTGTTAGCTCCCATTTCGGGTAGGTGTCGATCCATGTTGTATTTCCATTGGATGTCGTTGCACAAGATGCATCGAATTGGGATGTTGGTGCATGGTTTGGAAGTGCTAGAGTTGGAGGCGGATGAGATCTTGAACTCGTATGCCTCGGGACAACTAGACGCAGCTTTGTTGCCGCTGCGGATACCGATTGTGCACCCTACCGTGCCATCATGGTTTGACGTAGACTTGCCGCAAAATCCACACGGGTAATGCGGAGCCATCTACGTCCATGTCAGTATCTATAGATAGTGAGAGATTTAAAGTGGTCCGCTTTCTGAAAACGAGTTAGTTCTGCTGAATTTATCACCGTGTATATCTAAAACTTACCTTTAATTGCTCATTTTTCAGTTGTTTGCTCACAAAATCCAGCTTTCAAACAAGCTGATTGTGACTCAAGTGCGAAGATGACTTTTTACCAAAAAGGTGTAGTGCCCAGTCACGGACAATCTGTATACACGGATTCAAACCAAGGCAAGAACTACAGCTTGTGCCGTCGGTAGTCTCGGCGAACACAGCCACCTCATGACATCCCAATCTGGGAACCCTGTCATGAGAGGGTTCCCAAATTGGGATGTCATGAGGTGGCTGTGTTCGCCGAGACTAGTGCCGTCGGTTGTTATGGATTGCCGACAATGGGTCGCACGCACTCGGAGAACAGATTTCGTGAGATCAATGCCAAGCGGCTGATAGCCGGGATCGCGTCGGCAGTTCTGAGCATGAATAGACAGGGGATAGGAAGCAAGGATGTCGCCGAGGTCCTAAATGAATTCCGAGCCCGGACATACACGATTAGACACCAACTGGGGACCCGGCATGTGAGCTGCAGATGGTAAAACTATCAGCTAGGTAAAACATATGGAGAAATATCATCACGCACTGATCGCGGGTCCGCATTTCCGACCGCCCCAATGGGTGGCCATGGGTGTTAGCCCTGGATTCATTCCATGTTTTATCCACTTGGAACATCGCGGACATTGGACCTCGCGTGTTCCAGCCCCAGAATTGCCTCGCTCAAGAAATTGTGCCTGGTTTTCATTGGTAGTGGTCGTTGCCCAAGAAGAAGATGTCGGGGTATGTGCATTTGACAATGCATTATGTGCACTATGTACAGCAGCAGCTTTCCATGTTTGTTGCAGAGATTAAGCACATGTAAGACGCGCAATGCGACACGGTGTCTCGCGACCCAGCGACGTGTCGTGGTGGAGTGATGGCAAAAGAGCGCTGTGATTGCCGATATTTGTCTACACCAAACAATTTCCTTATTCAGGGGGGGGGGTCGTGGGAACATTTGCGATCCAGATCACGAGCACCTCTTGGTCCAAATTTCACGATGCGACCTGTACCAAGTTTTAACGCATTGTCTTGGATTTTGGAGTGACGCTGGGGCCCTGCCAGGCCACTACATCCATTCTTTCTTAGTTGCTCTCTCTTCTTCGCCGGGGGCGTCTACTGTATTTTTTTTCGTTCAATTCGACGGTCACGCGTCACAGGGGGTGCTGTCGACCTGTCGACGCCGAACTTTGGCTGTGCGTAACGCGTTGCAAAAACTTATGTTGAATTCACCCAGCGTGACATCTCGCGAGGTTCGCCTGTGAGATTCGGACAAGCCAACCAACAGCGCCTTCTCCAGCATCTTCCACGTCCCATGGTTGGAGTCGTTGAGCTTGTCAAAGCCTGAATTGGTTTCGTTACCCATGATGGTAAAAGTCGGTGATGGGGAAATAAGATCGTCGGCGAGATTCGGCCCTCGTGGCTATATAAACGACAAAGGAATTCGGCCTCCTCGAGGGCGGTACAATCAAATAAGAAGGAATTCAGCCTCCTCAATGGCAATCTTCGGTCAAGTACGCCTGCCTACCGTGACAGGTTCACGCACTGACAATGTTACGCAGGAGTGGATTCGGCCCCACAAGAGCAGAGGTTTGTCGGGATTGTGTGAGATTCGGACAAGCCAACCTTACAATCCAACTAGTAAGAGGAACAAGTATATTGGGGAGCTTGCTCTGCTGCAATCCTGACAGAGTACCTATGAACAAGTACACTACTTATATACTACTCCGTGACTCATACATGAGTCAGGACCGAAACTAGAGGAACCGCGATATAGTCAGAACAAGTCAAGTCACTTACATGCTTGGAGTTTGGATGACTCAGGAGTGACTCGGAGTGACTCATCATCCAACATCACCTGGAAGTGCTGGTTTTGCGAAATTTTGCATTGAAATCGTCGAAATTTGTCGTTGTGTCACGCCAACTTTGCGGGCTGTCGAAAGGTCGGATTGGTTCAAGGTGTCACGCGTCACACCCCCTGCCGAATTGAACGAAAAAAAATACAATACTTTCTTTGGGCCGCATATATCACGATGATGATGCGACATTGCAAGGGATTCCACTCCCTGGTGACAGCATTGGTTGCACCAGGTCTCCTAGGATGAGCTGTAGTTATATCCCCACCGTTGAACAGTTTCCTTGGAGGCAGTGACATTTGAAAACATGGCCACTAGATAAAGTGCGGAACGTTGGACGATTTAGATCTGTTCGCGCTTGGATGGTCGGTGGGCACGTCAGTCTCCGTTGCAAATCTTGAATGAGCGGGAATCTGCGGGGATGTGGTGATGGGGTTGCGATGATCCTACGTAGTCAGGGAGATGCAAACGAAACGACCATCATATCAGGCCATGAGGATTTGGTTGAAACGGAAAAGAGTTCCGACTGAGCTCGAAATAAGCCACTGTGAAAGTTTGGCGTTGGCTTTGTAGTTGCCCTTGCGTTTCAACAAATGACTGCCATGCCAAGCGCAAACGCCTTTCGTGACTCGAACCTGATACTGATCTGCTCTAATTCAAGTTAATTGAGTACTGATCACTTCGTTGGGCAGTACGCAGCTACGCTGATCGTTTCCTGTTGACTATAAATTCAGCCCATCGATAGCAATCTATCCCTCCCACTCGCTCCCTCTTCCTCGTCTCAACATAATGAATTATACCGTCGACTCCACGGCATTTAATGGGATATGGACAAACATGGTCTTAGATAATTGGCAAACAAGTGTACGTGGCGTGCGGTTACACACCTGTTCTCTCTGAAAAACGACGCAGACAGAACTTTTATTGTATGGTTGGAGTTTTTCGCTCGTTCTCCAACGATAACCTCATCGGACCGGAAGGACTATATGTCAACCTGTTCATTTTGGCCATCCACACACTTTCTCGTCGCAAAACGGCGGGAAGAATTCCTCTACTAGTTGCCAGCTGGGCCATGTTTATTTTAGGAACGACGGGAATCGTTGTGCGCGTCATCGCGACCGTGCTATCAGCCCGTGTGGTCCAGCAAATAGTCCAACCTGAAGAGCGTGAAAATTATACGCAGAAGCTGTTGCGGACCTACGGTTCACTCGCTGTGGCAGAAGATATGATTTTCGCGATAAACAACTTAGTCGCAGGTCTCTACTTCTCCCGCTAGACCTAATAAACAACCAGTTTCGTGTCGGATCTCCTTCTGGTTGAGTTTCCTATGCTCTTCTTCGAACTCAACGTGACACCTCCACCAGCTGTATCGCTGCTATGTCATATGGGGATCCCAGAAGAAGGTAGTTATTTTACCTGGGATGCTTATCGTCGCCACTTTTGGTCAGCAACTTTCAGATATTCCATACAGCTATGTGAATAGAGAGTTAATTTTTATTCAGTGACAGTATGCGTTGATATTGCCAGCAACGGCATATCGGTGGTCGGTGTTGTTAATCTAGGAACACCATTCATTATCGGCGCCAGCACAGTCACCAATCTGGTTCTCATGACTCTCACTGGCAAGTGAATCTGCTCATTTACCATCTCTTGCTCAATGAATGATCCAGCCGGTCGGATCTGGTGGATACGGCGCGAAACATTCCATGTTGACGTTGACCCTAAATTTCGCAATCGCTACGACACCGCTATTACCATCATGTATGATCTGGTGTCGAAACACAGGAATATGACTGACTTCATCATCACAGAGTCGAATCCGGCGTAATATATTGTGCTTGCGGAATCCTAGCGTTGGTCAGCGGATTTTTCGTACGTGTAGAAGTCATATCCTACGGCATCGCATACGGACTCCTAAGACAAGGCATCGTGAGTGGAAGAAAAATTCCCTCGGTGTCCCGAACCCCCCTGATCCGTCCTGCAGAACATAATACCGACATTGATCGTAGTATGGGTAGGCCTGGGTCACAATATTCAAGACACCATCAGAGATCGGATTGAAAAATCCACCCCCCGACATACACCGATTTTTTTGGAGGATCAGGAAGTGTTGGACATTAAACCGATGGAAAGGAAGTGATGTGAAAGAAAGGGAATATCTCGTGCCTTGGAGATTGACAGTGGAATCCTCCAGTATTTAATGGTGTAAATTGAGTCGTATTTGAAACTTAAGCGCGGGATATCGTAGGCGGCAGCAAATTCCACCTTGCGGTCATTTTGGGACAACTCCTCGTCCTCGTCCTCGCTCCCACTTTCATCCACATGGTTTTCACCCTCATTCCCACTCCCAAATCCCTCCTCATCCTCACCCTCAACGCCCTCATCATCAGAGAGGAATGAGTCCATACTCGCACCATCGTCAATAAACTCCTCCTCGAGCTCACCGGAGTCGTGGGTTCTGATGCTATCACCGCTGCCCTCACTCTCGCCATCCGCACTACTCGACCTTTCCTCGGTGCCCCCGGCATTTGCGTTCGCATAATCCAGGTCGTAGTTCCCGAATACTTGCGCCCTATACTTCTCAGTCAAGGCTGCGATGCTCAGCCCGTTGTCGCTACCACGCGCAAAGAAGTCTGATGAACCGGGGACGAAGGAAATCACAATTTTTTTTTTTTTTTTTGGGTTGCAACCCAAAACCCTGCTTGCACTGAGATGTAACCAGCCAATATTTTTTGCACGCTATCTGTGCCATAGAACATGACAGCTCCGGTGACAGCTCCGGTGACAGCTCCGGTGACTGTTGCACGACAAACGGAACATGACAGGTGAATGTCCGCCGTATACAACTCGTTGACTAGGTGGCCGATCACTGGGATCTAGAGGACCCACAGGGCATGAAACAATGCGGCCTTGTCTGCAGGCGATGGCTGCGCCGCAGCAGATACCACCGTTTTTCAAAGATGTAACGAGGGGGAGAGACAGATTGGACGACTCTGCGTTCTGAAAAGGGTTGGGTCGGCATGGTGAAAAATTCAGAAAAATGCATAGGAAGCGAAGCCTCAAAAAACGTAGGAAGTGAAGCGAAACTGAGCGTGATTAGTCAGCAGATCACAATGATCGCGCTGTGCTGGCTGCATTATCACGCTTTGACCGGATTCGATCGGTTGGGGGCAGACTGCGAAAATCAAGCGAGAAAGAGGCTCTTTGTTAGGACACATTCTGTTTTGACCAGTGCAGATCGCTGACATGAAAATAATCACAATACAGAGATTCCAGATATGTATTCTGCGTGCAAAGATAATGAAAATGGCTGGAAAACGGTGCTCGGCCTACGAGGAGGAATGAGTTGACTCTTATTTTGAGAGAACAACAGTGTCGTGTAGGTCCGTCCAAGTCCAGAACTTGTCAACAAGGAACCTTACAATTGCACAAAAAAATTGATTTTCGTCGGCGCCGTAGGACACGTCGGGAGTTTACCGAATGAATATCGTACAAAGACTTGTAAGAGTTGGGTAACTCGAAGGGAGCGCCTGGCAAGCGAATAGCGAGTGCAGCGATCTTCTGTCCAGTGTTCGAATGGTGTTTAGACCTACACCAGAGGCTACTGTGTGCCTAGGAATATCCTTAGCTAGGTAAGCTCCGTGTCTCGAGATGATTTCCTCTCGAGATGTAGGCTCCTGGATATTAATAGAAACGGTTAGCGCACAGCTCTCGGAGGAAGCTTGCCTCTAGTTCACGGAGCCTCCAGGCTTCTGTCCGTTAAGAGGGATCAGTAAGCTAACTAGATGCTTGCAAGTGGGGAGAGTAGAAAGATAATATGTTCGGGCCAGAGCCCAGACTATCTACTTGACAGGTGACATGATTACATAACATAACGTGCTCGCGCGTTGACGCGCGAGCGGGAATCGTTTATAGAGGCTAAGAGAAAGGGTCAAAAATATATAGGTACATGGGCCGTCGGTTGAACGACGCCCTAGGTAGTATTGGGCCGTTACAGGCGCTGTATACACACTACTTTAGAGGAGATTTATAGCGGTCAAAGTGTATCGACTGCACGAATGGTAATCGGGAGCTGGGATCCTTCCTCTCCAGAGACGCTTGGAGCCATCACTACGCTCGCTTCGCGGCGGACCTTCCCAGCAATAGAAGCATCCATCGAAAATTCAAAATTCTTCATCAATTCCACCAGGAAGGCCTGGTATTCGTATACCCTGTGCTCCAGGTCAGCTCAACAAGCCAACAATTTTTTTGGGGGAGATGATTGGAACGTACGCAAATCTCCAGCCTGCAATGAAGAGCAATCAGTTATATACTTGCACCAATTCAGATAATTAATTACCGATGCAGGAACGAATACCGCTCCCAAAAGTCATTCTGCACAGGGATTAGTGTGCTGGTCGTGGTCAAATAAGATGATATGGCTCATACAGATTTCCATAGACACCGAGCTTAGTCGTCGTCTGCACTGTGCCGTCGAGCCAACGTTCCGGGTTAAATACGTGTGCATCCTCTCCGAAGACGTCCGTATTTCTGCGCACATAGCATAGACGTAGTTGAGGATTGATTAGTTGACCTCGAACGTGATGAAGGTAGGCGTACCGGTTGTATGTGGCGGCAGACACACAGAGGCTCATGTTTTTCGGGATGGGGAGTTCGGTGATTATCTTGCCGGATTTGCTGACCAGAGGTTTGGAGAGGGGGAGGACTTCGTCCCGCGCGGCTTCGCGGTGGTTGTGGTATCTACAAGACACGCATAGTTGTGAGTGCTTTCGAAAGGAGGGGAATGGAGAGTATACATACAGCACGGGGTGGAAGCGGTACGTTTCCTGCGCAGCCAAATTAAAAGGAATTATGTGCGAGGGGGAGGCGGAACAACAGACAGACCTTCATGACCGCGACGGTGTAGGGCATCGCTTCGAAATCAGCATGTGTGAACTCAGAGTCACCTCGGGCGTGGATGGCTTTTTCGGTGGCTAGGATCTCCGCCCGGAGCTTTTTTTGCACGTCGGGATGCTGCGTGAGTTCGAACAGGCTCCAGCCCATCGTGTTCGCGGTTGTTTCCTGCCAACGAATAAATAACAGTACAAGCGGAAATGAATGCCTACATGTCCCGCTTGCATTGTCGTTCTCACGGTCTCTTCAGCAGAAGTTCTGGTACTGTCAGAGAGGAGCTTACTGCATCTGCGCGAGCATCTCGGCTTCGCTGAGGCTAGTGCGCGGATTAGTGGATGCGTTGGCTCTTACTGACGGCCAGTGTGATCAGCTTGGTCCGCGATAATATGTGTTGAACGCACCCAACAGGCTCATAATGTCCCGCTTGCCCTTGCCGGCCACCAATGCCTCCGCCTTCTCGTCGACGAGTTCCTTTGCAATCCCAACGGCCATCCGCTCCACCCGACGGCTGTTCTGAAAAGCGGCCACGGGCGCGTAGTCCACAAAGAGCTGGAACATCCAGACGGGCAGAAACTCCATGACCGATGCGACGAATATCTTGGTCTTGCTGGGCGGGGAAAACACCGCCGGCCTGTGTGAGGTCGATAACTTGTATGCAGAGCATTTGGGTGAGCAAACACGCACATGACGCTCGAGAGGGCTTCTGCGAAAGGGCTCTGTGCATCGTCCGTTGCACCAAATTGATAGTCAAACGCAACTGAAAGTAGAAGAACGAACATTGATCACAGTCGATGAAATTCAGAGCAGACGGATTGGCGGACCTTCACCGATAACGTCAAGGAAGAAGCGCGCGAAGTAAGGCGGGACGTTGACGACGGCCGATTCATCTGCAGTGAGTTCCTTCCATTGGGCGGACAGCTGGTCCCAGTATCGGTGTCGAGAAACGAAAATATATTGATTGGCCTACCTTCTAGAAAGGACTTAGAGACGAGGCAAATGGGATGGATTATACATATGACTTACGCGGGCGTATGCCGTGAAAATGGGTATATATGAACGGGCTTCATTCGCGCCAAACGCCGGAGAATTGACTCGACGTTGCCTCGCGTGGATTTCGTCTATTTCGCGGTTAAAGCGCAGATATAAGATGATTTATGTAGACGCACTATTTGCCCAAACGAGTCCTGGTCCAGTAAAGAGGCGTATTAGTACGGTCCTGAAGGGCGGCTTCCGGATGTTGTATCCCGAGTTGTATATGTGGTGGATCGCCTTCGGGTCGGATATCAAGAGGCGATCGGTCTACACATAACTCGTCTCAAAAGGTGCGTGCTGGAAATTTATACATACTCCGAGTATGCCTTTCACGCGGACGACGCCGCCAAAGCGTGCGTGCCATTTGAAATCGGCCTGGATGGGTAATTAATGGTCGAAAGCCTAAGATCGCAGCAGGAAGATTGACGGACCTCTCCGGCCTGGGATTGCAAGAGCTCAGGCAGACATCCTGGTCGATGAAATTTGAGCAAAAGACCTGAGCGACCAGTGAAGCACACACCGAGAAGGAAGGACTCGGGCTCGGGGCCAGGAATATCCGCGACCGAGATGCGCGTCCATCGATGAACGATGCTGTAGATAACAAACACACCAAGAAGTGCAGCGGCGAATTGAGAGAGAGGATCCATTGCGGAAACACGGTGCACATCTTCGCTGGGCTACATATTTATACTTGACCCCTACAGCAGTAGCGTAAGTCCAGTTGAAGATGTCAACAACGTCGTCCGCGGATAGTGTGAGATGCAGTACATTTGATGGCCTCTCGGCCGACTTGTGCGTGTCGGCTGAGGTTCGCCTAGGGTTGGCCGAGGGGCTCGACCGGGTTGGCCGAAGATGTCGCCCTCGGCCAACCCTCGGCCAACCTTAGCCGACACGCACAATTCGGCCGAGGGGCCATCTATTTGACGGCGTATAAGAGAGAGTCTCCGTGATTAGCACATACTTGGTTACTGGATGTCCGACTTGGAGCGCGTGAACGCCGAAACGGGCGCTTTTTTAGTTAATCTCCCTGACGCAGGCGGACGATACGCGGAAACTTCCCTAGACGCCTTTACTATGCCATTGACATACACTGAATGACAACTGGCCGGGCGTCCGATGGAGCGGGAACCTACTCGTTCTTGAGTTATTCCGCTGACACAAGCAGAATGATTATTCAACTTGTCAAGATACCCATCTGGGTCTGGCTCGGTGATTTTAACCCCTAACACTCCGGTCATGACGTGACGGTATAGGGTATGCCGACCACCATGCCTCCAGCTGCATTCGTCACACCTAAGATTACCAAATTTAGGCACAACCGATGTGCTACTCGAATTACTAAGTATCGAATTGCAAAAAAAACGGAGCGGAAATGCAATTTTATTCCAATAGTTTACGTGCAGCTAAAGTTGTAGCCTAAACTAATAGAATAGTATTACATTTCGGCCCAACTGAAACGCATTTGAAACGCTGAGAATAAAATTACGTAAAGGTGCAGCCGAAACTGATAACTGAAACTTAAAGTTTCAGTACGAGAAAAAGCGCGACCGATACGTAGCATATCGGTTGCGCCGAAAGCTGAACTGAAACTTCAAGTTTCGTTTCTCATTTCAGCTATGCCGAAATGGAGAATTTCGATTTGAATTTCAGCCCAAGCTGAAAGTTGTACCGAAACTACTACTTTAGGTTGCACTGAAATTTAGTCGGCGGATGATCCGCCGCCCATCCGCCGCTCGTCCGCGACTCATCCGACGCTCGTCTGCCACGCGTCCGCCGCTCGTCCGCGGACGATCCCCAGTTCATGTGCAGAGTGTCCGTAGTCTGGTCATCTTGCAACCACGTTTGGTTAACTTGTGCAAGTCGTTTACGAGTAATTGACAGATTTCATTGCAGTTTCTACTTGAATATACAGTAACTACCTATTGACAATGCACGCAGGAGCCTGGCGCGAGCGATGGAAGTCGGTCTCGCATCGGGAGACCAAGGAGAGCCGCGCGCGCAGGTCTGCGGGCGAATTCGCGGGTGGACGTGCGCGCGCGGCGTGGCGGCTGGCACCTGCGAAGAGGCAACGTGAAATAAACGCCCCCTTTTCGACCGTTTTGATTTCCCTTGTCGTTTTGTTATCCACAGCCTCAAGTAAGAAGAAGTTAATGCGAAGTGAAAGATGAACTCGCCTTCGATAAGTCCCACCACCGGCTAGAATGACCTGGCGTACGAGGGCTTCAACGCCAGCGTGAAGGGCGCGTTTGATTCTGAGGGCGGCAAGGACAGGAGGCGCGAGCGAGGTCGAGAAAAAACAAAACAAAATGCCGAGTCGCCAGCGGTACTGGCAGTACCGCTGGCGAGTTACGAGGTGGTGGTGGTGGTGGTTAGATGTAAAGAGAGCGTTGTGATAAGAAAGTAAGTCGCCAGCAGTACCGCTGGCGAGTTACGAGGTGGCGGTGGTAGTGGTAAGGCGGTTAAGAGAAAAGAGCGCTGGCGCCGGGCCAGCGGGCACTGCCGTGGTCTCAGCTGCATGGCCCGCCACCGAAGCCGGTAGCGGGAGGGCGTGGGCATGGCGCGCCGACGACAACAGACGGTGGAGGGCGGATGGCGGATGGCGGGACAACATGCACAAAGGGGAGGGGGGAGGGGGGGTGACGCGCAGAAACCAGCAAGTTACCAGCGTATACGCTGGTAAGTTGGAGAGCGGAGGGCGGGGAACGGGAGCGGACGCTGCGGACGCTGTGGATGACGGCGATGTCACCGGTGGGCAGGGAGGGGAAGGGGTCCGAGGGGCGCACGAGGGAAGAGAGCGTGGTGGTTCGCGCGGAGGGCGCGCAGCGCAGGGAGGACGAGGACACGGGCGCGGACACTGCGGACGCCGCGGATGTAGATGACGACGATGTTGCCGGCGGGCAGGGGAGGGAAGGGGACGAGGGGGACACGGGGGACGCCAGTGAGGTGGTGGCTCGCGCGGAGAGTGCGCCGTGCAGGGAGAACGAGCACATGCGCGGACGCTGCGGACGCCGCGGATGTGGATGATGACGATGTCGCCAGCAGGTAGGGAGGGAAGGGGGGACGAGAGGGACGAGAGGGACGAGGGGGACACGGGGGACGAGAGCGAGGTGGTGGTTCGCGCGGAGAGCGTGCCCTGCAAGGAGGACGAGGACATGCGCGGACACTGCGGACACCGCGGATGTGGATGACGACGATGTCGCCGGCGGGCAGGGAGGGGAGGGGGGACGAGGGGGACACAGGGAACGAGAGCGAGGTGGTGGTTCGTGCGGAGAGCGCGCCCTGCAAGGAGGACGAGAACATGCGCGGACGCTGCGGACACCGCGGATGTGGATGACGACGATGTCGCCAGCGGGTAGGGAGGGAAGGGGGGACGAGAGGGACGGGGCGAGAGGGACACGGGGGACGAGAGCGAGGTGGTGGTTCGCGCGGAGAGCGCGCCGTGCAGGGAGGACGAGGACATGCGCGGACACTGCGGACACCGCGGATGTGGATGACGACGATGTCGCCGGCGGGCAGGGAGGGGAGGGGGGGACGAGGGGGACACAGGGAACGAGAGCGAGGTGGTGGTTCGTGCGGAGAGCGCGCCCTGCAAGGAGGACGAGAACATGCGCGGACGCTGCGGACACCGCGGATGTGGATGACCGACGATGTCGCCAGCGGGTAGGGAGGGAAGGGGGGACGAGAGGGACGGGGCGAGAGGGACACGGGGGACGAGAGCGAGGTGGTGGTTCGCGCGGGAGAGCGCGCCGTGCAGGGAGGACGAGGACATTTGCGGACGCTGCGGACGCCGCGGATGTGGATGACGACGATGTCGCCAGCGGGTAGGGAGGGAAGCGGGGACGAGAGGAACGAGGGGAACACGGAGGACGAGGGGGACATGGGGGACGACAGTGAGGTGGTGGCTCGCGCGGAGAGCGCGCCGTGCAAGGAGGACATGCGTGGACGCCGCGGATGTGGATGACGACGATGTCGCCGCCGGGCAGGGAGGACGAGGGGGGGACGAGAGTGACGTGGCGGTTCGCGCGGAGAGCGTGCAGACTGAGGGCGGAGTGTCCATCGGCCAAATCTTCTGGCGCGCAAAACGGACCGACTTCGTCTTGAAGCTTGAAGGCGAAACGAAATCTTGTCAGGAGCACAAAAAGTGGTCCGACCTGTTGTCCCGCCATTGGCAGATTCCATCCG
>JARJCQ010000114.1:0-263075 GCA_029281465.1 Mycena epipterygia | reverse complement strand
AGGCAACCGCCGAGGGAACATTATGCTGGTTGCTAGCCTTTATGGTAATTTAATTACCATAAAAGGCAAATTTGTAAGCAAAATCAGGCCTGCGTTACATGTTACGGTTGCTACCATACAGTGCGGTACAGTATACTACGGGAATTTTTGTTTGGTAGCATCCTTGGATGACTACCTCACAAAAGCCGGTATATGAAGTCATGCAATCAAGTTAAAGACTCAACATGCTTTCCTTCAAATAAAATACCGTGTTGTTCCTCGCCGAGGTTCTATCCCTAGCAACACCGGTACTCGGCTGATTCAGAATTTTATGAACAATGGTGAGTAATCAAGACTTTCCCATTCTTTCAGCTGCGCAGTGCTGAGAACCTGGTCAGGGCTTCGAAAAAGCAAGTGGTAAGCGTAATCTGAGTGCCTGTAGTCTATAACATCCTGTTTTATAGGCTGGCTGTCTCGGATAAGCAACGAACAACAAATTTTAATTCTCTATATATTTTTCAAATCCGAAGACTATGCAAGCACAATTCTGAGAACAGAAATGCCTGTGGATTTGAATGCGGTATCGATGACATGACCACTATTGCAATCGCTGCCAATTATCTAGCACAGATTGCTACATAAATCGAACTCACACCTTACAATACAAATTTGCGGATTATATGTTTGAAAAATAGTCATAGTGATTTCCATTCACTAACTACGGCATTTCACTTCCATATCGGCGGTCTTGTGGACTAGTATGTAGGTATGCTCCTGTTAATTCCACATCACGGAGTATCGTATGAGTTCGATTCCCGTTTCTGCAATTTTTTTTCTTCATTTTTGTTTGGTGAACGAATCAGTATCAGACATCCTACAGATATTCTACGTTGTGTATCTACGTGGTGTCTAATGCAGCGTTGCCAACAGGAACAAACATATTAATATTAATTCCCTTTATGTGCATACAGGGTCAGGCAAAATTTATATACATAAGTCATCTTATATACATAAGTCGTCTTGCTCGTCCACGCTTTCCACATCCTCCTCCCGATAGGCATCGGCGGTAGCAAGCGTGTCGAGCATGCGAAAGACCTCGTTCTCGCCCCCGCTCTCGTATTCTTCCTCCTCGTCAGAAAATTCTTCTTGGTCGGCATTATAAGATCTATCTTCGCCACGGGCGGCACGGCGTGTGTCAAGCCTTGCTCGAGCCAGCTGGGTGGCATTCGGACCCCACGGCGGCAGTGTTGATATATCCAAGCCGAAATCAGGCAGTGATTTTTGCCAAGTCACGCAGAGTCGCACTAGGTCATCACGCATGAGCTCATATTGGTATCTGTCCGGGGCGGTATCTGCAACTCGTTGTAAGTTGGTAACTTAGCAAGGCCAGTAATACATAGCATACCGGCTTCGTTGAGAGAGCGATTAACCAGCACCCACTCTTCAGCAAACCAGACTTGCATTGCAGCTCGCTCCTTTTTGAGACGAACATCCTCCTCTCTGCAGCGATCGATTTGAAGCAGAGCCTTGATCCCCGCACGTACGTCATCGTCACACAACCACGGTGGTGGGGCGGTCTGCTGCTCGGTTTCGTTGTCATCGAGGCCGACGTCTTCCCAAATTTCATCGTCGACATCTAGCTTCCACAGTTGACCGTCTGGAATTTGGCGTGGTGCAAGCGCGCCTCGCGGGGCATTTTATATCGCGAACGAGTTGGGCTATCTTGGCGCATTGTTTGTTATATTCTAGGGCGAGATTTTGAATGCCCTTTTCGCGTCGTTTGACGGCCGCCTCGGTATGGGAGTAAAGCTTCTGCTCTGCGAGAGTGTGAGATGCCGTCGATAACCAGGAAACAAAATCCACATACCATTCACTAGTCGTCGAAACGACCGCTCTACGAGATCTAACTCGAATTTGCGTTGGCGCAGCCGATCGCGTAGCCGTCGCTTCATGGCGCGGGCGTTCATCCGAGCGCTATAGTACTGGATGTGGGACATCTTGCTCAACGCCTGGTGCTCCCCGACTCCCAGCGCACGCTCCTTCTCTCGTAAGGTCTTCTCAGCCTTAGCTCGGGCGGCGTCCGCCTTGTCGAATTCGACTTGGTAATAATCGGCTTCTTCGTCGGCGTCCTCTGCCGCGCCCAGGAACTTCGCGCGCAAATGGTTGACGTGGTCTGTTTGTTTTTTCACCGCAGACCTTAATAGTAAGATTGCGTTGATAGCCTGTTGGCCCTTGTTTTTCGAACGGCCTGGAATAGTACTTAGAAAGCCGCATAGAACATCATCGAACGTAGCAGCGGCTTACGGGGAAGAGGTTTGGTCTGCGCGACAACCTGTAACTGCCATTGCTCACGAAGTGCCGAGATTCGCACTCGGCATTGTGCTAACACGCTCTCTGCCTCCTGGCGCTTTTTTCCGGCTGTGCAGAGACCGTCTACGAAGCCAATCCCCCAGTCGTTGGAGGCTGAGCTCGTCTGCATGCTCTATCTGAGCGTCCAGGACATAGAGTCGCTGCCATTTCTGAAAAGGGAAATTATTAGTCATCAATACTGGCGGATAATACGAATGCCTACCCCCGAGATGCGTAAGACAGCGATTAAGTGGCTGATCGAGTGCCAAAAACGCTCGCAGCCTTCACCGTCGGAAAGCCCGAACCCGTTTCGCTTCCTGGGATGGTACAGTAGCTGGCAGGGCCAGTCGTGCCCGAAAGCGTGAAAGACTGAGACCGCGAATTGGATGCGGTCCATGAAGCGCGACAGAAACCCCCATTTCCTGCAGCTACGCTCCAGCGTGCAGGCGATGTCGTAGAGGATCCCGACCGTGATGTCCCGCGGGAGATGCTGGAAGAGGGTCTCCAGCAGGACAATCACATAATATTGTTGCTCTCCGCGCGTCTGCATATTGACGAGCCAGAGGACTCGATCGTGGCGGCAGAGAAGCGCCATAAGCCCCGTGTCATCGAAGAAGTCGGTGCTGGCTTTCGCGCGTTTTTCGTCGGCAGCCTTGAAGGACGCCTCGCATGCATCGAAAACTGAGCGAGGGAGAAGAAGGTCGGGGTGCTCGTACCCGTCCTCTGTTTCCTCTGCAGGCGACGGCGTCTTCGTCTTGCTTTTCTTCGACTGTGGCTCGGCTGGACCAAAAGACCCCCGCGTTTCGTTGACATACGCATCGGTGGCCTTGGCGTCAGCCTCAGGAACGAAGTGGGTACAAGGATGACGTCTCGGGGGATCGCTGGCCGAAGTTCTACGCTTCTGGGTGAAGCAGGCGTCCAAGCAAACAATTAGATCCACTCTATGACGGAGATTAGACCAGGCCGCCCATGACATGGTAATTGATACTGACAGCTGCGATGGATCACGATACAAGTTGCCGAAACACAACGGGCACCGACGGCGAAGGTATTCGCTCGGGCAGCTACGTGGCAGCGGGTCTGGGAAAGGTGGATCCGGGCGGTCGGGGCGTGGAGAACGCCCGCGCTTGCGGAGGCGCGGAGGCGCAGGTGGCCCACGTTCAGAGCGGGATGGTGTTGTCGGTGACAGCCCTGGTGTGGGCTCCCGCGGCTGACCCCAAACGTGGCGTGCGGGACTGGGACTTCGACTGGGCGAGCGATCGGGGCACGGCGTCTCTGGCGTCGACGGTCTCGCCGGAGACGCGCCACGATGCGGACTGGAATCCGGCGACTCATCCCGTGCCACCACCGGCGTGGAGGGGGCAGGGCGCATTTTCTCCAGCGCCGCGCGGTAATGGGCTTTGGACCGGTTCCGCAGGTGCCCGTACCATGTCAACGCATTGCCAAATCGTCGGCGGAGCGTGTTCTACAGTAGGTTTAGTCTACAGCGAAGAAAATATTGAAAAATACGAATACCTGATGATTCAGCTGATATCCCATGGTACTTAAAATGGTCTCCAGCGTCGTGGAGAAAGCGGTGTGGTTTGGCGCGATGTTGAGGAATAGTTTGGACGCGAACTCGAGTACACGCAGGTCGACAGCGAGACTCGGCTGAAGGGGTGCACAGGGAAATGCGCCGCCGCGGACTAGCGTGACAGCAGCGAGTCTACAGTCGCAGACGGGACGTCCATGTCTTCGACAGCTGCTACAAGGGTTAGTACATATCCTCCCTCATGAGCATTGACACGTACAGGAAAACCGCATAATAGTGACCCTCTGATTCCGAGGAATGCAGTCGCAATCCTGAACTGGTGGCCCCAGCTTCTCCAGCTCCCGCAAAAATTTGGTTTCCCAAACCACCCAGGAATAATGTGGGATGAGGAGTGGGATTATTTCCTGGTCCCAGCGACGCCATTGCGCTGCTCGCTTCTTGCGATGTTTAGACGGCGATATTGGAGGTGTCCGCTCAATGTCGAAGATGGTACCGCCATCCGGTAGGCGATCTTGGTTGTCCGCGGGAGTGGCGGGGTCGATATTGACGGTTGTATAGCTGTTGAATCCAACGTGACCGACGCGAGGCGGGAGGGGTCGTTGAACAAGCATCCGACCGTTGGGGAACAGGATCTCGCCTCGGCGCGGAAGGTGGTCGGGAAGTCTGTTACGCACATCCGGAATCGTCTCCGAGTTGTGCTCGTAGGAGAGGGGCTGAGCCGCCACCCGACGCTGTTCCTTGGTCATACGCATTCTGTGTCAACACAGGATCAGTGGACGCCGAGATTACACGGAAATTAAAACTCACGGTGGTAACGTTCACTTAGAGATAGACGTGCCGTCGACTTTGGTATCACTTGATATATGCCTGGTTTACAGTTTACACGGGAATTAACCCACAATTCCACTGGTAATGCTCACTTGGAGATGGACGCGCCGTCCACTTGGTGCTCACGGTCCAGCGAAATTATTTACTACGTTTACTATATAGTGGTCAAGAACAAGAGGCGAAGAGGTCACGCAGTCACATCACTCGAACACTTGATGTGTCCGTTTTCTGTTTTGGGTCATCGGCCGAAGGTGCTTTCGGCCGATGACCCAAAACGGAAAACGGACACATCATGTGTGGTGCATTACGGCCTCGGCAATTCGCGGACACTTGCTCCCGACCACCATGGTCAAGAGGAAGTCGTCCCGCCCGATTCACCCGCACGAGTCGCCCGCCCGACGGCAACACATTACATAGATAGTGAATGAGAATAAATGAGCCCTCACCTACGGCTCAAAGCGCGAGTCGCGCGAGTCACCGACAATGGAATGGAGAAGATGGTGGAAATAGGGCTGGACGCCGTACCGTTACGGTATGAGATACGGTATATTCGGGATTCATATCAAATACTCATGACCAGAGAATTAGTGAAACACGAAATATGCCAGGGGATGGTATGCGGTGGTCCATGGGCAAAGAAAGTGATTAACCGGGAGGGATTGAAGCATGAAGACAGAATTTCCGATTAACTTCAACGATACGCGAGGGCTATGCGGAAAATGAGATGCCAAATATCAAGGCGAGGCGAATTTTTTGGGGAGATTTTTCCAAGTCATCATTGATGTGCCGCATTTGGGTTATAGCCCGGAGATGACAGCAGACCCGCGAGCGCTCGCTCATTGCAGGTTATATACATACGGACAATCGGCGTAGAAGAACAAGAAAGGTATAAAAAGATGTATACATACACTAAGTAATACCAGGTAGGGCTTCAAAGCTGTTCTCAAGTGCGATGCGGAGGGCGACGGAGAAGGTGGGGAAAGGGACAAAGCCAGCAGAGCGAGAGGACAGAGCACCGCGCAATCTTGATTTCACTTGACATCTTGGGGTTGGGAGGCTCGAGAAAGCTGAGATAAAAGTTTTTTGAGGTCTCTTGCGTCTTGAGGAGGAAACTTGAAGAAGACACTCGAGAACAGCGTATTTGGGCTTGATGACGAGGGAGGTCCGCAGTTAGAGAACATAGACTAGGAGGACGGTGGGAGGGAGTTTCAGTAAAAAGGTGGGCGACAAGACGTGACGTGGCGGACTGCAGCTGATCAGATCACCAGCAGTAGACTCGAGGCAGTCGCTTTTCGAGCCAGCGGCAAATTGATGATAGTCGATCAATGGGCCTGCGGAAAAGCGACTGGAGCGGAGTAACCGGCGGCTAGTACGCAAGTTGCCGGCGTACGTTGTTTTTAGAGAAATTTCCGTTCATAGAAAATCCAAACTGCCTGTATAGATATTCTGAGGAGACAAATGTCTTAAGAATGGTTCCAGATGTTTAGTCTATTGATTTTATAGACGTATGAACTCGATTGGCCCCTTCCACAATGCATTTACACAGGCGATTCGTGCACAATTCAGGCAGCGTGGGTGCGATCACCGCCGTGAACAACTTCCGTCATCTTCGAAACACATAATCGCAATAATGCTACTTGATTTCCTTCAAGGCCCTTCTCATGGATTGATTTATGGGCACAGGAACCAGATATCAACAGTGTAGAGAGAATTCTGAAGGTATCTGTCTATTCAGATTTCCGCTTTGAGAGGTTTGAATTTTCTATGAACGGAAAAAAATCTATAAGTCAAAACTACCTACACCGCAATTTGCGGTCGTACTAGCCGCCCGTTAGGAAGCTCCAGCCGCTTCGCCAACACCTTTTGATCGACTGTCATCTAAAGTCTATGGAAAGCGGGAGCACCACGCTTTGAAACGAGCGATGGGATCAAATGCCGGGTGATGGCCCCCCAAAACCCAAGTCGTAATTTGCATGCATCCTGCATTGTTAGTGCCAAAACCCACATTTCACGGTCCTAAATTCAACCTGAACCAGCCATGCTACCACTCATTGATTCAAAATGCCACAAACATTGCACGAGGGCACTTTTTCTTGATTTTCGTGAGGATAAAGAGGGAAAATATTAATTGTAAACACGATTCGCTCTTCAAATACTTCTTGCTGAACTGGAATTTGACTTCAAAACGTCCATGATATGCCCGGATGTCGGCTAATGGATTCATCTTTGCATTTCACGTTGCCCGAGATGCCCGGGAACATCCGAGTGAGGTTCGGGCGACAAAAACAATACGGAATCCTGGTCTTTGCTTTGCCGGAGGACACTTATGGTGTATTCTGGAATGTAGGGGATTATATACTGTTTTATTGACCAACGGACACATCGGGGTGCGGATGGGATCAATATATATATATATATGTGGTACAGTGGATTTTAGTTGATATATGTGGGGGAGCTGCTATTCGTGGGGGGGAGGGGGGCAGATATCTATGTATGGGGGACAGATACCCACTTAAATTGAGAGCAAAACAATGTTTCCAAATTTGAATATTCATTACAGTTAGAAAAGACGTCATAAAGGTTCCGGCTTCAAAATGGGAGTTAAGAAGCCGAATCTGCAGCATAAATCAGCCTCAATAATCCAGATTCAGATCTCCAAAAGTGGCTGCAAACTCAGTGAAATAGTAGCAAACCTGGTGAATGTTAGGCGTCTGTTGAGCGCTTATTCGTGGCTGGTCCCAAAAACCGATGAATTGTGCAAGTAATTCATTTAATACACATTCGGTACTTTATTATATACAGTTGATACTTTATTATACATTTGAACTATTTTTTTTCTTGCGTCAAGGAAAGTTGCTAAGTTGCGATAAAAAGCTAATTAAATACTGTGGTGCCGAGGACACCACCATCGTTCGGTACTGGTACATTCAGCGAACGGCAAAGGCTATTCAAATGGAAAAAACCCAATCCCGAATTCTGGAACTTGACGGCCGAGACTTGGTCGTTGTGGGGTCGGGCTTCGCCGTAGCATCCCAGCTTGCCGACATCTCCTCCGGTGTCGGGCCCAATTATCACAACACGAGTTACAACTCGGTTAATTGGGGTTCCGTCTGCCATCTGTCTCATTGGCCTGATACAAGGTCCTCGAACCGGGTGGTTGGTTCCGTTCGGTCCAACGGCCCACACACGGATCATCTTCTTGTCAAGATCCTCTTCGCGGAAGGGTTGATCGAGGGCGAGATAACCGGCTCGGCCTTCGCAGCTGAGAATTCGCTTCCCGGCCTGAAGTAGCGGTTTTCACTGCGCACAATGTCCTTCAATACAACATCCACGCGCTTCTGAACGAGTCCGGAAAGGCAGAGCCATCGGCCATCGAGTTCTCCTGGAGATGCGCAGTTAGAATAAATTTTAACAGAGTGGGTACGACCAAATTACCGTCGAGAACTTGGCTATTCGACGTCCAAGAAACTTGCGGGGCCGGCGTTGGCGAGCGGGACGGTGGGAGCGGTGTACCAACGCGAGCGGGTGTACGAGTGAGAGCGGACTGTGGAGCAAGCATCCACCGAGGAAGAGCCTTTGTTTTCGAGAGCGGCATTCGAGTACTTCAAAGTTTGTCTGAAATGAAGAAAAAAGGGAAATGAATAGAGATACGTACTGAACATGTACTAGCTTCTTTATATTAAGCGTGAATCTCGCGTTGGAGGCCTCCTTCTGAACGGTGACCATGATTCCATCATCGTCTTCGACCTGGTATTTGCGTTTGCACTTTTGTATGCGTGCCGCTCGATCTGGGCTGTCAAAGTCACCTACGACTACACCTCGCATTCCCTTGAGTGGACCCTGCCATGCAACCAAAACCTCCATTCCTTCATAACGGCGGCCGACGGCTTTCCCTTCCAATAATTGCCGCTGTTTTTTGAGATCGTCTTCAACCGCCAATCGCAGTGCGTCAGTGAAATCCCAGTTGTCAAGTTTCCCTTCGTGCCGCTGCTTTTCGCCTTCGCGTACCGCCGAACCGAGTGCACCAGAGAGATCGATAAATTGTGCGTCCGCCGTGAGAGCCGACCTTGACGACTTTTGGGCAGAGAAAGTTTGGAGATCGATGATATCCAGTTGCGGCATCAAAGCCGCCCAGGACGACATTGAGGAATCTGAGTTCAGGTCGAAGTTCACATCGCGTGATGGAACTCTCCACTGTACGCAATGAAATCTCTCAGCCAGCTAGTCGGAATTTCGAAGAAATATACCACTCACCAAAGGGTCTTCGTCAATATCCGACCTGTTGAAGTTTCGTTGGCCCTGGCTCAATTTAGCTTATTTTGGCCTGCAATAAAACTAGGCCTTACACTGTACAGTTCAAGAGCGCCGCCCGTGCAGATCTTGACCACCAATCCGCGACGATTTCTGGATGCCCCAGTTACGCAGACAAAATCACCCTCCATAAAATGCCGCGCAACACAACGATGTTCAACTTCGATTATGTTCTGCTCGCCGGATTCCTGCGGAAATTGAATGCTCAGCCACTGGTCTTCAATCTGAATTATGCGACCGATGGCTCCACGGTGTTCGATGCCCGCGACGACTTGAACGCGGTCCAAAACGCGAAATGGGGTTGGCGGATCGAGCGCGTGTCGCCGGAGGTGCGCGATCTGAACAAAAATGCCGTGTGAGTCCCCACGAACAGTGTCAGTGCCGTTGTACTCCTCCTGAATCTTCGCCCATCGTACACGGTACTTCTCGTCAGCAATCTCCCGAATCATGACGATGTATCCGACATTGCCTTTGTGCTCTCCTGCGACTACGACGACGCGGACACCTTCCACCAGCGCTGGTGCAGTGCCAATGAATGTCGCTTGTTTCAAATACGACTCCGTAGTCTGTTTGAATGGCAGGAGTTCGTCGGGGTTGGGGAGGACTCGAGGGTATGCAGATGCGCGGAGGGGAGAGTCGTACGTTAGGCGACTGCACGGATCCGCCTCGCCAACTCCGTTTAAATTTGCGACGATGAATCGTTGGCTCGAGACAACCCATGCTACTTTCCCCTCATAAGGCTTTTGCTTAAGACGAATCCATTCGCCACGCTGAACTGTCGCCGGCTCATCCGAAGGCGCTGGCGCACTTGGCTGGAACAAATTAAGCACCGGGTCGTGTGAGGATGTGGAGGTCGAGGACAGAGAAGATGTGGAAGTCGAGACAGCAGACGGAGATGATGCAGGCGCTGCCTTGAAACTGGCGGCCAGTGCTTCCAAAGCAGCGGCGTCGGTTTCTTCGTGAATGGTGAAATGTGAGCTCTGATGAACAGGCTCATCGTCAATAAATTCTATGAGAAATTGAGTCATAAACGCTGGCTCGCAGATTGTACGAACATACCTAGATCAGAGAGAGTCTCCTCATCGTCGTCCTCACCCTCCTCATCGTTTGCATCTTCATTGGTGCGTCGGACGCGTCGGGGCTCGTCGTCATCGCCGCTGTCTTCGTCCTCAGCCGCTAAGTCGAAAAAACGAAGCAACTGAACGCGACTTTCGTCGTTTACTCGGAGGAGGCTCAACTGAGCTCGACCGAGCACGTTTGCGTGATGTGTCTATCTCGGGAGGGACGCGACTCGGCACTGGGGATGGCCGGCGAGAATCATTGGAGTCGGGGAGAAAGAGCGTGGTGCGCGCGCGGCGCGCCAGCGCCTCATTGTCAGGCAGGGGGACGTGTCTGAGCATCGGAGGCGGGGGAGGCGCGAGGGCGCGACTGGACATCGGCTGCTTGTCATTGACGTAACTTGGCGTCGGCTCCTCGGGTACGCTGCGCGCCAGCTCCTCGTTGTCAGGCGGGACATGGCTGGGCATTGGCTCATCATCATTGATGCCACTGGGCGTCGGTTCGGGGACGTGTCGGAGCATCGGAGGCGGGGGAGGCGCGAGGGCGCGACTGGACATCGGCTGCTCGTTATTGACGTAACTTGGCGTCGGCTCCTCGGGTACGCTGCGCGCCAGCTCCTCGTTGTCAGGCGGGCCGTGGCTGGGCATCGGCTCATCATCATTGACTCCACTGGGCGTCGGCTCCTCAGGCATTGGCTCCTCGTCGCTGTGTCTTTCGATATCGGACATTGTGCAATGTGTTCTATAAAAACATGTAAGTTTCACTTCTTAGACGCATAGTTTAGGTTTCTGCATTACATTCGTACTCGTGAAACGGTGCCACTCGTGTTTTCTAACTACTTTACAGCGCTATTACAGACTTGGTGGTGGTACGGTAGAGAGATTGGAAAAATGTTACGTCACCTGTCCCGTCACACATGACGTGTCCGTTTTCCGTTTGGGTCATCGGCCGAAAGCACCTTCGGCCGATGACCCAAAACGGAAAACGGACACATCATGTGTGTGCGTCACGGCCTCGGCAATTTGCGGACACTTGCTCCCGACCACCATGGTCAAGAGCAAGTCGTCCCGCCCGAGTCACCCGCCCGACGGCAACACAGTACATAGATAGTAAATGAATGAGAGAATAAATGAGCCCTCACCTACGGCTCAAAGCGCGAGTCACCGACAATGAAATCGAGAAGATGGTAAAAAAGCTTTGTTAATGCTGTCCATAAAAATTATTGAGATACCTTCAAGATTTCCCCCCATATTTGCCGTCAATCCGTTTTTGAAGACTCAATTCGCTATGCCCACTACACGGTCGTCGACACGCCATGCTGCTGCGGCGCCCGCTGCCAATACTCGTTCGGCGAGAAGCACGAATGCCGCACGAAACGCACCGCGAATTAATACATCTCGCAAGAAAAACACGACTAATAAGGTTTGCATTTTCTACATGTCTTGGATATTTTACTGATACATTGTGAATTCACAGAAAACCGCTGAACCCCGAAAGCCGGCGGAAGTCGCTGCCTCTGAGGAGGTACTGGAGACTGTTCCTAGCGACGACGAGCCAGATTATAATAAAGAAGTGCGTTTCCGCGTTACTTAGCACCCCATGTATCTCATTTTTATTACAGGTCATCGTCGCTGCCCCTGACGAAGTACTGGAGGCAGATCCTGGCGACGACGAGCTAGAGGATGGCAGAGAAGTGCGTTTCCGCGTTACTTCACGGCTTATGTATCTCATTTTATTCTAGACTATCCACAGTGACGCAGGTGCAGGAGATGAGAGTCGGCTGCTGGTCCCCTCCTGCTAACTCACCCCTCCCGCCCTCATCTCCGCCTCTGGCCTCGCCTGCCAATTCTCTCCTCCCGCCCTCGTCTCCGTTTTCGGCCTCTCTGCACGCTGCTCCTGCGTTCCCACCAAATGCTCTACCTACCCGACCACTACCCCGCCGCCGACATCACTCAGCGGCAGTCCTTCGACCAGCCACAGGCGACGTGAACGACGATGAGTTCAGTCTCGCCCATCGACGCGTGCGCAGGAGGACCGTCTCGTCCGACAACCTGTGGAGAGACACCCACATGGGTGACAAGAGGGGTGCAGAAGAAGACGCATACCAGTTCGCCGACTTCACCACAGTCGAGTACCACGAGCCCGACGATGTGGAAGGGTCGTTTTCCGACTACGAGTCGCCCCCTCCAAGGTCCACCCGCCCTCCGCTGAGCCCCAGGCCCAGCCGGAGTATCTCTCCGGCTTCGCCTTCAAAACCGATGCTACGTGGCAACTCCCGCTCCATCTCCGCTGGCCCAGTTTCCCCCGGGGCCATCTCCCGTGGCCGCTCGCGCACGCCCTCCCGTTCTAACGAACCATCTCCGTCCCGAGCTCCCTCTCGCGGCCGTTCGCGCACACGTCGCACCGGCGATGCCTTGTCACCGCAGCCGCCTATGCCACTGGCTTTGCAAGCTGGCGATACCTCTGCTGCGCCTCACGCACAGGCTCTACACAATCTTCCTATACCTCCAGCCCGAGGCCCCCCCCCTCCTCTTCCTCCCGCCCACACCAGACCGCCAGTGTCTTCACACACCCGGCCAGCAGTTGCTGCTGCCGCAGAAGCCCCCCGTTGCCCTCCCCCTCGCACGCGGAACGATGGGCGTACCTTGCAGCCACCACCTTTGCCCTTGCCCTCGCCCTCCTGGGATCTTAGCTCTGATGATAGCACGGACGAGTATGGGCGCACTCAGGAGGCCAAGCGAAGGCTCGAGGCGGCTCGGGTAGCGCGCGGATACTCGCCTGCGGCAGCCTCAGATGCGGCCGACGACGAGGACATGCAGGAATACCTGGCAGAAGTCGCCACCAATGGCTTCCGTGAGGATGACGCTGGAGTCAAGTCGAGCAGGCGGAAGGCGAAGGTGAAGGCGAAGGCGGTGACGGCGACGGCGACGGCGACCAAAGATAAGGGAAAGGGGAGAGCAGCGACGACGGCGCCCGCCCCTGAACCCGAGTTTGCCGACCCCGATCCCGAAGAGGTCGTGGAGGAGGACCTCATGGAGCGCGGCTATACTCCAGGTCCCGTTCCCCGGCAAATCCTCGAACAGCTTTACGCGTTGGAGGAGGAACATGATACGAAAGTCGCGGCTCTGGCCGCGTCGTGCAACAAGGATCCTGCAACGCTTCACCGCACCACCACCCCCCACGAGCTGCGTAATGCTTCGGCCTGGAATATGTACCTGTCGCACCATGCCGTGCATCATCCGAAGCCACCTGGCGGTAAGCTCGTTTCCATCTCAATCTGTCGCTTGAGTTCTAACAACGTTACAGTCACCGCAGCCCAGTATAATATCGACGCCCGGAGGGCATTCGAAGCGTTGCTGCCCGGTCTTTCCAAAGCCGAAATGGGCAAAACCCCGCTTGTTTTGGAGCGTCTTCCCTGGTTGCACAACTGGTGGAAGGAGATCAACGCCAACCACGTCGAGAACCTGCGCGCCAAAGGTCAATACAAGGTCCAGGTGAAGAAGGCTGCTGAGCCTCTGATCCAGATGGTGCGTTTCGACGATTCTATGTACTGGTTTCGAAACTGACTAACGTTTCTTCAGGCGAAACAGCTCTCCAACACGTGGGGCATCCATATCTTCGCCGTCGCCATCGACCCCCGCGACGGACACTCCTTCGCGTTTGCGGGGTCACGTGAGATGGAGCAAGTTCGCCTCGCGGATAGTTCGAGCATCACCGGCTTCATGGGGGATTTGGAGACGAAGATTCGGTAGGCTGGACTCTACTTCGCCCGGAGTTTCGCTGATCGTTTGATGTTCTTCAGGGTGCTCCAAATGGAAGAGCGCGGGGAAGACACTTCACGCTTGTATGTTCCTCGCCCATCCAGGAACTCCAACCAGACCACGAAAAAAGGGAAACGCGACGCTTACCGTTCTAGTTTCGGGACGATTATGGGGGACCGTCTCTGTATGTATTCTCGGTCCTTTCTTCCGAGTTCCAGCCCGCTAATGACTAGAACAGCTGAAATATGTTTCAAGACGGGTTTATTAAGCGCGGAGCAGGTCAAGACCGCCACCATGGTCTGGAACGAGAAGTTTCTCGACCTGGCGTTCCGTGGCAAATTCCGTATAATCAACTATCCTGTCGTCCTCGAGAACATCGGTCAAGTCATCGGCGCGGAGCAGTTTAATACGAAGGCACCGAACGTTAAGGAGTACAATTCCTTCATGCCTGCGTTGGAACGCGCCGCGAAGAAGGGTACCGACGACGATCCTGAGGGGGAACCCGTCATTCGCATTGTTCCCTGGGAACCGGGTGAGTTATTTCGTGCCTTAGGCGTCTTGCATTCACTGACGTGGTTTATAGCGGAGCGAGATCAGCAATTGGAAGACCAGGATGAAGTACCCCTCGTCGTGAGCACGGACGGGCGTGCTCTCCGGTTGGTCCGACACAGCCCCCTGTATGGCGCCGCTGTTGCAGACGCCGCGAAACGGCGGGCCCAACGGCGGGCAGACAGGAGGAAAGCTGAAGGTACCGCACCGCCCCATCGGTCACGTCCCCCACCTCCGGGTCCAGCGCAGCAAGAGAACGCCATCGCGGGGCCGAGCTCTTCGCGTCCTCGTCACGACGGTACGACTGGGCGGGAGTCTGCACTCGCCCAACGTCTTCAGCTCTCCCCTGCGGTAGATACCCCCATTGAGCGACCAGTAAAACGCCGCCGGCGTGACGACGATGGACGTGATAATCAGGTGGAACAAACGCACGCGGGACAACGCAAGCGCAAACGTAGCCCGGACTCACCTGGCGGTGGTGACGCAGCTCAGGAGCCTCCGCTCATCGCGATGCGGTTTGGGGTTAATAATCAGCGCTCCATGATCTTCTATGCTAAGAGATTCCAGCCAACGTCGCGTGCTAGGCTTGGGGACCGCTATACTTTCTACTTCGACACTGTTGAGGACAAATGGAGGCAGATCCCGGATGGCATGGAGCCAGTTCTCGCGTCGCAGGACGATGAAGCGAGAGCCCTGAGGGCGAAGGAACTATTTGGGTTAGTTAATTAATTCTACGGTTTTCTCTTGCGCGCACCTACAGTTCTCTTTTGTTATTCATTAGAGTCCCACTTATGTTTTATGCTCGGTCATGTTTTAGGCTACATTATGTTTTCTGCACTATGCTTTAGGCTACATTATGTTTTATGCACTATGTTTTATGTTTTATGCTTGACGAGCGCCAGACCTAGGTGAAGGACGAAGAGGTCGTGGAGAACGAGACGATTTATGCCATTCCAAAAATAAGAAAACACGTGTTCGGCAACCCGCCCGGCCGGCAAAGCCGGCACAGCATCGCGTCAACTCCATCAACCAGTGTTTTTAGGGGCGCTTCTACATGTCTTCCAACATCCAACCAAGCTTGAGCGAGAAGAATATATTTTTACTCACATAGGGGCGAAGTGGCCCACTAGGCAGTCGCATATAGTGTGTATATAAATTTTGCCTGACCCTGTATGCACATAAAGGGAATTAATATTAATATGTTTGTTCCTGTTGGCAACGCTGCATTAGACACACGTAGATACACAAAGTAGAATATCTGTAGGATGTCTGATACTGATTCGTTCACCAAACAAAAATGAAGAAAAAAAATTGCAGAAACGGGAATCGAACTCATGCGATACTACGTGATGTGGAATTAACAGGAGCATACCTACATACTAGTCCACAAGACCGCCGATATGGAAGTGAAATGCCGTAGTTAGTGAATGGAAATCACTATGACTATTTTTCAAACATATAATCCGCAAATTTGTATTGTAAGGTGTGAGTTCAATTTATGTAGCAATCTGTGCTAGATAATTGGCAGCGATTGCAATAGTGGTCATGTCATCGATACCGCATTCAAAATCCACAGGCATTTCTGTTCTCAGAATTGTGCTTGCATAGTCTTCGGATTTGAAAAATATATAGAGAATTAAAATTTGTTGTTCGTTGCTTATATCCGAGACAGCCAGCCTATAAAACAGGATGTTATAGACTACAGGCACTCAGATTACGCTTACCACTTGCTTTTTCGAAGCCCTGACCAGGTTCTCAGCACTGCGCAGCTGAAAGAATGGGAAAGTCTTGATTACTCACCATTGTTCATAAAATTCTGAATCAGCCGAGTACCGGTGTTGCTAGGGATAGAACCTCGGCGAGGAACAACACGGTATTTTATTTGAAGGAAAGCATGTTGAGTCTTTAACTTGATTGCATGACTTCATATACCGGCTTTTGTGAGGTAGTCATCCAAGGATGCTACCAAACAAAAATTCCCGTAGTATACTGTACCGCACTGTATGGTAGCAACCGTAACATGTAACGCAGGCCTGATTTTGCTTACAAATTTGCCTTTTATGGTAATTAAATTACCATAAAAGGCTAGCAACCAGCATAATGTTCCCTCGGCGGTTGCCTCCATACAGTTCGGTACAGTACAAGGGACACAGTCACCTGATGAGTCGATAGACGAAACATTGCTGCCTTCGTTGTTGTCCCGCAACCTGCTCTCTCCTGGTACTCCCTCTACTCAGGTCATTGTTCTTACTCGCTCGGCACTTCACGCAGCCCTCGCTCGCCAAAATCCACAGGCATTTCTGTTCTCAGAATTGCAACACAACTATAATAGGCCACAATTCCAATGGTGATACCATGATAGTGATCGTGTCATTGAAACCACATTCAAAATCTGTGGGCATCTCTGTTCTCAGAATCGCAACATTGGTCATGATTTCAATGGTTGTCGAGTCATTGAATCTGCAGGAATCTGTGTTCTCAGAATTGAAACACAACTAACTATAATTGGCAGCAATTCCAATAGTGCTTGATCATGTTGTTGAAACCGCATTCAAAATCTGCAGGTGTCTATATTCTCAGTTAAAACCACACTCAAAATTAGGTGGTGACTTCAAGAGTGGGAGATTCAGATTCTAATATCAGACAAAACAGTTTAGCAGGACCATCAACGAAAAAATGATAACCTCTTTTTGTGTGCTGGTCTTTCCCAATATCAAGTGGGAAGGACCACACCTTCTGTATATGGTATGTACGACCATTCCCAGTCATGGAATGGGAAGGACCAGGACACTACCATAAATGGCAGTTGTGGTCCTTCCCAGTCGTGAAAATGGGAAGGACCAGGACACTACCATAAATGGCAGTTGTGGTCCTTCCCAATCGTGAAAATGGGAAGGACCAGGGCACTACCATAAATGGCAGTTGTGGTCCTTCCCAGTCGTGAAACTGGGAAGGACCAGGGCACTACCATAAATGGCAGTTGTGGTCCTTCCCAGTCGTGAAACTGGGAAGGACCAGGGCACTACCATAAATGGCAGTTGTGGTCCTTCCCAGTCGTGAAAATGGGAAGGACCAGGGCACTACCATACATGGCAGTTGTGGTCTTTCCCAGTCGTGAAAATGGGAAGGACCAGGGCACTACCATAAATGGCAGTTGTGGTCCTTCCCAGTCGTGAAAATGGGAAGGACCAGGGCACTACCATACAATGGCAGTTGTGGTCCTTCCCAGGTGCAATGGTCATTCCCAATTGCACCTGGGAATGCCCACATTTCCATGCATGCTTACCCTATATGGTAGGTGTGGTCGTTCCCATAAAGCGTGTGGGATGTCCTAATCTGGGAATTCCCACAGGGAAATGGGATGTCCCAGGAGCAATTGTTTGCAATGGGAATGCCCTTGCTACAATGGGAAGGACCCTTTATGCATGGGAACTCCCAGTTTTAATTGGGATGTTCCAGATGGCAGATTGGGTTGTGGCATCTCCAACTTACTTCCTGTGCCTTTCACCAGCCTCTTTATGTGGACTCCATTGGCTCTGTTGACACGGTGGTTTCACCAACCCATTGACAGATTTCTGCCTGCTAAATCTCATCATCTGCTGAGAAATTAATTGAATTATCTTAGATTGCTCAGAGACCCCACATTTCAGGCTTTTAACCGGATTTGAAATGGTACGTCACCTTTCCTTTTTTCTTGGCTTTTATTTGGTGGAAGAAACCGGGACAGACGGGGGCATTGACAGCAGGAGAATTTGTTGGGTGGGTAGCAGGCTTGTATGTTGAGACACATTACAACTGTTGGAAACTCAAAGCTAATGATCAATTGGCCCTTCAGTTTGTTGCCAGGGGCAATTTACCACAGAGCATCTCTGACTTTTCTTGGCAGGATTTGGAATGATACGTCAACTTCTTTTCTAGGCTTGTATTTGGTAGAAGAAATAGAGAAAGAAGTGGGCATTGACAGCCGGAGGAGTGGTTGGTTCACGTGAAGGTAGCGGGCTTGTATATTGAGGCACAATCTAGTTGTTGGAAACTCAAAGCCGATGATCAATCGGTCCTTTGGTTTGTTGCTAGGGGTAGTTTACCATGGAGCATCTCCAACTTCCTTCCCTCACCTTTTGCTGGCCTCTTCAGTGTTATGTGGATGTTGGTACCCAAAATATTAGCCTGGATGAAATATGAGATGCACCTCATACTGCTGGCCTGTTTGCCAAGGTATGAGCCTGGATAGCGTAGCCCATATCCCGTCCATTCCCCAAGCTACAAGCAAAAAAAATTGCATACATACCCCCTGTGCCCCTCACTGCAGCCCCATCCATGCTCTGCAAGCTATTATAGCCCACATACAGCCTGAACAGTCTACAGGCAAGCCCATACGTGCCTGCCCCATGCTACTAGCACTAGCCCATACAAGCAGGGGCAAGGCATTTAACTGGGGCTGTATAAGTGTTGATATTACTGTTTGTGACACCTTCCACAGGCTAAGGCATGCAAGGGCTTCCTGTTCCACCTATTTGCAGCCCAATATGTGTAGAAATGCATGCAATATCATGATTTATTTGGGATCCGTGACGTGACCCCCTGGGACATACCACATCAAATGTGGGAAGCCAAAATTGGCGATATGGGAAGCCCACACACTTTCCACAGCTACCGTGGTCCTTCCCACTATATATGGGAACCTCAGCCAAATCCGACCCCCATAGGACCCATTAACTATTGGAAACAGTTAGGCCCTATGGGTCTGGGAAAAGGGTTGACTGAAGTGGAAAATGTCTGGTGAGCATAGTTCCCCGGGTAATTATATTGCTACAAAAGTGCACTATAGTTGCTGTAGCTTGGCAGCACATTATGTAGTCCCCATAGTCAATGTAGTTGCCTGCGCGAACTATGTTGCGCAATATTGCTGTGCACGGCATCTATCACTGCGTTTAAGACTAATCTAATCAGGGTACGTGGAGGTCTGCGGAGATATTCTAGCAAACCTAATCCGATGATGTGCTGAGGCAGCCTCACATACATTGGTAAAGACCTGCACATTATATGTTCGCCAACCTGGACTATCCGATCTAGGTGATCTCGGCCGAAGGTCTGCCAAGGTGTGTATAAGTGTTATGAACAGACCTTGTCAGACCTTAGGGAGATACAACGCCAAGCTGCGCATAACAACACGCTCCGAGTCTTTCTACCTCTTACCACATCCCTGATGGCGTTTTATGGCCAATTCGCGCCTACCTCTGGACCCAATGACCCCCAAATACCTACGTTGACTCCACAACAGTATGCAATCGCGTTCCAGCACTTCCACTACCAGCAGCAGATGCAAATGCTGGCACCCCCGCAACAGCCCCTCCTCTCTCTTCCTGGTCCTGTCATAGATCCCAGCCTTCAGTCCCCACAAGTACCAACGACAGATGAACGACTGCACGCTCTAGAACTTGAGATGCAAGAGTTGAAAGCACAGAAGCGAAGCAGCTCCGATACGAACGAGGGATCCTCCAAGCGCCCCAAAAAAGCCAACAAACCGTCTCCGTACATCTTACGCAACTCGAAGGGCCTATCCAAGAAACAGCTGGAGGTTAGATCGCAATTAATGGTACATCATGCGTCTGTTACTTCCGCTGCAGCATGATGACATATATTTTGGCAGAGAAAAGTCAAGTCGGAACTAAGACAGCTGACTGGAACAACAAACGAACAAGATAGCAACATAGATTCTGATGATTCTGATACCTCCCCTGTCCCTACTTCTCGGCCTACACTTGCTTTTGACTTTTCGGCCAATGTCGACGACCCCGCAAATATCAAAGTTATTGAAAGGGCAGTTCACTTGGTCTGGACCGAACAGCATGTGAGCTACCCGGTATCGTCTATCGTATTTCTGACTAATGTACCGGCTGTACCAGAATTCAAAGAGTACAATGTTCTCTCTCCCGCATGCAGATGTTCAATTTACACGTGAAGACCTTGCCAAATTTTCTAAAACGATTTTCCGAGGCTGGAAGAGGACGTGGAAGGAGGAGACCGATCCGGAACTCGCGAAGAAAAAGGCCGAAGCGGAATCCAAGGGCCGTCAAAACATGCGGAGGAAGGAGGTGAGTTGTAAACCCCTCGCACGCGCATATACTGCTTACACTTTACCATTAGCTCAAAGCTACTCGTATCAAGGCTGTTCCACAGTACAAGAAACAACACAAGCGCGATCCTGCATTCGTCCTCGAGACCGACTGGATAAGCGATGAGGTTTCGGGCCCAGAAACCGACGATGAGGACAAGAAGACAGAGCATCGGCGGCGCCTTGTTCAAGCCGCACGATTGGGCCCCAACCATCAAGATGATCCAGTATGGGAGAGGATTCGCCCCGGATTTCAGTCTACCGAAGTATATCTTCCGTTTCTGGTGCCCTAACATCCAAATCAACCCCTACAGTTAAGCGATATCAAGGACACACTAGATAGCATCACGACCGCGAACAGAAAAGGCCACAAGAGGCGCGCACGCCCAAGCGTCCCACGTGTCAACTTGGGCAACACTCACAACCGCCTGCCGAGTGGCATCGTTTGGCCATTCATGGTCTCGCAGGATTGGTACGATGCCACAGTTGAAGGACATGAAGAGCTCGAGAGCGAGCTGCAAATGTACACGACTGATCCGAAGGGCTTTGGTGGAGAGCCCTAATTCAGGAAAGTGTTTGCTGGTCGGATTGGGACGTTATTGTTATCACTTTGCTGTCTGTGTAATACTGTCAGTTGTAATGCTGGATTCAGTTAAATTTCGAGGATATTTTGATACACTCCCTCAGATCGTCGTAATGGTAATGGTCCGTGAATAAAGTTTTCAACCCGGCCGGACCTAGACTTCTGGCTCAGCACATAAATACTTTTGTCGCGCAGACATCGTCTGCTGACACATTTAGACTCCCAAACGGTCTTATGACAGCAGCTTTTAGTGCTAAAATTCCGAGGAAATTTGTAGACAGTGTTTATTACATACGCATTCAGAGTAAGTCGTTTCGGGTCGTTTAATTGTGTGCTTCTAGCTGTGTGGAGATGTATGTCGGTCATGAATATCTTTCAACACAAAAAGGTGCAGTTCCATTAAGAATTGCAACCAGGAAAGTGCGCCATAAATATATACAATATTCGATTAGGTGCAACACCTACACAACTCGTTCCGTGTGAATTGGAAAGACAAAATGGAATAGGATATTGCTTTTAAGCAACGACAACGTCCTGCCAGATTCCTGTCAGCAAGTGCTGCAACGCGTGAATATTATATTGGAAAGCTTACCCGCGTCAAGCCAGCTGTAAACCAGATCATATGCACCGGGCCGTCTGATGTTTCAGCCTCTTCGACATCTGAGTCAGGATCCTCCTCAAGAACCTGTGTTTTGTGCTCAATCGTGAGACGGCAGGCCTGGGATAGAATAGAGCGAATTGGAACAATTCTTCTTGGGCCCGGGTCGGTCCGGCGCAGGAACTTGCCATACTCCCATGCAAAGATTTCGAGTTCGGGGCTGTCATGGTTAAGAACCCCATTAACAACACATATAGCTGGGTAACTCACTACGGCTCCCATGCTGACATATTGCAGTCCGTGAGTCGCTTCATCCAGCGAATATCGAGGAGGACCTGTGGTCGGTCCAGGCCAGGCTGATGGTGCGTGAGGATATTAAAGACTTGGCCCACATATCTAGTCCCGTCAGCATCCAGCTGCACCAAGGAGTTCGGGGCATCATCGAGAGACGTGGAGCTGGTGATCCGACGACCATCCAAGATGAAGTAACTATGGACCTGGGCAGATCCATGTAGGAAAATCGGAGAGATAGTAGGTTCAACTTCGGCGGAGCGGTCGATGATAGGGATTGTGGGATAGGTGGTGTTGTAATAGTCGAGGATCTCATGTTGTAACGAGGACGAGAGTTCTTTTGAAACCGCCATGCCCATGGAAAATGCGGTCCCAACTAAAGACAGAGTGAGTGGTATTCAAAAAGAAATCACAACACGTACAATCCGATGTTAACTCTTCAATCTCACAGGCCATAGCTGCAACTGTACCACGGGTGTCTCCGTCAGTTTCGAGGATCATACGAGTACTTTCCGCGATGCATTGTTCCTCGGGACTGAGGCCCTCAATTCCACTCTTCTTTGCGAGTTTTTGAACCTGTGAATTCGTGTTAGTTTCCCACCCCAATAGCTTCTTCAATGAACTTACAACTTCACGCAAATTCGCATCTCGGTGAAACTCGCGAAAGAAGGTCACCTCGAGTTCCCCATCACCGTGATTGTTTGTATCGTAACTCTTGAGGAGCTTGTTCAGTCGTTCGAATAAGAATGTCCAGAACCCATAAACAGGACCAAAATCGCGAATTATCTGGAAGATGTGGGTAATATAATGAAAGTTTGGTTTCACGAGGTCGGGGTGATTCTTCAAAGGCGTCAATGCCTCAATTACAGTCCTAATTAAAGACATACCTCGAGGAAACCAGCGAGATAATCCTCCAACAGTTGTTGAGCCCGAGGCAGAGCTTGAACATCAACTGTGCCTGCGAGCAAGATCTTGATAGATGCAGAAAATTTCAACAGTAGATCGGGGTCATTCTCATGCATTCGCATTGGCTTCGGTAGAGGTGCAGGACCTTCGTGATCGGCCGACTTGTCCGTTCCATTAGCTATACGGTTTAAACGAGCAGTTTCTTTTTTCTTCCAAGATTGTTTCGCCTTTTCGTGATCAGCAGCAGCGATCGGATACCACTCGTCCCAAATTTGGGGTAGCTGCGGAATTTTAGCGCAATCTACAAACATAACCAGAGCTTACAATCAGCGGACAAAAAACCAGTAGCATGCCCTTCCATTCGTCCGCGGTCAAATTTCCGCCTGCAGGGTACCCGACTTGATTCGGAAGCCTCGCGACCCATGATGGCATTTCCAACTTGAGTGCAGTGATTAGTTGCCTGCAGTCAAAGAGAAAATATAGCACGGACAGCGTTGAGATAATTATGGATATGATCGAGCTCTCGAGGGGTTATTTCTGTCCGTTTGCGTAAAGCCGCAGGTTCCTTCTTGATCCATGCATTCAACCATTGAGTTTTGAAAATCCCTGAACAGCACATAATTCAGACGACGAATTCATAATCCGGATCGACATACCTAGAAACACGCAATGCATCGGATCGATGATAATTTGACGGATGGGATCAAAGTAAGACAGTCGGGAAACTTCAAAATAGCGAGTGCCGTGGCTACTTGCAAAGGCATCTCGCGCCTTTTTATCGTCTTCAGATATCTCGGCATATTTGGTTAGCTGTTGGGCAAAATGAGCATTTTGGCAAATAACACTCTAGAAGGACACTTACCATCAACTTTGAGGCCGGCCGGAGTCTGGATATCATCGTGCGTGATTTTGCAACGGCTGCATGGGAATTTGTTGGATCTATGGTCCGAGAATCCCCCGACTTTGCACATGGCCGGGTGATCACAGCAAATTGCAACCAAAATAACACGAACACGACGCCCTTGGAATTGATCAGATCCGAAATGTGACGATTAAAAGGCAAGGTAAATACCGCTGGGGTACTTTGGCGTCCGCACAAGAATACCATCATCGTAGAGCATCAACAGTTCAGTCACTGTAGCAGCAAATGAACGTTGAAACTTGTCCGCGGTTTCTTCGTGGGGCCCAGGTCCTAAGCTATTCAAGAGAAGATTACGCGGGCGATATCTCAAAAAATCATGAGCCCAAGATTAGAACAAGAACAATTAACTCACCGCTTATGATGTGGCAGGTTGGTAACGCAAAACGACGCAGCTCCCGTCGTATGGGTTCCGGCATTTCGACTGCGTGTGAATGAGAAACTGGAAGGTCTGTCAACGACAAGAAACACCTACAACAGTAACTTACCCATCCTCCCCAAGACAAACACCAATTCGGAGTTCATCGGGATCAGGACGGTCGGATCCTGTCTCAAAAAATTTCCGGCCATCGGGACCTTTTAAGGATCGACAAATATCACCGTCCTGGATATCCTGCATTTTTCCTGCGATGGGTGTACGCTTCAGGTATGATTCACAGTCGGCTTCATTACCCTCCCGATTCAAGAATTCGACAATCTGAGTTGAGAGAGGGAGATATGGGGACTGGAGAATCGGTCGGGGCTTAGATTTCGGTTTGGGGCAATGAGAACCCAATAAAGGGATCGTCTCAGAGGTCGGAAGGGGTGGAGTATGAAATAATGGGATGGAACAATGTGAACACAACAGATCAGCGGGAGATGTTTCCGGATATGCACGACGGCACTGTGGACAAATAGCACGGATCTCGAAGTCTTCGTTGAGACCCAGGTGCTTGAAGGTTGTCGTAAGCGTTACGGGAACATTATCCTGGGACCGGATAAGGGCGAGGCACACAAAAATATTACGCAAAACTTTGAGGAGGAGGGTGCAGGCGCGGTGCGGAGTGTGGAAATGTAAATGTAACCAGGCGGTGGTGATCAAGATAATTTGCCAGAACCAAAATCGGGATTCCTCTGCAAGAGAGTCCCGAGGAGTTAAGAGCTGTGTAGACGACTCGGACGAGGCAGAGATACCGGTCAAAGGGTCAATTGGGGAGGGTGATTCCAATGTGTGGTCAATAGCCGCTGGGATGGAAGTATCAGCCATCTCGACATCGTCGGCATCGGTGGTGGAGAGCGGTGGTGGGTGCAGCTCGGGCGCGAGACTCATCTCTACATCCTCAGTCGGTGGGAGAGGACCAGGTATATCAGCAAGGGGCCCCATTAAGTCTGAATTATCGGCGGCAGGATGAACTTCTTTCTTGCGCTTGCGTGCCATAAATTCACCCGCAGAAACACTCGGCCCAGGCAGGGGATGGTTTCGTTTGAGCCTCCGTTCGTGGTCTTCTTGAGGATGGAGCCTCCGTGTCGTCCGTGCAATCGGCGGCAAGCCCGCACCGCACTGGCTACAATCGCATTCAGATAATTCTTGCCCACGTGTCTGAACAACAAATGAATTGAGAGAATACACTGCCGGCAATCGAGAACACACCGAACTAGACATGAACAAGGAGTCCACAGTCGTCGAGCAGTCGTGCAGAAAATTTTGAAAATAGAAGCAGAGAAGACGTCTGGATAGGCCTTGCAAGCTAACCTGGACAAACCTTGGCAGACGTAAGCAAGCTTACCTTGGCAGGCTCTCGGCCCAGGCTTGCAAAGGTCGCATTCACAGACCTCAACTAAGGTTGAAAAAGGTGGCATATTGACAGGGTCTGCGTAGGTATGTATATGGTACATGGCAGACCTTCACATACCCTGATTAGATTAGTCTTAAACGCAGTGATATGTTGTGCTATGTTGTTAGCGTCTTTGCTACAGCGCCTACTGTATGTCGGGTGCTAAAAGCGGATGCATTTGCGGTCATATAAAAAAAACAGACTTATACTATTCGTTGTCGAGTAAAGGCAGCTGAAAGTATATAAGGATTTTAAAAAAACATGGTTGCCTTGTCCAGCACATTAGATTGGTCTTAATGAGATCCCTGTCCTGGACGGCGGTCGATACTCACTCGGCTTTTGCTGATGCGAAGTGACTCAGATCAGCAAAAGAGAAATTCTCTGGCGCGCGGCGCACTGGGGCATCTGATTGTCTGAGACTCTGAGGCCCCGGGGGAATGGCAGCCATGGCAGCCAAACCAGGTGAGAACTGAGTTTTACGATGTCCTGAAATATCTCTGCTTTGGAAACACCCGAACTTTCCCGAAAGAAAACAAGATTCAAATGTTCCCCTCCATAAGAGAGGCCGCATGCCAGAATAAAATGGAGAAAAGCGGGAGGCGCGCAACAAGGAAGGTCGAGAAAGTTTATAAGTCCATTTGAAACTCCGCCATCAGCTGCGGGTCCGTGGACATCACGTGCTCGTGACAGATGGTTGATGTCCGTGTCGCTGCTCTCTTTCTCTTTCTACCATCCCCACCGCTCCCTCGCCTTCGCTTGACCTATTGACCCTCTCGTGCCGACCATGAACTTGTATCCTCATGAAGGACAAACTCTCTCTATGGTCAAGTTGCCCCGCCGCCTTCAAATTCTCAACGAGTCCGCCATGGCTTTGTCCTTTTTCGAGTCTTTCTGTTCCGTCATCAACTCTCTTCTCCTTCAAAGCCCTCAAACTCCCAAGCATTCACTTCAATCTGCCTCAAGTCGTTGTCTACTACCTGTGGCGACGACTGCAATCATTTTGACACCAAACCTAGCGGATCACCACCACATCCCCCCGTAGTCCCCTCGCCAGCGAATCGAAGGAAAGGAGAGAGAATGCAGACGAGTAGCGTACATATTCATGGGTGTGTCACCTTTTTCCTTCCTTCTCCTAATCTCACCTAACACTAGCAGACATCATCGACTCGCCCTCGGTAGGCAGTCTGTACCCGGATAACCTGCACCTATATTGCCACGCGAGCCTGCGGGCTTGTCGCGCTCGCTGTCCCGCCGTCCCATTTGGCGATATATACTTCGGGAAGATTTTTCGGCATCGAGGTGAGTTAGATTCATGGTCCACAGATGCTAACAGTACTCTTTGTTTCAAGCCGCGCATTTGCCCGAGCGCCCGTGAATTTGGAGCTCGTTTGTCAACGTCGTCGTATAAATCTCTATCCAGGGCGTATTGGGATCACTGCATCTTCATTTGCTGGGTACCTCAATGTAGTCGTCTATGATCTAAATGTTATTTATTTTCCCCCCTTTTTTGGATGTGAATCCGACAAACTACCGAATCCGAAGAAACATTGTAGGGCTATGTAGCATTATGTAGGCTACGTGGCTATAAAAATACCACACTATATATGCACGACGCGTAGCTACAGCAACTATATATAACTACAAATTTGCGTAGAGAGCTACAACGTCCTATATAACAGGGGGTTCGCTACAGCACTACATCACCTATGCTGGCTACATATGACTACATAGGCTGTGGTTTTTTTCCAGATGGCAGGGTATGGGACACTGTTCCAAACAACAGTCAACCCACTCCTAAACTGTTCGCAAATGAGCCGTCTGTGCTATTCATCTGACATTCTATGGTACCCATGGTTCCTGGATCATGTGAAAAGCTGCTTTGACTTCATGAGCAGGAGAAGTAGAGTGTGAAGATATAAGATTAAGCGGCACAATTGCAGGTGGTTTGCTTTGTCCAAAGCCCGGAGGAGGAAGTCTGAGTAAATCAATTGATCCTTCCCAGGTCCAGTTATGTATGGTTTGATTCCTATCAAATAATCTTCGCAGATATCTGCAAGTTTGAACACGAGAGTGTGCATTTGGTGGTGGCGCATTGTTTATTCAACTCGATACCTGTCATCAGGCCAGGGGATCCTCATAAAGCGATTAAGTGCAAAGGTTGGATATAGTATCAGCGGGCATGAGTGAGCAACCGGCGAGCGAGCAAGGATGGGTTGAAGATGTTTCAAACTCCGATAGTATGTGCCGGCAGTGCCGCCGGTATTGATGGCGGTATTTCCAACTCCCAAACTTCCTGAGATATTTGGATGGAGGATGCAGATGACATGTGGGTACCATGTGCCGGAGTTTGAGCCCATGTTGTTAGTTGAGCTATGAATATATATCTTCGTATTCAATGATGGACATCTCGACTGATTCCCGAAGCTCCTGGCAGTATTAAATCTCACACACTCACGGCATTCCGAAGGCGCAGAGTACACAATAATCAACTCCGGAAGCAGTTCCCTTTTAGCAACCAGTTGTCGTGAGGGGAGGAACTTCTGTTGATTGGCTTTTATTCCTGCAAGCATCAGACTTTTGACATTTAGCTTGTGACCTTGTACAAGGTCAAACAAGGTCACAAGCTCCACCAAAACGCCCACAAGGTCGCAAGGTCACAAGACAAGTCCGGATTTTCACAAGCTCGAAATTCTGTCTAAAAATAAGTACTCTTTAGTGTGCTCAGGGCATTCTGAGGGGCACATTCAGCTGCAGGGAGGTGTTGACAGCTGTGGGGATGATACATTTTAATAATAGGGTGGGTTCACCACTGCAGAGTGGGCGGGACTTTAGTATTTTTGACCTTGTTTGACCTTGCGAGCTTGTCAAGAGCTTGTTGCCAAGCCCACAAGCATCAAAAGGTCACAAGGTAAATGTCAAATGGCTGATGGGCGCAATTCTATTGCTCCAATACGACGCGCTCCAACAGTATTCTACATCCAATATTACACCTTAATTACCCGCTCATCCGGGTCGAACAGTTTCAGGGTGGTTGTATTTCTGGAATCTTACATAACAACGAGTACCGCGGCCGGGATTGGAGCCACAGCTCCAACAAATCGCGGGAGGGTCCCGTATACTGGCACCCAAAAGCGCTCTGTCTCCGTTTCTACCCGCACTGTCTCCATCTCTACCACCGATCACAGATTTCTGGCCTACTCGCGGTGCTAAGTAGTATGTAATGGAACAAATACTGAGTGAGACTCAACGGGGTTTCCTGATACTCGTCCTCAGAGGTTAGTGGATCCGGACTGTCGCGTTCTTGTACTTGATATACATCTGCGACAGAATCGTTTATCACAAAGTGATTTCCCAGGATATTATGCGATAATCCCGGAACTCTGGGCTTGAAGTGGTGGCCTCGTGAATGGCATACGGTGCGATTGGTGAACATTTAACATTTAATATTTCACTACTGGCATCAGGGGGGACGGCACGTATTTACAGTGGATTGAAACGTGTATGCGTGGTGGTCCGTCCACTATCCAGGCAAGTTCATGTGCTTCAATTGGTTGTCCTCCACGAAATCGTAGACTTTCTGCCAGTCCCGGCAAACGTGTACGCTGCCAAGCCCATCTGTTCCCCCTTCGGTGTCCAGCGCATCGAGGGTCGTATCGCTCGCGCACAACACCGTCTGGCGCAATAGGTTCAGGCAGTGCCTGGCATGCTGATCCGCCCCGCCTTGCACGATTGCGGTCCTGATAACCTGAAGACAGTGCATCTGGTGGAACATTGCGACGCCTGCAGGGAAACGGTCAAAATGGCAAATGTAATAGTGTTCGCGATACATACCGAAGGTTCGTCCTGCAGCGGTCGTAAGGTTAATTGACTCGGGAGGATTCAAGGTAACCCACCGTCCGGTCCGAGCTGGACGAAACCATTGCCTTTGGGGAACACGTCCGTCGAGCGCCAGTCAGCATACGCGTCAAAATCGGAGAGCGAATATCTCTCGCTGTCCTCTGTCGTGAGTGCGACCAACGGGACGTGAAGCGGAAGCTGGTGCGGATAATCGTCATCCTTGTAGCCTTCAGAATCAGGTCAGTGTGGCACCATGTATGAGATTGTGTCACCTACTGAAACGGCTGTCATCGATTGTCCCAGTGCGCGTGCATTGGTCTGGCCGGCCGCGGAAGACATAGATAGCAGATAAGTTCAGGCCGATGGTGATTAAGAGCCCAATCCAGGCGATGTCTAATGTGCTCGGAGGTGGCAGTCTGACCATGTTGCGGGTGGAGAACGTCCCTGGAGCAAGCAAATGGAGGGATTGTTCAAGGTGTGGTGGGAGCAGCCGCACCCTTCAATTCGGGCTGTGTTTGTGAGTTGCATCACGGCGTTCACTTTTGTCCATCTGGTCCCGTCCGGTGATTTATCCAGGTCCGACGACTGATTTATTCATCACGGTGCAATTCCACACCGATCATGGATAAGCATTGCACAGCCCATGGTTTGTCTGAGGTGGCACAACATATCCTGTACGGAGGTAACCAAAACTGGGATCTACCTTCTTCTCGAACGCCCTCCATGCCTGAAGCTGGCTCGTCAGATACGCTCGAATACACTCCTCTTATGTCGTCTGCGCCGGAAGACGGCTTGGCAGATGAAATTGAACTGAAAGCCCCAGCCACGACGCATTCCCTACGCTCCCGCATGCTCCTCAGTGTCCTGGTGACTCTTCTGGCCATCTATGCTGCTGCGGCATTCCATCTGAGCGTGTTATCCGATACGCCGCTGCTCTTCACACCAAGGGAAATCGAATCAATACTTCGAATGGCTCTCCCATCTCCGAATCTCGACAAAGGTCGTGACATTATGGACGAGAAGAACTATAAATGTACGCTACTGTAAAACATTGCGCACTCCACACAGCTCACCTATCGTTCCAGCGCCACGGATGATATTTCCACGCTACATGACACGGGTGAATGCTGCTGAGCCTGACACGATTTATTATTCTGGAGCATCAGTGGTTCTGAGCCCAACAGTGAATCTTATCATCAGTTTTTGTTTTTTTCCCCCAATAACTCAACGTCGTTCTGCTAGGACTCGATGATCTACCATTGGAGACTCCGCAGTACGTGGCCTATGTGCTACCTCACCGGTCGGGTGTCCGCCGCAGAGGACCTCATCGCGGGGCACAAAAGCTATAGCTCTGAAGGGAATGTCGCGGCCATCGAAATATGGAACCTTACTTCTCCAAAAGATTCGAAAACATTGAAAAGCATTAGCTGGAACACACGCCCAGCGCGTGTCTCTCTCCTGGGCACAGTCAATTTCACGAGTGTGGAAACACAGCGTGGTGTTGAGGATCTCGATGGCCAGGAGTTGCGTGCGCCGACACCTCGTTTTGGCTGTCTCGGGGACACCGAAATAACGGTCGAGGTGGCTTGCACTGCTTGTCGTCTGGAATTTGATCAGATATTTTCCGATCCTCCCCTCGGTGAGTGCGTTGTCTTACTCGCCGAGCTTAATTCAATTTCTGTGCCCCAGGATTTGAATTGATACAGCTGGGTTAGCCCAGGCAGATCCTATCTCACTTTTTGCAAAGTTGCTTGTGTCTCTCGAAGCCATTCAGAATGTTGTTTCTCCTTTTGAACATTATGAAACGGCGTGCGACGTGCGATTCGGACGGGAATTTAGCTGAATTTAGCTACTCGCCCGTTGGGGTACTACCCGTCCCCACGGGTCATCAAGGATTTGAGTTTGGATTCTCGGAAGTGTTTGAGTTCATTTGACCGAGCTGTGTCCACGTCGAGCTACATCGAGTGGACCCAGGTAGCCCTGCATATATCGATGAATATCATAGATGCGCTGTGCCCCAGGATTTGAATTGATACAGCTGGGGTAACCTAGACAGATCCTATCTCTCTTTGTGCAAAGTTGCTTGTGTCTCTCGAAGCCATTCAGAACGCTGTGTCTCCTTTTGCACATTATGAAACGGCGTGCAACGTGCGACGCGGACGGAATTTAGCTGAATTAGCTACTCGCCCGCTGGGGTACTACCCGTCCCGCGGGTCATCAAGGATTTGAGTTTGGATTCTCGGAAGTGTTTGAGTTCATTTGACCGAGCTGTGTCCACGTCGAGCTACATCGAGTGGACCCAGGTAGCCCTGCATATATCAATGTATATCATAGATGCCGGGAGTCGCGACGCGATGGGCTGCCACATAGACACCCATAGAGACCATAGTGGTCATAGAAGCCATAGCATTTGGGATTTTTCTGATGTAATTGCCCTGGTGTTCGCTTTTAGCTGTGTGGGCGGGTTGCTGTAATTGCATTTGTCACGGAATTCTATAAGAAGGGATACGCTTTGCCCTCAATCTCAAACTCAACCAATAGTTCAGCCATTTACTTTCAATACTCGCAGCAATCTCTCTCATCATGCGTTTTGCCTCTGTCCTCGTTGCGTTGGTTCTCTGTATCATGCAGGTGCACCCAGTAGCCTCTAAAGGTATGGCCCATGCTGCAGTGTCTGAAACTCGTCTCTAACCCTAAGGTTTTCAGCGTTGTCGGTGGAGCAGCGTGCCTCCCCCGTCAATTTGAATGAGGTCGACAAGCGCAACAGGAAGGGGTACGACATTACTGGAGATCCCCGTGACAAGCGCAGCAGGAAGGGGTACGACATTACTGGAGATCCTCGTGACAAGCGCAGCAGGAAGGGGTACGAAATTACTGGAGATCCTCGTGACAAGCGCAGCAGGAAGGGGTACGACATTACTGGAGATCCTCGTGACAAGCGCGACAGGAAGGGGTACGACATTACCGGGGGTGACGAGGACGACGCACGCTCGGTCCTTGATGCGTGAGAACCTCAAAGCTCCTTCCAAGTTATTGTAAGTCACCCGCAGGCCCAGCGCGAACTATATTTTGCTAACTCTCACTTGTTCAGGATGGCTAGCCATCGTAAAGTTGTTATCCAATCGTTCCTGTGACGCGTATGATGTACATTGAAATAGTATCAGACCTACTGCTATACGATTCAACATTTCACCCTCTGTCTGTCCGAAGTTTTTTCAACCCCTGCAGTCATCACCTCTGCGGATCTATTCGGCGAGGTGACCTGCCCTAAAAAGACGTCCACATCAGTTGTAGTTCCCGTTTACGTTTTACACACGAAGACAATTCAATTCAATAACTCGGGTTCGCAGAATGTACGGCTCAAACAAACTGATATAGATTTATCCCTCTGAGCCTCTCTCTCTCTACACCCGAGCGGAACGAACGCACAATCTTGTCAATCATAGTCTACGGTGTAGACATGCATGAGCTTGCTATTACCATTCCAAGGATGATCCAAATACCCAAGGGTTAATACCATTTTGTGCGCAAAGGCAATTGAGTCCTATTAGGTCATCGTAACAGAGCTCAGAAAAAGGAAATCCAACCTGTGTGGCTTGCAAATGAAGCCACAAACAACGGTTTTTGGGACATACATTGCACCGACAAAATACTCTGCGACATCAACGCGGATACTATCCATTATTACATCCAGTTGCTATTCCCGAAGCGAACTTCCAAGGAAGGACAGAAATTGAAGACTCGGTGTCGTATGATTCAGAATCTATGAATTTTAGCATCTGAGTATAATCCAAGGACGAAGGGCGAGCCGAATTTCAGCTCATCATCATCATACATAGTAACAATTTTATTGTCTACTGAGAGATCGCGAGAGCCGAGCCCCAGTCCCGAATCGGCTGGGCCCTGGAAATCGGACCTATTGGACAGTGAAAGGCTGTCGTTCTCTCGAAAGACACTAAAGGGCGAACCAGGGCAGAGACACACACACGTTGACAGGACCACGATATATTCATAGAGGCGAGATCAGCAGGCTATGAGCAACAGGAGGAATACAAGGGGGGTCAAGTCGGGGTTTTACATGCAGTCCAGAAGGTAAGGTAAATGGTGGCTATATATACAAAGGAGAATGTGGCGCAGTAAGTGGTCATGTAAGGACCCGGTTAATGGTAAGATGCACGTGTGAGGATGGCATCCTTACAGACAGCAGTGTTTTTGTCATCGCAATCCGAAGAGAGCGGGCTCCCACCAGAGGCTGGTCATTTTATACATAAACCCCTCTAAGTTGAGGTTGGGCAATAATTGAATAAGACGCTCTGGTCAGAAGTGGTACCTATGTATAAAGTCAGAGGTGCGCACCTGTGACCACCCACGACACCCACCACTGCAGACAGCTTGCTTGACACCGTTCCCTTATGTGCCTCTATTTGGAAAAGACCCGTAATGCTGACAAACCAGCTTCCAAATCGGGCACACAGTGAGGAAACCCTCTTCGTCGTCGTTCCCGACGATGAGGAGGGGTCTCGACCTGTTAAAATAAGCAAACAATACAAAAAATCACAGCTTTAAGGGCAGCCTAGTATCACCCTCTCCCAACACATATGAAGCCCAACAATGACCAAACTGCGTGCATTACACCAGAGACTCCTCCACAAACAACGTGATGGTCTCTGTGTCCCTTGCAAAACTCAGGCACCGGGGTGTCCACACCACCATCCACATCTGCATCCCTCTCCAGCTGCTGCCCAGTCTTCTGGTCTTTGTCCTCACAATATGCAGTAAAAAAAATGCCCTAGAGTCTAGGGCCCGAAATCCGCCGGATTTTCGGCCCAATCCTAAACACTTGGGCAACAATCATATTTCTATAGGGTTATTGGATGAGGAGCTTAGGTCAGGGCCCTTGTATCTTGTGTGAAAGATATCCACAGCAGGTATGATATTTTGCTTGCCAAAAGTGCTGGTGCAAGCCCAGTATAATATTTTTTTCCACCCACTTGGTAGGGTTGAGCTGATTGATATTGAGAGCACAAAATATTACCTGGCCTATTGACCTAAGCTCATTCAATGGGCAGCAGTAATATTATTGCCCAGCAAGGACTAGGCTTTGGCCGACAGGGGAGAATAATAATATTTGTCCAGCATGGTTGGATTCAGCCAATGGATATTTTGAAATCCTCAAAATATTATTCTGCCTGCTGTCCCAGGGTTGGCCGATGGGTGGCAGGAATATTATTATGTGAGGAGCACTAGGGTTTGGCCAATGGGCAGGAGAGTATTTTGAGCCCAACACTGTAGGACTCGGCCCATCTATATAATACAAATATATATTCGCGAATATGAATATTCGCCGAAACCTAAAAATTGATATTCGCATTCGTACGAATATTGATGGCGAATATTCGTTGCGTAGTCAGCAATATTCGCGAATATTCATGAATATGAATATTCAGTGAATATATGGAGAATTCGGGGGTTCAGTAGCCACATCAGAGTTTTGACAAATAACTTGTGGACCCACCTACCCCTCCTATATATAGCAACCGATTGGACTGGGTGATCCCATCGTGATCGGGCATCTGCCGGGTATCGCGATCAGTCTCTGGCCTTACCCTTCAGTCCGACCCACCTGCCAGCCTCCCCAGGGACTTGGAAAATCTCACCGCCGCTCCCCGTTGCACGTGCCTTCGTCGGCTGCGCCTCCTGGCACTCTTTGGCGGCATCTCCCGAACATCAACCCGATTAAGACTTACTTCCGCGCGCTTAAACGCGCCATCGCTGCCCACCGCGCCCCCGCTCCCCTTCACCTTCACACGTGCCCCCCTCGGCTGCGCACCTGGGCGCTTAACCGTGCCATCACTGGACTTGCGAGCGCCGGCGCCGATGTTGTTTCCTGCCACGCCGCTGTCCCGCCTTGCTCTTTGGTGCCTACGTTCGTGCATCCCGCCATCGACCCCCCGCATGACCCCGAAAATGTGATGCGCCCGCCATCTTCGATGCTGTAAGCGCTTACCGGCCCTCGTCGTCTGATGTGGACCATTGCCGGGCCTTGTGGGCGCGATTCATCTGTACCCTGGTACAGGTGGCCACAGGCATGTGCCGTCATATCATTCTTGCTAGCACCGGACACACACGCGTCCCGCTCGCGCCCGCCGTCTTGCGCCTGCCTTCCTCGCCCGATCCCGCCACTTTCCGCTCGCTTAGCTGTCAGTAACCGTTCTACGCGCCTCTGGTCTCATACCTTTGTCCCCGATGTATTAGTTGCTCAATTCCACTTCTTGCATTGTGTGCTATGTCCTCTGACTCCTTCATCCTCTCGCTCGCTGAAGGCGCACCCGCTTGTACTATGCTAAGCACATCGGCTAATTAGCCGAGATGTCCGTGCCGCTGGAATGCTGAAATGTCCATCCCACGAGGTAGCAGATCTCTGGATCGGACACTGATGCAAGACCCCCCCCCAAATTCGGACATAAATCCGGCTTGCCGCTCATGCCGAGAATTTCAATGCAATAGGTTGAACCGCCCACCACCCAGAAAAATTTGTAGCTACTCTTACATATATATTCATTTATTTAAGTCACAAAAGGTGACTCAAATGAATTTATTTTGTGGTCTTTCTTTGGTCTTTCTACTCGCTCATTGCTGCCATCACATCAAAGCCATCAAAACGCGTCGCTTCATCAGTCCGATCCAGAGATCTGCTACCTCTTTGGTCCATCCCTCAAATCTTGCAGCTTTACGCCGTCCTTCGCCATCCTCGTGATGGCCAAAGGTCTGTCCAATGGGGTTCAAATCAAGTATGGCACGAGCCTTCGACGCGGCTCGAAGCCTGTCACCCGGAAACTGAACAAGACTGGGAAAGAACTGGCCAACAAACGAGCAGCGGAAAACTCCCAGATCGCATGTGCGCCCACATCCTCTGCTGTGATCTTTTGGCTTACCATTCATAGCTCTGAACTTCGAGCAGCGTCAAGAGCTTATGGAGGTTGATCACGGCGGGGAAACTCAATATCAATTTATGGACGTTGACTACAATGATGAAAACGACTACGAAGATCTTGAAACGGTGTACGGCAGGTTTCCTCCTGGTGAAGAGGGTCTATTGCAGAGCCATGCTGGTGGAGAGGCAATTTTTCAGCAGATGTTTAACGACTTCAGGTAAGTCCTTTTAGTCATTTCTGCTGCACAATTGACTCGGATTGCAGGCGGAGCGACTCTCGGGTGCGCACGGAACGCACTCAAATTTCTGTCAATAAGTGGGGGGCCCAGATGGATCTACTTGTGGATGCCTACCTTCAATTCAAGGCACAAGGCCTTCCCCAGATGCATGAGACGTCTTCCTGGCCTCTGAGTGTGTTGTCTTTTTCGGGTAACCACCAATCTCCTTTTTAATCCACAGACTGATGTTCTTTGAATACAGAAACAGGTCTTCGTACATTCTCACACGCAGTGGGCGCTACCCGATCCAATCAAACTCTGCTCCGGCACGGATACTTGGGATCATCTCCCGAGTCCCCCGCGATCGCTTTCCCCATTGAGTTTCTCGAACAATTCCGTCAGATTCACCGTGTCTGTCCGCGTTACAGCGTTGACGCGTTGTCCAAGACACTGAATAACTTGCACAAGGTATAGTAGGCCAATGCTCTCGACACAAGTTCCTTCTAATATAATTTAGATCCCTCGCAAAAAATACCTCCGAGATCAGCTAAGCGACGCGTACGACGGCTATCTCGCCATCATGTGTGAAGTTGAAGCCCGAGTGCAAAAGGCCCTACACCAGGAGGACGACTGGCATATGAAGAATATCTGCCCCCCTTGTTTTTACAAAACTGTTGGGGAACCGCCTCTCAAATATTCCGCTCTCGCAGCCATGGACGGTAATAATTCCCTGAAATTGGTTGATGTGTCCTTCCAATCAGGGACTCCCCGAACCGATGATCGGAAATCAACATCGTTTCGTTGGCTTACACCCCAGCAAGTTGACTGTTTCAAAGATGAAGTGGTGAATTCTAAAGGGCCGGTAAGTTCTCTCCATCATTCTCTATGAATGTGTCAGTTCATTTCCTGCAGAAGCCAAAGGCCAGAGCTGCTGAAGGCCCCCAATCGGTACCAGTTGCTATTCAATCAGAACCCACACCTACGCCTTCGGCAAATCCAGCGTCTGCGACTTCACCGCCACCCGAGATTTTGCCCGATGATTCTGCAGCTACACCGGAAAGCAAAGCGGATCAAGATGAAGACATCGCTTGGCTGAATATCAATGAGCTCGAAGGCGCCGAGGCTGACGAACTCGCAAAGTGTGTCAATATCTGTGTTGAGCGTTGGCGTGCTGCAGGTCCCGAGGCACGCAAGAAAATGTTTGCCCTTTTTGCGATTGCGGGTATCTTTCTTTCTGTGTGTCGCCACGGCCATGTCCTGGTCATGTGTGATATGATCCGCAGCGGCGAATTGTATGATCTCCATTTCTTTTGGGACTTCCCTTTTGACGCTGGTTCACAGAATGAAGTACCCACTGTCAATGTGTGATCATCTCATGGAAACCTATGGAGCAGACCTAGCTCTTGGCTACGATATATGGTGTGCCTTTGTCAAAACTCTCACACGCAGCTCCCTCGGTGCCCGAGCAGCCGCATTACGGCTCCGGGGGGTTGTTCCGGCCTTCCACGGTCATGCACATAACCGAGAGTGCCAAATCGGGTGGCATCCACTTTCTGTGGAGGGCATGGGGCTCGAGGACTTCGAGGAGTGTGAACGCACCTTCGCGAAGTCCAATAATCTCGCTTCAACTACACGTTTGTGCACTCCCTTCCACAGGCAGCAAGCAATCGACGAGCATTTCTTTTTCCATGATCTTGACAAGCATGCAAGCTCTGGTACGTTGTCGAGTTCATGCAAAAATCATCTCACGAATGCCATCGGCAGGCAACTTCATTTTCCAAAATTACCGGCAAGCCCTTGAGAAGATCAGCACGAATACTCAGCAACTTGAAAGCCTCGAACGAACCTTGAAGATGTGCGCCGAGGACTACGAGAAATTCCTTGAGGATGAGAAGCAGTATTTCATTGCGCGCAAGTCGGAACCACCCGAAGTCGCCCACGCGCTCGCGTACATGGACCTTTTAATCAAACTTCGCGATGCCAAGTACGTCTCTCCGTAAACGCCGGCTCATTTATTGAACGGTATTCAGCAACGGACTCGAAAACGCCAGAAATGAGCATAAGAGGCTCGACTACAATATTGTGAACAACGGTTATACAAGACCGCAGATAGCCCTCGTGAAACGGCGCTACACCTCTGCACACGAACATTCTCTTCTAGTCGAGGAACAGGTGTGTGATCATGAAGAGGAACATGAGATCACTGAGCGTTGGATCTCGGGGTCAAAAAACTATGAGGAAGCCCTCGTCCTGTTGGCAGAGCGCAACTATCGGCTTGCGCTAGACAAGCTGGAAAGTGTAGTGGTCAAACGCTTGTTCGAATTGACTAAATTGGGGATGGGCGGCGTTGATACGTTGTTCTCCCTGGAGGTATCAATATCTTCTCACCCGTTCCTAGGATACAAGCTGCGGGAAAAAATCAGCAAGGCTTTACGAACAAGAGCGGAAGCTATACGCACTGCATTGCACAAGTACAACGTGGCGGACAGTCAGCTCAATCCACCGCGTGCCCACCTTACCTGGGCTTCTGTGATCGAGACTGTATCTCTCACTGAACTTGACCTCTTACGTGACACCCGCACGGATATCCGCGGGCTTCCGTGGGCGCAACCGGCCAACCGCGAGGCCATGGTGCTCTATTTCAGGATCAAACGCTCCAAAGAGGAGATACGCCGTTTGAACGTGGAAATTGTGCGCCTCCTGTCCTACATGGTCGATGAGCATGTTGACTATGTTCGCGCCATCCGTGCCCACGTAATGGTGGCGCCAAATATAGCCCACGAGCTGTCACAGCAGTGGATTGCACGCACCCGAATTAACGAGTCGATTGCCTTTAGGCTTATCAAAACTAGCAATCTCCGTGGATTCTCGGGTTCCCTCTTCCCCGCGAATAGGGTGGGACGCGATGAGAGCATCAACGCAGTGGAGACACTGCCCACATGGCCATGCGGTTTCTCGGACTGAGACGGGAGATTATCGAGTACGAGGAGCCAGATTCCGACGATGATGTCCCGAGGGCACTGGAGGGGGCGGACGATCATATGTTGGACCTGATGGAACGACTTTCTACGATAGAGATTGAAGAGCTGCAGGATGAATGAATATTTTGTCGTGCATGTTCCCTAAGCGCCCAGGAGCCGAGGATAACCGCCCGCGTGAGAACAGGCTTCTGATTGGTTCGGACACTCGGACCGGGTCCGGCAACGACTTGTGTTTCAAACTTTTAATGTGCGCCCCGTGAAGAAAACACACTTTAGAGCTGAGATATCGTGATCAAGTCTTATAATACAGTCGTTAATCTCTTGTGTTCAGCCCTCTAAGAAAATGATGTGAAATTGAATTTCCTATGGATAATTTTGTTCGTGGCCCTGCCAAATTTCATGCTGAGAGTAGTATCAACAGAATACATGCATGGTCTCATTAGCCTAAAATCCTAGAAATCAGAAAGCGACTGTTAGAACATCCCCCTACTATATATGAAAGATTTAGAGAATTACCTGCAGCCAGGATGGAAATATGGTCTGTGGTTCAAGTTGAGACGTGTTAATCTGAGCTTTCACTTCCAAAATCTTGGTCGACCCGGGCTCTTTTCAGGTCTATTTCAAAATTTCACCTCTTAGGCCTCTATAACCCCTGTTCTAACGGCAGTTTAGGGATCTTACAACCCCCTGGTTGTGTAATTGGGTGTCCGCAACATCCCGGGACCGCACCAGCTCCTCCTACGATGCGAAAAGCTTAAAAAATGTAAGATTTTCAAATGTGTCAGGGGCGTACGATTCTGAGGTATGCTGTTCGTTACAGTCAGGCGATGTGAAACACAGGTTTGGGGGGCAAACGATGAAGCAACGGATCCGATATTCCATCGGACATTTTGCCATTTCTGAGCCACAGATGTAAGAACAGATACAGTCATAGCCTTCCCCAAACTTATTGAGGGCATCTACCCCTTCTCCTGGTAAGCCCACGCACCAAGCTTATATCAATGGGGAACCTCGAAATAAAGACAGACATTGTTATAGGTTGAATTCATATAAATCTCTTCATCTAAAAATCTTCCAGACACAGGACGTTGTAGGGACGTGTCATGCATGACTCTGAATAAAGCCTGCCTATTTTTGGATGTCAGACTATGGAGGAGGAGACGCGATGGACGCGTCGAGGAGGAACTTATTGTCACGTGCCTGAGACAATCCGGCGGATTGTCTCGGGTAAATTTATTGTCACGTGTCTAGATCGATCTCAGCGACTCCCATGGTCAACTATTCATGGAACTGGGGTCTCCCAGACGTCCAGATCCCCCATCCTCCTGTGGAAAACAGCGCTGACATGACCACGGCGCCCCCTGCCTACTACAATCTTAAATTCAACCCTCTCGGCCTCTACAATCTCTGTTGGTGTCTCGGTGTGCTCGTCAATAAGCCTGGTCAATTCACAGCTTTTCAGGAGAGGTTCAACGCCGCAGATCTTGCGTGGCTGGCATCCGGAGCCAGCGAGGATGACCAGCATTTCGTTGATCCCGCCAAGTTCCTCCCCGCCTTGTTTACGTCCCGTGAGTCTCTCACCACGAAGGATCGGGGAAGGGAGTATCGCAAAAAAAATTCGAGGAGCATACAACGGCTTCGCTACGATCTGGGGCGTCTCAATGACATCTATATGTGTCCTATCACTCACGCATTATCTTGTAGGCCACGATGTGGGATCGTTGTTTCGGGGGTTCGACCATAATCCTTCACATCGATGGGACTACGGCACCAAAACCCTCCTAACCCCGGATCGTCTCGAAGCTCACATCCATCTACCCCCACACTTCATCAACGAGCACCCCCAGAGCCATCTAGCCATCGCCCACATCGTCCAAACGTTCATCGAGCACGTCGGCATTCCAACAGTGGCACGTTGGAAACGCGCCGCTCACGCACGGGGATGGGCTCTGTCCCAGTCCGGCCAGGCAGGCCCTGCACACCCGCCTGCAGCTCAGCTATTCCCCGTGCCTTCGTCCGGAATGACCCACTACATTTACACCTTCTCCGGGATCACCAGCGGCCCTGGATCCCCCCACGTCCACAGACCTCCTGACTGTCGAGCTTACGGCGGCAGCTAACGCGCTGGCTGACGAGCGCCTCGGCGTTATCGTGGAGTACGAGGATCGAGAAGATCGTTTACTCGAGTGTGAGCAGCAAGCCCAGTTGCAGGATAAGATTAAGCATTTGACCGAGAGACTCAAAGGTGTGTCGCAGTGCATTTATTTTATCTACCTTACTGACCGCCTAAAAATGCAGTGCGCCCCATTCCGTCGACTGTCTCATCATCGCTGCGGTCACCCCCATTCACACTAGCTCGCCGAACAGGGGCGACGGCCACGTCACCCACCCCTGGCCGCCCGCTTGCTACTCGCTTCCCAACACTGGCTCTCCGCACCAATCTTGGACCTACGACGGAGAAATGACCTCAAGCATCTGCGCCATGCAAGAGAGGTTGTGGTTCGTCAAGCTGCCCCGGTCATGGATTATGAGGAGGTGCATCGGCTGGGGTTGGAGGACGAGCTCTCGACTGCACTGCTCTCAGTCCTAGGGACGGACTCGTACATCTAGTCGCGTATCTTACATCGTACGTTCGAAACATTCGAAATATGATTCCCCTGGTTGAATCTGACATCTGCATGATAAATCTGGGTGATGGTAGCTCTTGGCGCGACTGGTGTCTCGGTGTACGCGACTTCATGTTCATGCTTGCGTGATCACCTGTATCTTTGACTTCTCTCACCAAACCATTCGACGCGCGCGCCATGCCATCCCGTTATACAACAATCGTTGCAGCCAGCCAGCCGCATATATGCCATACAGATCCGCTCCCTCGTGCTCCCTTGACCAGCGTGGAGAAAAAAGAGAAGCAAGTTGAGCGCGAACTCAAGCAGGACAAAATCGACGATGCAGTACAAGAATGGTTCACCTACACCTATGCGAAGGCCACCGAACTCGGCGAACAATTCGGACGCACCCAGCGCTACTTCCTCGACATATTCTTCCAGGGGGGAGCTCGTATGGTTCATCATCAGGAGAAAGTGAACCCATACAACGCCTTCAAGAGCGAGAAGGCAGCAGAAGCGCGCGAGCGTGAGTTGTATTTTTTGCACATTGATGTTCATGACCTGAATCTATCCAGAGGGGCTATCGAAACGCGTCGGCCAGCTCCACGACGACCATTACGAAGAATACGCCGCTTTGTCTGATGAACAAAAGCAGGAGTATGTCGACCGGTTCAAGGATCTTAGGTCCCGTGAGGTGGGGCTGCGCAGGGACACGCCGCGCGGCCGCATCCAGGATCTCGCAAACACAGTGCGCAACATGCAGATGCTGGTGAGCACATATATTTCCCGTTGGCAGCATTTGAATCGTGTTAGATCATCGGCCTCGGGCATCGTGTTGGTATCGAGGGGTTCTTTTGCATTGTTCGCAATAACACCGACTACCACACGAAGCCTAAGTGGTTTTTTACGTCTCCAGAGCTCGAGGCGTACATGTCGATCGCGGTCCGACGGAAATGGGACACGGACGAGGTCGGCACGAAGCTGGAGGCCTTCGCCATTGCTGGATCGAATGTTATGAGTGGGTGATAAGTCCTTTACCAGGTACCACACTAACTAAAGTGCATAGACCTCTTGCGCACATCTAAACAGAAAGCCGACTACCTCAAGCGCGAGATACGGGACTTGGTGAAAGCCAATTTAGGTATGTGTCAGCTCTTCCTTCTGCGGCTTCGCTGATGCTTCCCATAGTCGAAATCACCGGCGACGCGGATGCCCAGATGGAATATGTCCAATACGAGGAGAAGATCGTGCACGGCAAGGGCGTTAAGCTCATCGGATGGACCGCACCTCGCCTCGTCAATCCCAGCGAGCTCAGTTCGTCGCTCGCTCCCCTTCAGGCGCTCGTCCACGCGCTCAAAACTGGTGCATGCAAGTTCATCAAGCTAACGACTGCAGAACGACAGGAGCGCATCGATCAGTACAACGAGGAGGTTGCCACAGGCGCCCGCGAGCCCCTGCAGAACCACTGCAGCACGAATGGGGTGTCAGGCAAGAAGAGACGCCGCGAGCGAACGGCGACCGGGACCGCACGCGAGGAGGGCGATGCCAGCGAGGAAGAGGAGGAAGAGGAGGACGAGGACGGTGCAGACGGACTTCCAGGTGCGTCACAGTCGTACGCTAGTGGGGCGCACACTAACAGTCTTTCTAGGTACCCTTGATCCCCGCCCTGTCAAGCGTCGTAAGACTACCACGACCGTAGTCACTCCACTCGCATCGTCTACGGCAGCTAACGTCGCCGTGAACATTGCCGCCTCCGCCGTTGAGGTGCTTCCCCCGCCGCGCAAGAAAAGCACTGCTTCCAAGAATCCCAGCAAGGCAGCTTCCAAGAAGCCCGCAGTGAAGGCGGGACAGAAGAAGCCGACAAAGAAGGGAAAGGGCCGCGACGACGACGTGACACAGAATGCAATCTCGAAGCGCAAGGCTAAGAGTCGCACCGTGATCATCGACGACGAGGAAGACACAGAGTGTGCTCCCCCGGATGCGCTCGGAGGCACTTGCTCAGCCGTCATTGGCACGGGCAGCTCTGCCCCTGTCACCGCCACTGCCGCCACTGCCGCCGTTGCCCCCGCCACCGCCACCGCCACCGCCACCGCCACCGCCACCGCCACCGCCGTGAGTATCGGCCCGAGGTCCCTGATGTCATTAATCCCGCTCCCGTCGACGCTTCTGCATCTTAAATTACTGTACTGTCGCTTCCTTACACGCGTGCGCATTATATACATATCAATTCAAGTGTTTTATGCTCTTAAATGTTATGGATACATGCCTATTTAAGTTAAATACTATCCCGCCGAAAGCCACCGCGGGGGGCGGGGGGCGGGCACCACCGGCGCCGAGAGCTTGCAACCGACAGGGGGGCGCAACGCGCAACGCGCAATGCGCAACAGGGAGCAGAGGGAGGCTGCGGGGAAGTGCAGGCACGCACCGACAGCGGCGCTTGCGAGCGCAGTGATGGCACGTCGATGGGCGCGGAGGTAAGTCCATATCAGGTTGATATGCGGGAGATGCCGCCAGGAAAGATGCCGCGCGTTGCAGCCGACGGGGCACGTGCGACGGGGAGAGGTGGTCGACTTTTCCAAGTCCCCGGGGAGACGGGCAGGTGGGTCGGACTGAAGGGTAAGGCCAGAGAGTGATTGTGATACCGGGCAGATGCCCGATCACGATGGGATCACCCAGTCTGATCAGTTACTATATATGGGAGGGGTAGGTGGTGGACCTCGTTTGACCTTGTACAAGGCCAAACAAGGCCTAAAAAGGTCTAAAAAGGTCGCAAGGCCACAAGGTCACCAGAAGGGTCGTAAATTTCACAAGGCATTAAATAAATTATACGAAACAAGGGCACAAGGTGACAAGGTCAAAAATTTAATATATTTTTGGCGCTACAGGGTACGAATTTAATGAATGTGCGCGACTTTTTGGGTATTTGGCAGTAGCGCCTGGCCAAATTTCGATTAGGGGCTGCTCCGGATGTACATATGCTCGCGGAGTCCATTGAGGGTGTTGGCAACAGGTGTGGCAGGTGCCGCCGTGGCGACATTCTCCCGGATCGTACCGCCACAGCTTTTGAGGACAGCCTTCCAGCAAGAGGGAGTGAAGTTCCGCAGGTTCTCCATGTATCCTGCAGCCTCGGTCCCGAAGTTTGCTGATGAGAAGTCGAGCACTTCGTTTGTCGCGCGCTCCCCGGTGGAATGAAGTTTGTAGCCCCGTTCTACCTGGGAAGAAAAATGAGCGTGCGCTGCTATCATCTCGCGAGACTTACCGAGGCCGCTCCCATCGCCAGTGCGCCAACAGAAAGGATTGAGATGTCCGCACATGTTGTCCCGTCGTCTTTTGTAATTGGGATGATCGTATATTCTTGGCCTTTGATGTACGATTTGACAGTCAAAATGAAGACAGCCGACTTGAGAAAGCCGTCAGGTTTCTGAGAGAATATGAGCCAGAACATAGTAGTGTCGGCAGCAAACGTACAATGTAATCCAGGTGCCTGGGACCGACTGTACAGCTCTCAGGCGTCGGGAGCCTGAAGAGCGCCGGCCCATTGAAGCGCAGGGCATATTCGGCATCAGCGTGGACGATCTTGTGCAGGCGTACACCAGGCTCGGGGCCATCGAGCGACCCGTAGTACTTGGGCCTCTCGAATGCTTCATCGACCACCCTGAGACCGGTCTTCCCCATCATCGAGCGCCGCTCCCCGAGGCGAGAGATGGCCTGTAAGGAGTTATCGATGATGGTCATGTCGAGAATTCCGTAACGCACCTTTGCGCAAATAGCATCGCCCCATTCAATCGTCCACTTGCTCTGCGGGTAAACGTCGCTGAGGACTTGCTGAAGAACTGGGACCGTCTCTCCCCCCAAACGATCAACATCCGAGCCGATGGTAGCAAACGCCATGGGGTCCTGTACTCTATTGGAAGCACGGTACACCGTGGGCAGGTATTTGCTCGCCCACGTTTTAGCGATGAACGCGGGCAAGCCCTTGATGTCGTTGTGGCTGGGTGGCATGAAATTGAATGTACCAGATGACTCCGACTTGATGGCTAGACTGGGTGTGGGCTTAGGTCTGGCAGACATGGGGGTGACTGTCGGTGCAAGTTGGAGGGCCGGTATTTTCGTGTCCTTGGCGGGCCCGCGCCTCTTGCGAACTGGAGCTTTGGCTGGCTGGGCTCTGGTTGGTGTATATTCAGCATCGGAACTGCCGTGGATCGATATGAGCTGTGCCGTTCGGAGCTCATCAACGTTGTGGAGGTAAAGCCATATCCTTAACTTACCTCGTTCTAGCGCGAGATAGGCGGCGCATCACTGGATCGTTCGGGACGTTCTGCATGGGCGTCGTTCTCGCTCAAGCCACCTAGTGCTGGGCTCGGAGGAGGATTTGCATCTGGAGCCTTCGATGCGGCCGTCTGTGCCCAGCGCTTCGAGATGCCAGCCGTCTTGGAGGCTGCAGCCGCGTCACTGGCACCAATACGGCATGAGATTACACGTGTAGACCGAATTGGGACAATCGAAGACTTACCTGTTCTGCACGCCTTTCTTCGGTTCCTCCTCCTTGACTTTTGCGCAATGGCTTTAGCAGCCTTTTCAATTGCTATGCGAGTTTCTCCTCTCACAGGCTTGGCCACCTTCTTCGAAGCCCTCGATGGAGCTTTGGCCTAAATCAGATCAGGTCGGGTCGCAGTTGTCAGCGAAATACACGCACCTTGGGCTTTCGTCTTCAGACTCCTCGTCGTTGTCAACTCGGTCAAAGTCGTCCTGAGTGAACTCCAGAATAGGACCGCCATCAGCATCGACGTCCATGGTGTCGTCCACATCCTCGATGGTGAGGATACTGTTTTCTTCTGCTTCTACTGATGCTTTATCTTGTGCAGCATCAATGGCCGCGAGCTCCGCAATGGCCCGCTCACGGCGAGGTAAAAGAGCCACCTGGGCAGCAGCTTTTTCGGCCTTTTCAGCCTCGACCTCAGCGTGGCTGCGTTTCGCTCGCTTGACTTCGGGCAGGCCAGGTGCAAGGGAAGCACAGGCACGCTTGGGGCGCCCGATATTTTCTTCTGTGTCGGGAGCTATGGAAATTGGCGGATCCACGGCAGGGACCGCCTCGCCATCGAGCCTCTGCTTTTTGTGTCCATTCGTGTTCGGGACAGCAGGGGCGGTTTTCTCCTTGTTGCGGCTGCCTTTGGGACGTCCACAGCCACGAGTATTACCACGAGAGGCCATTGAGAAGGATGAGATTGGGGAGATTTGTATTTTTTTCTGAGCTGACGTGGCTGGTAAGCACGTGTCTTCTCTTGCTCGCAAATTTCTCTAAGTCTATCCTTCCTTCAGTGTCTTCGATGCCGCACGGAGTCGCCTACACCTGCTTCATCTGCGACCGCAAATTCAAGGGTCTCCGCAACTTCAATTATCATTGCATGCATGAGCATCGCCAATTTACTCCGGCCTCCGAGGGCGAAGACGGGAATACATTCCAAACTGATCATCACCCGCTCGCAAACGGTCAGTTTTCATTTTTCCGTTCCACCCCTTTCTCATCCGATCCCAGGTCTTCCATATACTGCCAATGGTGCATTCCTCCCGCCACATCTCGGGCCGCTACCGCAACCAGCCCCTCCTGAGGATGGCCTTGATCCCGACTCTTGGAAGCCCTTTGGATCGAGGGTGGAGTTTGACTTCGTGGAGCACCACTTCTCGGTTGTTCAAAGCTCTGCCACCAATATCAATACGGCCCTCGATCTCTGGGCAGCATCGGTAATGAAATTCGGGAGCACCGCACCATGGAAAGATGCCGCCGATCTCTACGCGACCATCGACGAGATCCAGCATGGAGACGCTCCCTGGAAAACCAGCCACATTCGCTACACAGGCCCTCTCCCCGCCGGTACTCCGCCGAACTGGATGACACAAGACTACGAGCTGTGTACTCGGAATCTTCGGGACGTCCTGCACAACCAGCTGGCGACCCCAAGCTTCAAGGAACACGTCGACTACGTTCCCTATCGACAATTTAATCATACCGGGAAGCGTGTGTGGTCAAATTTGATGTCCTGTGACTGGGCATGGCAACAAGCGGTATGGGGTCTTTTTCCTCTCGACTCAAGCTGACCTCGACCACATAGGATCTTATCACTCAAGACGAGGCCAATCACGGCTGCACCTTCGTTGCCGTTGTCGGAGGCAGTGAAAAGACGACTGTCTCTGTTGCGACTGGGCATCAAGAATACCATCCAGTCTATGCTTCCCCGGGCATCCTGACAGGGCCTGCTCGTTGTGCCCACGGTAATGCTGTCCTCCCTGTCGCTTTTCTGGCGATCCCCAAGAGTGCGTTGGTATCTTTTCCTGCCACCTCCATTGATTCACCCGACCCAATATAGCTAGCAAAAAACATCGATCCAAACCGGCATACCAAAAGTTCTGTCGGCAGATGTATCACGCGAGTTTAGCGTTGATATATGCGCCGCTGAAGCCGTACATGGAGACCTACGACATTGTGAAGTGTCCAGATGGCCACTTCCGCCGTGTCGTGTATGGTATTGGACCCTACATTGCGGATTATCCTGAACAGGTCTGGCTTGCGGCCATTGTTCAGAACTGGTGCCCAAAGTACATTTTCAGTCTTCAATTCTGCACTGTTCGTACTGAATGTCATGCTAGATGTGATGCGCACCCAGATCATCTTGATGCGCCAGGTGCTCGCCTGCGAACGAAGACCAAGACCGAGGCACTTATCCGTTGTTTTGACCCTGGGATTCTCTGGGACGAATACGGGGTCAGGTCAGACGTAGTGGTATGTTATCTCCTAGCATTTTGGAGTCAAGACCTGATGCTCTCAACATATAGCCATTTACCGCCGGCTTTCCTCGCGCCGACATCCACGAGCTTCTCTCTTCCGACCTTTTACACCAGGTCATCAAGGGGACCTTCAAGGACCACATTGTCACCTGGATCAACGAGTACTTGCACCTTGAGCATGGTGAGAAGCGTGCTCTAGAGATCATTCAAGATATTGACCGCCGGTACACAAATCTATTTATACCGCGGTATACTTCTTTGGCTGACACCGTTCTATCCAGAATATCTGCAGTGCCCGAGTTCCCCGGCCTCCGCAGGTTCCCCGATGGCCGTGACTTCAGCCAGTGGACGGGGGATGACTCAAAAGTGTTAATGAAGGTACATATTTAGGCATGTTTGTTCTTCAGCCCGATTAGGACTTACTTTCGCTCGCAAAGATATACCTCGCCACTGTGGCCGGATACCTCCCTTCCGGCATGGTCAAATGTTCGGCTGCATTCATGGACTTCTGTTACATGGTCCGCCGGAATGCCATCACATCAGCCGACTTCCCCAAGATTCAAAATGCGCTGGACCGCTTTCATCAATATCGCGACATTTTCATCCAATGCGGTGTCCACGTGGATATATCACTACCGCGGCAACATTCCCTCGTCCACTACCACTACATCCCTTTCATCCGCCTCTTCAGCTCGCCAAATAGCCTATGCTCGTCGATCACGGAATCCAAGCATATCAAAGCTGTTAAGGAGCCCTGGCGACGATCTAGCCGATACAAGGCACTCGCGCAGATGCTTGTTACGCTGACACGCTTGGATAAACTCGCTGTCCTCAAATGTGCCTTCAGGCTGCGCGGTATGATGACCGGGACAACGTCCTCATATACGGCCGAGGTTTTGGCAGGTGCGCAGCTGCAAATGACAGCAGCGGTGGCTGTGAATGACGAAGATGACAAAGAGGGGGATGATGGGCTCATGCATGGGCCCAAGTCGCTATCTGATATCCAGCTAGCTCCGACTGCACGTATGTTTCCTTCCACTTTTCATCTTGTGATCATTGGCTGATTCAGTGATTCTTTTGTAGAACGAGGGTATCCACGCCATCTTGCAGCGCTGGCTGTCTACATTCACCAGCCCCAATTTCCCGAGCTCTTCCGCCGATTTCTCCAGGAAGAGCTGCATGGACCGCCAGACGCTGATCTCCCGCCCATCCCCATGAACGCGTGCCCCGTATTTGCCGGCCATATAACCGTCCACCACTCTGTGATTGCCTGCTTCTACGCCCCCAGTGATCTAGGCATTGTCATTGGCCGCGTCCACCTCTTTTTTTCGTTCACCTTTGCGGAGAGGCAATACAAATGTGCACTGATCAACTGGATCGTCCCCATAGGGAACGTACCCGATCCCGACACACAGATGTGGGTTGTACAGCCCGAGTGCCTATGTGGGGCACTATCACTAGCTATTGTCAATGTCGACGCCATCGCTCGCGCCGCTCACCTTATCGGAGTTTACGGTGTCGGTGCATTACCTGAAGAGTTCCATTTCTCTAGTTCCCTCGACGCGTTTGATAACTACTTCGTTAATCCTTATGCAGATCATCATATGCACGAATTTCTATCGTAATATTGTACCAGTTAATATTGTTCTATTTATTTTACAGAGTTGAAACCCGGATGCGAAAAAAAAAAAATTCTTCCGCATTTCTCAATGGCAAGGCAGAAAATCGTAATTCAAAGTTGGGGCATGCAATACTATTACCTCGTAGTGTATGCTCAAATATTTTCAGATTTTTTCGGTGAGTAGTTGTGCCGCATGAACACATTGTTTTTGTGACCTGTTTTGGTGGAGGACCCCGATCCAAAAAATCGGGTCACGTACACGTGCCGATCGCACTCTCACGCCAATCTGTAGCTCTGAGGAGCGAGAGGGAGTGCTGAAACCCCCCCATGCACAATATCAGGTCTGGAAAATGTGGCAGACACTCACAATTACGATACTCTCCTCAAGACTTCTGGCACAGCCACAAAATTTCGTTTTTGGCACGTTTTCGATTTTTTGTGCTCGCCGATGTTTGACGGGGGGTTCTTTGACTGTCAAGCATTGCTCACTATATCTATAAGAGTATTTCCAAAAAAAATAGGATCAACCACGTCAAAATTGAGCCTATAATTCTATATTTTTCGCATCCGGGTCTTTTTCGCATCTGGGTTTCAACTCTGTATTAATTAGCCACCTTGTGAATTTGCGACCTTGTGGAGCTTGTGATCTTGTCGGCAAGCTTTTCACAAGCTCACAAGCTCCACAAGGCCGCCAGGAATTTGTCAAACAGCTGATGCACCAATGAGTGGCTGAGGACACTTTTATGTTATCCTGTGAGTTTAAACATTGTTGAAGACTCATACAAGCCCTTGTCTTGCATGTTCAACCATTTGATGGACAATCACACTTGCTGTGTTCAACCTGTCACGCAGTTGCCAAAGCAAACATGTCTCTCAAGTGGTTGGTTTGCATATGAATTACAGATCTACTTGGTGTGAATGAAGTGTGTTATGGTTCCACAGAGGAGATGTGTTAAACAGACCCAAATTTACCATGCTTGATTGAAATTTTAGCTGTGTATTACAGCTGCAAATATTCGCGAATATCAACTTTCCTGAAAACTGATATTCGCATTCGCGCGAATAGCACAGCCACAGCAATTCACGAATACGAATATTCGCAATTTGCGAATGGCTTGGCACAAATATTCGTGATATTCGATACTCGTGCTACATTCTATCTATATTTTGAGAGCCCAAAATATTATTGCGCCTTCTGACCTAGGGCTGGTTGACTGGTGGCAGGAATATTATTTCGCAAGGAGACCAGGCTTCAGCCAATGGGGAAGATAATACTTTTAGTCCAGCATGGTTGGGTTCAGCTGCCCAATGATTTGAGAGCCCAAAATATTATTGCACCTGCTGACCTAGGTTTGGCCGATGGGTGGCAGGAATATTATTTCACGAAGAGTGCCAGGCTTCGGCCAATGGGGAGGATAATATTCTGAGCCCAACATGGCAGGACTTGGCCTATCCATATTTTGAGAGCCCAGAATATTATTGTGCTAGCACTTTTGGCAAGCAAAATATCATACCTGCTGTGGATATCCTTCACACAAGATACAAGGCCCTGACCTAAGCTCCTCACCCAATGATATTATGAAAATATTATTGTTGCCCAAGTGTTTAGGATTGGGCCCAACATCTGGTGGATTCCAGGGCCCCCTAGACTCTAGGGATTAATCAAACGTAGGGGCCCTAGATTCTAGGGCATTTCTGACTGCAGGCACTGTTGTCCTCCTCCGGGATCTCCTCCAGTCCAGCCTGTCCAAGCTCGATGTACTGTGTGACATCCTTCCAATTCCCCTCAAAACGAGACTTCAAGCTTCTCTGCCCATGGGACTGGCTGAGAGCGTACGCTGTGAACCCTTTGCACATAGCCTCGTCTTCCACCACCACCGGACATTGATCGATACACGTCTGCAACCGGGCCGCCTTCCAGTCAAGGAACTGGAGCACGCGATGCATCTCCTCCTTCGTCCACTGCCACGCCTGCCTGTCTCTTCGCCCACTCAATGCGCAAAGCCTCCATCATCCCCTTCTCCATGTCCTCCGCCGAGGAAAGCTGTGACATCCATATCCACGATGCTGGCCTCTCCTCTTCCTTCCTGCACTCCTCCGCCTGTACGTCTGCCTCTCTCTTCCTCTTCTTGTTCTGCTGCTTGTGTCTCGGATCGCTAAACGTCCCCTGTGGTCGCCCCCGCACATTGTCCGGCGTCAGGACCCTCAGCTCCTTCTTCCAATTGTTTTCCTTGAGCTTGGCACCCAACGCAGAGAGTGTGAGCCACGCCACTCAATAATCAGTCGCCTTCTGTCGCACACGCTCAACAATGTTCTTGATGGACTCGTAAGGCATGCCACAAGTCCAGGTAACCCGCGGGTCCATGCAAGTTGATCCGTGGGAAAACCTGTGGGTATGCATACTCGCGGATCCGAGTACGTCTTCCCACGGGTATGCCACGGATCCAGGTTTCAAATTTTGAGCCTTCATACTCGTATGAGTATTATTATTAGGTCACTTGTTACAAGCTAAGCCCAGAACATGCTGGTCTTGTAGTAAGGCATGCCATGAATCTGAGTAACCCGCGGGTCCATGCAGGTTGATCCGTGGGAAAACACGTGGGAAATATACCCGCGGATCCAAGTCATCCATGGGAATAAACTTGTACAGATCCGAGTTCTTCATTTTCCCATGCAGGTACCCGTGGCTACGGATCCGAGTCACCTGCGGGTGCACTCGTGGCATGCCTTATGATGGAGGTCTTCGCCCTGGTATTGGCGGCACTGCCCCAGGTGTTGTCGTCCTTGCACTTGTATTGGGCAGTGCAGACGAATAGCAGGCGGCGCAGCTCCTCCAGGGCCGCGTGTGCTTTTCCTATCTACAGCTCGAACTTGTATCTTCCATGGATGTTCCTGGCGGTTATCCACGGCATCGCCGCCAGCTTGGACGGAAGCCATAGCTTGAATGCGTGCACCGGGACTGCTGGGATTGGCTGCAGTCGCACAGCTTCCTCCCACGCCTTGTCCGCCATGTGCAAGGTCGTCACTGCCAGGGTGAACAATGCCAGAAGATCGACCCATCCAGCTATCCTGTGCAGCAGCTTGTTAGATGGCTCTCAACGCACTGTCTTCTGGCAATCTGTGGCAGTGTGAACTCCAACGCCCACTGCTGCTCCTCCAGCTGCAGGCCCATGTTTGTCATCTCACTCGCATGCAAATCGCCCCTGGCATCTTCCACCTGGTCCCCTTCCACCGAGCCCTCCACTTCCACTGTGATGCGGCCCAGGATCACATACATTGACTCATGCTTTTCCACGACCTGGAAGGAGTTTGCTCGCCGAGTAGAGCTCCCACGGCTCATCTGCTGGCAACCCATCCTCTGCTTCCAACAGTGCTAGCTAGTGTTGCCGCAACTTGAGTCGCGTGAATTTGACTTAACGCACTTGGTGTCCGAGGATCACGTCGATTCGGGGGTATTAGGGGGGTCAGGAGGTGGAGTTACAATAGGTCCATCATGTTCACACGGCATTTAGCGAAACAATGATTGACTGTGGAGAAACATGGGAATTAACATAATTCGAGTTGACTTGCCGAGTCGCGACTTCGGGAGCAATAACACTGGTTGAACATTTCAAGTTTTTCAGTTAAAAACTGGTGAAAAATGTTTTGAATTTTACAGTAGTTTTTCAGCAAAGAATTGGGTGAAAAATTTGAAACCTTTTCCTGACTTTTTTCAATGTTGTGAAAATGTGGTGAAAAAGTGCTAAAATAGTTTTGAAGTTCAAAAAATTCATGAAGAAGTTTCAGTTTTCGGTAAAAAACTTGTGTAAAATCCAAAACATTTTTCACCAATTTTTTCCCCGAAAAACTTGAAATGTTCAACCAGTGTAAATCACGTATTACCCGATGACAAAGTGATGTCACTGGAAATGGTTGATACATGTTAGAGAGGCATCATGATGCTATGTTTGACAGGTCTAACATTCCGAAAAAATATGCAAGGGTGGGTCAGCAAACAATTTAAGTCGAATTCGATCGACTTGAGTGGCGGCAACACTAGTGCTAGCCGGCACGTCAACATGTTCAGGACCGCCTTCTGAACTCTGTCCAGCAAATAGCCCCCCAGCCTCACGATCTTCTTGTGGTTCCAGTCGTTAAAGTGGTTGTCGAGGGCGTCCCGATGCTACTTGCCAGTGGGTTTGGGTTTGCCCAGCCTCGCTCAGGTGCTTCACCATCGGTTTGGCTGCCGAACGGAGTGAGGTTGAAGGAGAAAAGGATGTTGCAGGTCTCAATGTGCATGGGTATGTGGAATTTGGGAATCATCAATACAAAGAAGTGCTTGCCAGGATGCCTGGCTCACTCCTGCAGCATGGGTTTGTACTGTGCCAGGCGACGCCACATATTTTTATGCCACTGGCAAACAATGTCGAAGGAGATGAAGAGCTGGACTAGATCGTCACAACCTGCCAGGCTCTTCCAGAGCATGTAGACCATGTTGATATACCTGCTGATCATAATCAATAGCATCCTTTCCTTGAGAAGCATGAAAACATACTGCTTGCCCTTCTGCAGGTCAACTACCCCATTCGGGCACTTCATATTGTGTCTTGTGCAATCGACCGTCTCAATCCCAGTGGATGCTGTCCTGTATGACTTGCGATAGGGTTTGTCCACAGTGTTGTGGGCCACACATGTGCTTTTCTGTACTGTGTGTTAGAGCGTTGTGGAGCTCCCACATGCGCTACACAATGCACAACACACCATCTCCCATCCAAGCCTTATTCGCAAGCTCGCTTCGACACCCAATCCGGATTCATACATCCCCTTTTAGGACAACCACGTCTCCACTTCGAATTATCGTATTCGCCAGTGGGTTTGGGTGTTGATTTGGGGTATTCCTGATACTCATTTTGAGTATTTGTGATATATCTTTCACCTGCGGGATTATTAGTCAGCGGGAATGGTGGCAAAATCAAATGTTGAAGCATGCAGCAGATGGGGTCGAGGGAACAAAGGAGGGGGAGTGTGTGCTGTTATGCTCCGCCTGCCCGCAGCCGGGGAAGAACTTGCTGGAGAACAGAGAGTGGAGGAACATGCCTCAAGAAAGGTGTTTTTTTGTACGCACTGTTCTTGGCCAGCAATGCCAATTTCTGGATGAAGTGCAAGCATGTGGTGAGTGAGCCTACGCTCTTTATACCTTTCCTGCCTGGTCCTCCATACCGTAAACGCAGGGGGAGCTGAGCGGAACCGTTGTTTCAAGTGTGGTGGGACCAATAGCTTTTTTTGCATTGGGATTGCGAACCGAGTTTGGCATTTATCAAGTGGTTTGAAGTCCGAGTTCCTGGATTACGGGTCCGAGTCCTTGCTGGCGGCATGGTCGTGGTGTGGTGGAAGGCGATGACAGTCTGCAGGCATGCATCATCTGAGGTCATAGTGCGAATACGATAATTCGAAGTGGAGACGTGGTTGTCCTAAAAGGGGATGTATGAATCCGGATTGGGTGTCGAAGCGAGCTTGCGAATAAGGCTTGGATGGGAGATGGTGTGTTGTGCATTGTGTAGCGCATGTGGGAGCTCCACAACGCTCTAACACACAGTACAGAAAAGCACATGTGTGGCCCACAACACTGTGGACAAACCCTATCGCAAGTCATACAGGACAGCATCCACTGGGATTGAGACGGTCGATTGCACAAGACACAATATGAAGTGCCCGAATGGGGTAGTTGACCTGCAGAAGGGCAAGCAGTATGTTTTCATGCTTCTCAAGGAAAGGATGCTATTGATTATGATCAGCAGGTATATCAACATGGTCTACATGCTCTGGAAGAGCCTGGCAGGTTGTGACGATCTAGTCCAGCTCTTCATCTCCTTCGACATTGTTTGCCAGTGGCATAAAAATATGTGGCGTCGCCTGGCACAGTACAAACCCATGCTGCAGGAGTGAGCCAGGCATCCTGGCAAGCACTTCTTTGTATTGATGATTCCCAAATTCCACATACCCATGCACATTGAGACCTGCAACATCCTTTTCTCCTTCAACCTCACTCCGTTCGGCAGCCAAACCGATGGTGAAGCACCTGAGCGAGGCTGGGCAAACCCAAACCCACTGGCAAGTAGCATCGGGACGCCCTCGACAACCACTTTAACGACTGGAACCACAAGAAGATCGTGAGGCTGGGGGGCTATTTGCTGGACAGAGTTCAGAAGGCGGTCCTGAACATGTTGACGTGCCGGCTAGCACTAGTGTTGCCGCCACTCAAGTCGATCGAATTCGACTTAAATTGTTTGCTGACCCACCCTTGCATATTTTTTCGGAATGTTAGACCTGTCAAACATAGCATCATGATGCCTCTCTAACATGTATCAACCATTTCCAGTGACATCACTTTGTCATCGGGTAATACGTGATTTACACTGGTTGAACATTTCAAGTTTTTCGGGGAAAAAATTGGTGAAAAATGTTTTGGATTTTACACAAGTTTTTTACCGAAAACTGAAACTTCTTCATGAATTTTTTGAACTTCAAAACTATTTTAGCACTTTTTCACCACATTTTCACAACATTGAAAAAAGTCAGGAAAAGGTTTCAAATTTTTCACCCAATTCTTTGCTGAAAAACTACTGTAAAATTCAAAACATTTTTCACCAGTTTTTAACTGAAAAACTTGAAATGTTCAACCAGTGTTATTGCTCCCGAAGTCGCGACTCGGCAAGTCAACTCGAATTATGTTAATTCCCATGTTTCTCCACAGTCAATCATTGTTTCGCTAAATGCCGTGTGAACATGATGGACCTATTGTAACTCCACCTCCTGACCCCCCTAATACCCCCGAATCGACGTGATCCTCGGACACCAAGTGCGTTAAGTCAAATTCACGCGACTCAAGTTGCGGCAACACTAGCTAGCACTGTTGGAAGCAGAGGATGGGTTGCCAGCAGATGAGCCGTGGGAGCTCTACTCGGCGAGCAAACTCCTTCCAGGTCGTGGAAAAGCATGAGTCAATGTATGTGATCCTGGGCCGCATCACAGTGGAAGTGGAGGGCTCGGTGGAAGGGGACCAGGTGGAAGATGCCAGGGGCGATTTGCATGCGAGTGAGATGACAAACATGGGCCTGCAGCTGGAGGAGCAGCAGTGGGCGTTGGAGTTCACACTGCCACAGATTGCCAGAAGACAGTGCGTTGAGAGCCATCTAACAAGCTGCTGCACAGGATAGCTGGATGGGTCGATCTTCTGGCATTGTTCACCCTGGCAGTGACGACCTTGCACATGGCGGACAAGGCGTGGGAGGAAGCTGTGCGACTGCAGCCAATCCCAGCAGTCCCGGTGCACGCATTCAAGCTATGGCTTCCGTCCAAGCTGGCGGCGATGCCGTGGATAACCGCCAGGAACATCCATGGAAGATACAAGTTCGAGCTGTAGATAGGAAAAGCACACGCGGCCCTGGAGGAGCTGCGCCGCCTGCTATTCGTCTGCACTGCCCAATACAAGTGCAAGGACGACAACACCTGGGGCAGTGCCGCCAATACCAGGGCGAAGACCTCCATCATAAGGCATGCCACGAGTGCACCCGCAGGTGACTCGGATCCGTAGCCACGGGTACCTGCATGGGAAAATGAAGAACTCGGATCTGTACAAGTTTATTCCCATGGATGACTTGGATCCGCGGGTATATTTCCCACGTGTTTTCCCACGGATCAACCTGCATGGACCCGCGGGTTACTCAGATTCATGGCATGCCTTACTACAAGACCAGCATGTTCTGGGCTTAGCTTGTAACAAGTGACCTATAATAATAATACTCATACGAGTATGAAGGCTCAAAATTTGAAACCTGGATCCGTGGCATACCCGTGGGAAGACGTACTCGGATCCGCGAGTATGCATACCCACAGGTTTTCCCACGGATCAACTTGCATGGACCCGCGGGTTACCTGGACTTGTGGCATGCCTTACGAGTCCATCAAGAACATTGTTGAGCGTGTGCGACAGAAGGCGACTGATTATTGAGTGGCGTGGCTCACACTCTCTGCGTTGGGTGCCAAGCTCAAGGAAAACAATTGGAAGAAGGAGCTGAGGGTCCTGACGCCGGACAATGTGCGGGGGCGACCACAGGGGACGTTTAGCGATCCGAGACACAAGCAGCAGAACAAGAAGAGGAAGAGAGAGGCAGACGTACAGGCGGAGGAGTGCAGGAAGGAAGAGGAGAGGCCAGCATCGTGGATATGGATGTCACAGCTTTCCTCGGCGGAGGACATGGAGAAGGGGATGATGGAGGCTTTGCGCATTGAGTGGGCGAAGAGACAGGCAGGCGTGGCAGTGGACGAAGGAGGAGATGCATCGCGTGCTCCAGTTCCTTGACTGGAAGGCGGCCCGGTTGCAGACGTGTATCGATCAATGTCCGGTGGTGGTGGAAGACGAGGCTATGTGCAAAGGGTTCACAGCGTACGCTCTCAGCCAGTCCCATGGGCAGAGAAGCTTGAAGTCTCGTTTTGAGGGGAATTGGAAGGATGTCACACAGTACATCGAGCTTGGACAGGCTGGACTGGAGGAGATCCCGGAGGAGGACAACAGTGCCTGCAGTCAGAAATGCCCTAGAATCTAGGGCCCCTACGTTTGATTAATCCCTAGAGTCTAGGGGGCCCTGGAATCCACCAGATGTTGGGCCCAATCCTAAACACTTGGGCAACAATAATATTTTCATAATATCATTGGGTGAGGAGCTTAGGTCAGGGCCTTGTATCTTGTGTGAAGGATATCCACAGCAGGTATGATATTTTGCTTGCCAAAAGTGCTAGCACAATAATATTCTGGGCTCTCAAAATATGGATAGGCCAAGTCCTGCCATGTTGGGCTCAGAATATTATCCTCCCCATTGGCCGAAGCCTGGCACTCTTCGTGAAATAATATTCCTGCCACCCATCGGCCAAACCTAGGTCAGCAGGTGCAATAATATTTTGGGCTCTCAAATCATTGGGCAGCTGAACCCAACCATGCTGGACTAAAAGTATTATCTTCCCCATTGGCTGAAGCCTGGTCTCCTTGCGAAATAATATTCCTGCCACCAGTCAACCAGCCCTAGGTCAGAAGGCGCAATAATATTTTGGGCTCTCAAAATATAGATAGAATGTAGCACGAGTATCGAATATCACGAATATTTGTGCCAAGCCATTCGCAAATTGCGAATATTCGTATTCGTGAATTGCTGTGGCTGTGCTATTCGCGCGAATGCGAATATCAGTTTTCAGGAAAGTTGATATTCGCGAATATTTGCAGCTGTAATACACAGCTAAAATTTCAATCAAGCATGGTAAATTTGGGTCTGTTTAACACATCTCCTCTGTGGAACCATAACACACTTCATTCACACCAAGTAGATCTGTAATTCATATGCAAACCAACCACTTGAGAGACATGTTTGCTTTGGCAACTGCGTGACAGGTTGAACACAGCAAGTGTGATTGTCCATCAAATGGTTGAACATGCAAGACAAGGGCTTGTATGAGTCTTCAACAATGTTTAAACTCACAGGATAACATAAAAGTGTCCTCAGCCACTCATTGGTGCATCAGCTGTTTGACAAATTCCTGGCGGCCTTGTGGAGCTTGTGAGCTTGTGAAAAGCTTGCCGACAAGATCACAAGCTCCACAAGGTCGCAAATTCACAAGGTGGCTAATTAATACAGAGTTGAAACCCAGATGCGAAAAAGACCCGGATGCGAAAAATATAGAATTATAGGCTCAATTTTGACGTGGTTGATCCTATTTTTTTTGGAAATACTCTTATAGATATAGTGAGCAATGCTTGACAGTCAAAGAACCCCCCGTCAAACATCGGCGAGCACAAAAAATCGAAAACGTGCCAAAAACGAAATTTTGTGGCTGTGCCAGAAGTCTTGAGGAGAGTATCGTAATTGTGAGTGTCTGCCACATTTTCCAGACCTGATATTGTGCATGGGGGGGTTTCAGCACTCCCTCTCGCTCCTCAGAGCTACAGATTGGCGTGAGAGTGCGATCGGCACGTGTACGTGACCCGATTTTTTGGATCGGGGTCCTCCACCAAAACAGGTCACAAAAACAATGTGTTCATGCGGCACAACTACTCACCGAAAAAATCTGAAAATATTTGAGCATACACTACGAGGTAATAGTATTGCATGCCCCAACTTTGAATTACGATTTTCTGCCTTGCCATTGAGAAATGCGGAAGAATTTTTTTTTTTTCGCATCCGGGTTTCAACTCTGTAAAATAAATAGAACAATATTAACTGGTACAATATTACGATAGAAATTCGTGCATATGATGATCTGCATAAGGATTAACGAAGTAGTTATCAAACGCGTCGAGGGAACTAGAGAAATGGAACTCTTCAGGTAATGCACCGACACCGTAAACTCCGATAAGGTGAGCGGCGCGAGCGATGGCGTCGACATTGACAATAGCTAGTGATAGTGCCCCACATAGGCACTCGGGCTGTACAACCCACATCTGTGTGTCGGGATCGGGTACGTTCCCTATGGGGACGATCCAGTTGATCAGTGCACATTTGTATTGCCTCTCCGCAAAGGTGAACGAAAAAAAGAGGTGGACGCGGCCAATGACAATGCCTAGATCACTGGGGGCGTAGAAGCAGGCAATCACAGAGTGGTGGACGGTTATATGGCCGGCAAATACGGGGCACGCGTTCATGGGGATGGGCGGGAGATCAGCGTCTGGCGGTCCATGCAGCTCTTCCTGGAGAAATCGGCGGAAGAGCTCGGGAAATTGGGGCTGGTGAATGTAGACAGCCAGCGCTGCAAGATGGCGTGGATACCCTCGTTCTACAAAAGAATCACTGAATCAGCCAATGATCACAAGATGAAAAGTGGAAGGAAACATACGTGCAGTCGGAGCTAGCTGGATATCAGATAGCGACTTGGGCCCATGCATGAGCCCATCATCCCCCTCTTTGTCATCTTCGTCATTCACAGCCACCGCTGCTGTCATTTGCAGCTGCGCACCTGCCAAAACCTCGGCCGTATATGAGGACGTTGTCCCGGTCATCATACCGCGCAGCCTGAAGGCACATTTGAGGACAGCGAGTTTATCCAAGCGTGTCAGCGTAACAAGCATCTGCGCGAGTGCCTTGTATCGGCTAGATCGTCGCCAGGGCTCCTTAACAGCTTTGATATGCTTGGATTCCGTGATCGACGAGCATAGGCTATTTGGCGAGCTGAAGAGGCGGATGAAAGGGATGTAGTGGTAGTGGACGAGGGAATGTTGCCGCGGTAGTGATATATCCACGTGGACACCGCATTGGATGAAAATGTCGCGATATTGATGAAAGCGGTCCAGCGCATTTTGAATCTTGGGGAAGTCGGCTGATGTGATGGCATTCCGGCGGACCATGTAACAGAAGTCCATGAATGCAGCCGAACATTTGACCATGCCGGAAGGGAGGTATCCGGCCACAGTGGCGAGGTATATCTTTGCGAGCGAAAGTAAGTCCTAATCGGGCTGAAGAACAAACATGCCTAAATATGTACCTTCATTAACACTTTTGAGTCATCCCCCGTCCACTGGCTGAAGTCACGGCCATCGGGGAACCTGCGGAGGCCGGGGAACTCGGGCACTGCAGATATTCTGGATAGAACGGTGTCAGCCAAAGAAGTATACCGCGGTATAAATAGATTTGTGTACCGGCGGTCAATATCTTGAATGATCTCTAGAGCACGCTTCTCACCATGCTCAAGGTGCAAGTACTCGTTGATCCAGGTGACAATGTGGTCCTTGAAGGTCCCCTTGATGACCTGGTGTAAAAGGTCGGAAGAGAGAAGCTCGTGGATGTCGGCGCGAGGAAAGCCGGCGGTAAATGGCTATATGTTGAGAGCATCAGGTCTTGACTCCAAAATGCTAGGAGATAACATACCACTACGTCTGACCTGACCCCGTATTCGTCCCAGAGAATCCCAGGGTCAAAACAACGGATAAGTGCCTCGGTCTTGGTCTTCGTTCGCAGGCGAGCACCTGGCGCATCAAGATGATCTGGGTGCGCATCACATCTAGCATGACATTCAGTACGAACAGTGCAGAATTGAAGACTGAAAATGTACTTTGGGCACCAGTTCTGAACAATGGCCGCAAGCCAGACCTGTTCAGGATAATCCGCAATGTAGGGTCCAATACCATACACGACACGGCGGAAGTGGCCATCTGGACACTTCACAATGTCGTAGGTCTCCATGTACGGCTTCAGCGGCGCATATATCAACGCTAAACTCGCGTGATACATCTGCCGACAGAACTTTTGGTATGCCGGTTTGGATCGATGTTTTTTGCTAGCTATATTGGGTCGGGTGAATCAATGGAGGTGGCAGGAAAAGATACCAACGCACTCTTGGGGATCGCCAGAAAAGCGACAGGGAGGACAGCATTACCGTGGGCACAACGAGCAGGCCCTGTCAGGATGCCCGGGGAAGCATAGACTGGATGGTATTCTTGATGCCCAGTCGCAACAGAGACAGTCGTCTTTTCACTGCCTCCGACAACGGCAACGAAGGTGCAGCCGTGATTGGCCTCGTCTTGAGTGATAAGATCCTATGTGGTCGAGGTCAGCTTGAGTCGAGAGGAAAAAGACCCCATACCGCTTGTTGCCATGCCCAGTCACAGGACATCAAATTTGACCACACACGCTTCCCGGTATGATTAAATTGTCGATAGGGAACGTAGTCGACGTGTTCCTTGAAGCTTGGGGTCGCCAGCTGGTTGTGCAGGACGTCCCGAAGATTCCGAGTACACAGCTCGTAGTCTTGTGTCATCCAGTTCGGCGGAGTACCGGCGGGGAGAGGGCCTGTGTAGCGAATGTGGCTGGTTTTCCAGGGAGCGTCTCCATGCTGGATCTCGTCGATGGTCGCGTAGAGATCGGCGGCATCTTTCCATGGTGCGGTGCTCCCGAATTTCATTACCGATGCTGCCCAGAGATCGAGGGCCGTATTGATATTGGTGGCAGAGCTTTGAACAACCGAGAAGTGGTGCTCCACGAAGTCAAACTCCACCCTCGATCCAAAGGGCTTCCAAGAGTCGGGATCAAGGCCATCCTCAGGAGGGGCTGGTTGCGGTAGCGGCCCGAGATGTGGCGGGAGGAATGCACCATTGGCAGTATATGGAAGACCTGGGATCGGATGAGAAAGGGGTGGAACGGAAAAATGAAAACTGACCGTTTGCGAGCGGGTGATGATCAGTTTGGAATGTATTCCCGTCTTCGCCCTCGGAGGCCGGAGTAAATTGGCGATGCTCATGCATGCAATGATAATTGAAGTTGCGGAGACCCTTGAATTTGCGGTCGCAGATGAAGCAGGTGTAGGCGACTCCGTGCGGCATCGAAGACACTGAAGGAAGGATAGACTTAGAGAAATTTGCGAGCAAGAGAAGACACGTGCTTACCAGCCACGTCAGCTCAGAAAAAAATACAAATCTCCCCAATCTCATCCTTCTCAATGGCCTCTCGTGGTAATACTCGTGGCTGTGGACGTCCCAAAGGCAGCCGCAACAAGGAGAAAACCGCCCCTGCTGTCCCGAACACGAATGGACACAAAAAGCAGAGGCTCGATGGCGAGGCGGTCCCTGCCGTGGATCCGCCAATTTCCATAGCTCCCGACACAGAAGAAAATATCGGGCGCCCCAAGCGTGCCTGTGCTTCCCTTGCACCTGGCCTGCCCGAAGTCAAGCGAGCGAAACGCAGCCACGCTGAGGTCGAGGCTGAAAAGGCCGAAAAAGCTGCTGCCCAGGTGGCTCTTTTACCTCGCCGTGAGCGGGCCATTGCGGAGCTCGCGGCCATTGATGCTGCACAAGATAAAGCATCAGTAGAAGCAGAAGAAAACAGTATCCTCACCATCGAGGATGTGGACGACACCATGGACGTCGATGCTGATGGCGGTCCTATTCTGGAGTTCACTCAGGACGACTTTGACCGAGTTGACAACGACGAGGAGTCTGAAGACGAAAGCCCAAGGTGCGTGTATTTCGCTGACAACTGCGACCCGACCTGATCTGATTTAGGCCAAAGCTCCATCGAGGGCTTCGAAGAAGGTGGCCAAGCCTGTGAGAGGAGAAACTCGCATAGCAATTGAAAAGGCTGCTAAAGCCATTGCGCAAAAGTCAAGGAGGAGGAACCGAAGAAAGGCGTGCAGAACAGGTAAGTCTTCGATTGTCCCAATTCGGTCTACACGTGTAATCTCATGCCGTATTGGTGCCAGTGACGCGGCTGCAGCCTCCAAGACGGCTGGCATCTCGAAGCGCTGGGCACAGACGGCCGCATCGAAGGCTCCAGATGCAAATCCTCCTCCGAGCCCAGCACTAGGTGGCTTGAGCGAGAACGACGCCCATGCAGAACGTCCCGAACGATCCAGTGATGCGCCGCCTATCTCGCGCTAGAACGAGGTAAGTTAAGGATATGGCTTTACCTCCACAACGTTGATGAGCTCCGAACGGCACAGCTCATATCGATCCACGGCAGTTCCGATGCTGAATATACACCAACCAGAGCCCAGCCAGCCAAAGCTCCAGTTCGCAAGAGGCGCGGGCCCGCCAAGGACACGAAAATACCGGCCCTCCAACTTGCACCGACAGTCACCCCCATGTCTGCCAGACCTAAGCCCACACCCAGTCTAGCCATCAAGTCGGAGTCATCTGGTACATTCAATTTCATGCCACCCAGCCACAACGACATCAAGGGCTTGCCCGCGTTCATCGCTAAAACGTGGGCGAGCAAATACCTGCCCACGGTGTACCGTGCTTCCAATAGAGTACAGGACCCCATGGCGTTTGCTACCATCGGCTCGGATGTTGATCGTTTGGGGGGAGAGACGGTCCCAGTTCTTCAGCAAGTCCTCAGCGACGTTTACCCGCAGAGCAAGTGGACGATTGAATGGGGCGATGCTATTTGCGCAAAGGTGCGTTACGGAATTCTCGACATGACCATCATCGATAACTCCTTACAGGCCATCTCTCGCCTCGGGGAGCGGCGCTCGATGATGGGGAAGACCGGTCTCAGGGTGGTCGATGAAGCATTCGAGAGGCCCAAGTACTACGGGTCGCTCGATGGCCCCGAGCCTGGTGTACGCCTGCACAAGATCGTCCACGCTGATGCCGAATATGCCCTGCGCTTCAATGGGCCGGCGCTCTTCAGGCTCCCGACGCCTGAGAGCTGTACAGTCGGTCCCAGGCACCTGGATTACATTGTACGTTTGCTGCCGACACTACTATGTTCTGGCTCATATTCTCTCAGAAACCTGACGGCTTTCTCAAGTCGGCTGTCTTCATTTTGACTGTCAAATCGTACATCAAAGGCCAAGAATATACGATCATCCCAATTACAAAAGACGACGGGACAACATGTGCGGACATCTCAATCCTTTCTGTTGGCGCACTGGCGATGGGAGCGGCCTCGGTAAGTCTCGCGAGATGATAGCAGCGCACGCTCATTTTTCTTCCCAGGTAGAACGGGGCTACAAACTTCATTCCACCGGGGAGCGCGCGACAAACGAAGTGCTCGACTTCTCATCAGCAAACTTCGGGACCGAGGCTGCAGGATACATGGAGAACCTGCGGAACTTCACTCCCTCTTGCTGGAAGGCTGTCCTCAAAAGCTGTGGCGGTACGATCCGGGAGAATGTCGCCACGGCGGCACCTGCCACACCTGTTGCCAACACCCTCAATGGACTCCGCGAGCATATGTACATCCGGAGCAGCCCCTAATCGAAATTTGGCCAGGCGCTACTGCCAAATACCCAAAAATTCGCGCACATTCATTAAATTCGTACCCTGTAGCGCCAAAAAATATATTAAATTTTTGACCTTGTCACCTTGTGCCCTTGTTTCGTATAATTTATTTAATGCCTTGTGAAATTTACGACCCTTCTGGTGACCTTGTGGCCTTGCGACCTTTTTAGACCTTTTTAGGCCTTGTTTGGCCTTGTACAAGGTCAAACAAGGTCCACAAGTTATTTGTCAAAACTCTGATGTGGCTACTGAACCCCCGAATTCTCCATATATTCACTGAATATTCATATTCATGAATATTCGCGAATATTGCTGACTACGCAACGAATATTCGCCATCAATATTCGTACGAATGCGAATATCAATTTTTAGGTTTCGGCGAATATTCATATTCGCGAATATATATTTGTATTATATAGATGGGCCGAGTCCTACAGTGTTGGGCTCAAAATACTCTCCTGCCCATTGGCCAAACCCTAGTGCTCCTCACATAATAATATTCCTGCCACCCATCGGCCAACCCTGGGACAGCAGGCAGAATAATATTTTGAGGATTTCAAAATATCCATTGGCTGAATCCAACCATGCTGGACAAATATTATTATTCTCCCCTGTCGGCCAAAGCCTAGTCCTTGCTGGGCAATAATATTACTGCTGCCCATTGAATGAGCTTAGGTCAATAGGCCAGGTAATATTTTGTGCTCTCAATATCAATCAGCTCAACCCTACCAAGTGGGTGGAAAAAAATATTATACTGGGCTTGCACCAGCACTTTTGGCAAGCAAAATATCATACCTGCTGTGGATATCTTTCACACAAGATACAAGGGCCCTGACCTAAGCTCCTCATCCAATAACCCTATAGAAATATGATTGTTGCCCAAGTGTTTAGGATTGGGCCGAAAATCCGGCGGATTTCGGGCCCTAGACTCTAGGGCATTTTTTTTACTGCATATTGTGAGGACAAAGACCAGAAGACTGGGCAGCAGCTGGAGAGGGATGCAGATGTGGATGGTGGTGTGGACACCCCGGTGCCTGAGTTTTGCAAGGGACACAGAGACCATCACGTTGTTTGTGGAGGAGTCTCTGGTGTAATGCACGCAGTTTGGTCATTGTTGGGCTTCATATGTGTTGGGAGAGGGTGATACTAGGCTGCCCTTAAAGCTGTGATTTTTTGTATTGTTTGCTTATTTTAACAGGTCGAGACCCCTCCTCATCGTCGGGAACGACGACGAAGAGGGTTTCCTCACTGTGTGCCCGATTTGGAAGCTGGTTTGTCAGCATTACGGGTCTTTTCCAAATAGAGGCACATAAGGGAACGGTGTCAAGCAAGCTGTCTGCAGTGGTGGGTGTCGTGGGTGGTCACAGGTGCGCACCTCTGACTTTATACATAGGTACCACTTCTGACCAGAGCGTCTTATTCAATTATTGCCCAACCTCAACTTAGAGGGGTTTATGTATAAAATGACCAGCCTCTGGTGGGAGCCCGCTCTCTTCGGATTGCGATGACAAAAACACTGCTGTCTGTAAGGATGCCATCCTCACACGTGCATCTTACCATTAACCGGGTCCTTACATGACCACTTACTGCGCCACATTCTCCTTTGTATATATAGCCACCATTTACCTTACCTTCTGGACTGCATGTAAAACCCCGACTTGACCCCCCTTGTATTCCTCCTGTTGCTCATAGCCTGCTGATCTCGCCTCTATGAATATATCGTGGTCCTGTCAACGTGTGTGTGTCTCTGCCCTGGTTCGCCCTTTAGTGTCTTTCGAGAGAACGACAGCCTTTCACTGTCCAATAGGTCCGATTTCCAGGGCCCAGCCGATTCGGGACTGGGGCTCGGCTCTCGCGATCTCTCAGTAGACAATAAAATTGTTACTATGTATGATGATGATGAGCTGAAATTCGGCTCGCCCTTCGTCCTTGGATTATACTCAGATGCTAAAATTCATAGATTCTGAATCATACGACACCGAGTCTTCAATTTCTGTCCTTCCTTGGAAGTTCGCTTCGGGAATAGCAACTGGATGTAATAATGGATAGTATCCGCGTTGATGTCGCAGAGTATTTTGTCGGTGCAATGTATGTCCCAAAAACCGTTGTTTGTGGCTTCATTTGCAAGCCACACAGGTTGGATTTCCTTTTTCTGAGCTCTGTTACGATGACCTAATAGGACTCAATTGCCTTTGCGCACAAAATGGTATTAACCCTTGGGTATTTGGATCATCCTTGGAATGGTAATAGCAAGCTCATGCATGTCTACACCGTAGACTATGATTGACAAGATTGTGCGTTCGTTCCGCTCGGGTGTAGAGAGAGAGAGGCTCAGAGGGATAAATCTATATCAGTTTGTTTGAGCCGTACATTCTGCGAACCCGAGTTATTGAATTGAATTGTCTTCGTGTGTAAAACGTAAACGGGAACTACAACTGATGTGGACGTCTTTTTAGGGCAGGTCACCTCGCCGAATAGATCCGCAGAGGTGATGACTGCAGGGGTTGAAAAAACTTCGGACAGACAGAGGGTGAAATGTTGAATCGTATAGCAGTAGGTCTGATACTATTTCAATGTACATCATACGCGTCACAGGAACGATTGGATAACAACTTTACGATGGCTAGCCATCCTGAACAAGTGAGAGTTAGCAAAATATAGTTCGCGCTGGGCCTGCGGGTGACTTACAATAACTTGGAAGGAGCTTTGAGGTTCTCACGCATCAAGGACCGAGCGTGCGTCGTCCTCGTCACCCCCGGTAATGTCGTACCCCTTCCTGTCGCGCTTGTCACGAGGATCTCCAGTAATGTCGTACCCCTTCCTGCTGCGCTTGTCACGAGGATCTCCAGTAATTTCGTACCCCTTCCTGCTGCGCTTGTCACGAGGATCTCCAGTAATGTCGTACCCCTTCCTGCTGCGCTTGTCACGGGGATCTCCAGTAATGTCGTACCCCTTCCTGTTGCGCTTGTCGACCTCATTCAAATTGACGGGGGAGGCACGCTGCTCCACCGACAACGCTGAAAACCTTAGGGTTAGAGACGAGTTTCAGACACTGCAGCATGGGCCATACCTTTAGAGGCTACTGGGTGCACCTGCATGATACAGAGAACCAACGCAACGAGGACAGAGGCAAAACGCATGATGAGAGAGATTGCTGCGAGTATTGAAAGTAAATGGCTGAACTATTGGTTGAGTTTGAGATTGAGGGCAAAGCGTATCCCTTCTTATAGAATTCCGTGACAAATGCAATTACAGCAACCCGCCCACACAGCTAAAAGCGAACACCAGGGCAATTACATCAGAAAAATCCCAAATGCTATGGCTTCTATGACCACTATGGTCTCTATGGGTGTCTATGTGGCAGCCCATCGCGTCGCGACTCCCGGCATCTATGATATACATTGATATATGCAGGGCTACCTGGGTCCACTCGATGTAGCTCGACGTGGACACAGCTCGGTCAAATGAACTCAAACACTTCCGAGAATCCAAACTCAAATCCTTGATGACCCGCGGGACGGGTAGTACCCCAGCGGGCGAGTAGCTAATTCAGCTAAATTCCGTCCGCGTCGCACGTTGCACGCCGTTTCATAATGTGCAAAAGGAGACACAGCGTTCTGAATGGCTTCGAGAGACACAAGCAACTTTGCACAAAGAGAGATAGGATCTGTCTAGGTTACCCCAGCTGTATCAATTCAAATCCTGGGGCACAGCGCATCTATGATATTCATCGATATATGCAGGGCTACCTGGGTCCACTCGATGTAGCTCGACGTGGACACAGCTCGGTCAAATGAACTCAAACACTTCCGAGAATCCAAACTCAAATCCTTGATGACCCGTGGGGACGGGTAGTACCCCAACGGGCGAGTAGCTAAATTCAGCTAAATTCCCGTCCGAATCGCACGTCGCACGCCGTTTCATAATGTTCAAAAGGAGAAACAACATTCTGAATGGCTTCGAGAGACACAAGCAACTTTGCAAAAAGTGAGATAGGATCTGCCTGGGCTAACCCAGCTGTATCAATTCAAATCCTGGGGCACAGAAATTGAATTAAGCTCGGCGAGTAAGACAACGCACTCACCGAGGGGAGGATCGGAAAATATCTGATCAAATTCCAGACGACAAGCAGTGCAAGCCACCTCGACCGTTATTTCGGTGTCCCCGAGACAGCCAAAACGAGGTGTCGGCGCACGCAACTCCTGGCCATCGAGATCCTCAACACCACGCTGTGTTTCCACACTCGTGAAATTGACTGTGCCCAGGAGAGAGACACGCGCTGGGCGTGTGTTCCAGCTAATGCTTTTCAATGTTTTCGAATCTTTTGGAGAAGTAAGGTTCCATATTTCGATGGCCGCGACATTCCCTTCAGAGCTATAGCTTTTGTGCCCCGCGATGAGGTCCTCTGCGGCGGACACCCGACCGGTGAGGTAGCACATAGGCCACGTACTGCGGAGTCTCCAATGGTAGATCATCGAGTCCTAGCAGAACGACGTTGAGTTATTGGGGGAAAAAAACAAAAACTGATGATAAGATTCACTGTTGGGCTCAGAACCACTGATGCTCCAGAATAATAAATCGTGTCAGGCTCAGCAGCATTCACCCGTGTCATGTAGCGTGGAAATATCATCCGTGGCGCTGGAACGATAGGTGAGCTGTGTGGAGTGCGCAATGTTTTACAGTAGCGTACATTTATAGTTCTTCTCGTCCATAATGTCACGACCTTTGTCGAGATTCGGAGATGGGAGAGCCATTCGAAGTATTGATTCGATTTCCCTTGGTGTGAAGAGCAGCGGCGTATCGGATAACACGCTCAGATGGAATGCCGCAGCAGCATAGATGGCCAGAAGAGTCACCAGGACACTGAGGAGCATGCGGGAGCGTAGGGAATGCGTCGTGGCTGGGGCTTTCAGTTCAATTTCATCTGCCAAGCCGTCTTCCGGCGCAGACGACATAAGAGGAGTGTATTCGAGCGTATCTGACGAGCCAGCTTCAGGCATGGAGGGCGTTCGAGAAGAAGGTAGATCCCAGTTTTGGTTACCTCCGTACAGGATATGTTGTGCCACCTCAGACAAACCATGGGCTGTGCAATGCTTATCCATGATCGGTGTGGAATTGCACCGTGATGAATAAATCAGTCGTCGGACCTGGATAAATCACCGGACGGGACCAGATGGACAAAAGTGAACGCCGTGATGCAACTCACAAACACAGCCCGAATTGAAGGGTGCGGCTGCTCCCACCACACCTTGAACAATCCCTCCATTTGCTTGCTCCAGGGACGTTCTCCACCCGCAACATGGTCAGACTGCCACCTCCGAGCACATTAGACATCGCCTGGATTGGGCTCTTAATCACCATCGGCCTGAACTTATCTGCTATCTATGTCTTCCGCGGCCGGCCAGACCAATGCACGCGCACTGGGACAATCGATGACAGCCGTTTCAGTAGGTGACACAATCTCATACATGGTGCCACACTGACCTGATTCTGAAGGCTACAAGGATGACGATTATCCGCACCAGCTTCCGCTTCACGTCCCGTTGGTCGCACTCACGACAGAGGACAGCGAGAGATATTCGCTCTCCGATTTTGACGCGTATGCTGACTGGCGCTCGACGGACGTGTTCCCCAAAGGCAATGGTTTCGTCCAGCTCGGACCGGACGGTGGGTTACCTTGAATCCTCCCGAGTCAATTAACCTTACGACCGCTGCAGGACGAACCTTCGGTATGTATCGCGAACACTATTACATTTGCCATTTTGACCGTTTCCCTGCAGGCGTCGCAATGTTCCACCAGATGCACTGTCTTCAGGTTATCAGGACCGCAATCGTGCAAGGCGGGGCGGATCAGCATGCCAGGCACTGCCTGAACCTATTGCGCCAGACGGTGTTGTGCGCGAGCGATACGACCCTCGATGCGCTGGACACCGAAGGGGGAACAGATGGGCTTGGCAGCGTACACGTTTGCCGGGACTGGCAGAAAGTCTACGATTTCGTGGAGGACAACCAATTGAAGCACATGAACTTGCCTGGATAGTGGACGGACCACCACGCATACACGTTTCAATCCACTGTAAATACGTGCCGTCCCCCCTGATGCCAGTAGTGAAATATTAAATGTTAAATGTTCACCAATCGCACCGTATGCCATTCACGAGGCCACCACTTCAAGCCCAGAGTTCCGGGATTATCGCATAATATCCTGGGAAATCACTTTGTGATAAACGATTCTGTCGCAGATGTATATCAAGTACAAGAACGCGACAGTCCGGATCCACTAACCTCTGAGGACGAGTATCAGGAAACCCCGTTGAGTCTCACTCAGTATTTGTTCCATTACATACTACTTAGCACCGCGAGTAGGCCAGAAATCTGTGATCGGTGGTAGAGATGGAGACAGTGCGGGTAGAAACGGAGACAGAGCGCTTTTGGGTGCCAGTATACGGGACCCTCCCGCGATTTGTTGGAGCTGTGGCTCCAATCCCGGCCGCGGTACTCGTTGTTATGTAAGATTCCAGAAATACAACCACCCTGAAACTGTTCGACCCGGATGAGCGGGTAATTAAGGTGTAATATTGGATGTAGAATACTGTTGGAGCGCGTCGTATTGGAGCAATAGAATTGCGCCCATCAGCCATTTGACATTTACCTTGTGACCTTTTGATGCTTGTGGGCTTGGCAACAAGCTCTTGACAAGCTCGCAAGGTCAAACAAGGTCAAAAATACTAAAGTCCCGCCCACTCTGCAGTGGTGAACCCACCCTATTATTAAAATGTATCATCCCCACAGCTGTCAACACCTCCCTGCAGCTGAATGTGCCCCTCAGAATGCCCTGAGCACACTAAAGAGTACTTATTTTTAGACAGAATTTCGAGCTTGTGAAAATCCGGACTTGTCTTGTGACCTTGCGACCTTGTGGGCGTTTTGGTGGAGCTTGTGACCTTGTTTGACCTTGTACAAGGTCACAAGCTAAATGTCAAAAGTCTGATGCTTGCAGGAATAAAAGCCAATCAACAGAAGTTCCTCCCCTCACGACAACTGGTTGCTAAAAGGGAACTGCTTCCGGAGTTGATTATTGTGTACTCTGCGCCTTCGGAATGCCGTGAGTGTGTGAGATTTAATACTGCCAGGAGCTTCGGGAATCAGTCGAGATGTCCATCATTGAATACGAAGATATATATTCATAGCTCAACTAACAACATGGGCTCAAACTCCGGCACATGGTACCCACATGTCATCTGCATCCTCCATCCAAATATCTCAGGAAGTTTGGGAGTTGGAAATACCGCCATCAATACCGGCGGCACTGCCGGCACATACTATCGGAGTTTGAAACATCTTCAACCCATCCTTGCTCGCTCGCCGGTTGCTCACTCATGCCCGCTGATACTATATCCAACCTTTGCACTTAATCGCTTTATGAGGATCCCCTGGCCTGATGACAGGTATCGAGTTGAATAAACAATGCGCCACCACCAAATGCACACTCTCGTGTTCAAACTTGCAGATATCTGCGAAGATTATTTGATAGGAATCAAACCATACATAACTGGACCTGGGAAGGATCAATTGATTTACTCAGACTTCCTCCTCCGGGCTTTGGACAAAGCAAACCACCTGCAATTGTGCCGCTTAATCTTATATCTTCACACTCTACTTCTCCTGCTCATGAAGTCAAAGCAGCTTTTCACATGATCCAGGAACCATGGGTACCATAGAATGTCAGATGAATAGCACAGACGGCTCATTTGCGAACAGTTTAGGAGTGGGTTGACTGTTGTTTGGAACAGTGTCCCATACCCTGCCGTTGGACCGGCCGCTTACCAATCACACCGCCGATCACACCGCCGGTCTCCCAAACTCCCGGTATTTCCAGCTCCCAAACGCACTCAAATATCTAAGTCCCTCTTCCTGATTTGGATGCTTATGTCCCCCTCTCCCTGTGTCTGTGGTTGATACCATGGACTGCTGTGGACCCCAGGATGTGATTTCAATTCTCAGAAGAGCCTCCACTACAGCATTTCCTAATTTGGGTGCTTTTAGGACCTGCATCCTGACACGTCCCGGGAAATTAAAACCCTCTCCCTGTGTCCGTGGTTGATACCATGGACTGCTGTAGGCCCCAGGACATGATCCCAACCCTCAGAAGACCCTCCGACATCCCACAGCCTCCACCACAGCACCTCCTAACCTGGATCTCTTTGGCACCTGCATCCCGACGCAACCCTGACGCATCCTGGGACATTAAAACCCTCTCCCTGTGTCCATGGTTGATACCTATCACAGCTAAGTTGAAAATGATAGGCATTTTCAATTTTACACGAGAGTTCGGGCCGAGCACAGCCCGCGACCAAACAAATATATCTTGATGAGCTCACTTGCTCCACCGCTATACAACCACTCCCTTCGTGCATGCCACTATGTCTGGAGGTAATCAACGACACATGCGGCTCGAAACTTAGCAGTTCTAGATACTTAAAATTAAAACTTGGGATGTGTTTGGCCTGAATTTGGCTGTGGGCTGTGCTTGGCCCGAACTCTCGTGTAAAATAGAAAATGGCTATTGTTTTCAACTTAGCTGTAATTTGCCGCTCCGTTCTGCGGTACAAAATCTATGGCTGTGTCTTGGACATAGCCACCCGTTTTGTACCACACAACGGAGTGGCAAAATAATAGGGTTGAACAGGTTACACCAGGGGCAAAAGCTGACGCACCTGGATTCCAGATGCGTTTGACGCATGTCCATCGCAGGTGTGATCAACCCAGTGCGCACAAAGGAAATAAAGGAATCATCGCCTTTATTTTCTTTGTGCACAAAGGCCCACTGTGAGGTGCGAAGTAAATGCGTCAGACACACCTGGATCCCAGGTGCGTCGGATTTTGCCCCCAGTGTTATGGACGATTTAGGTATGGGAATCGCTCGAAACAAGTATATCCTCCAACGTCGACTCACTATTTTTGAACACTGGTATTGATTCTGTCTCGGAGTGGCGCAAGGATTCAGGGTCACTTCTGTCATGATTATGGTATTGTTGGAATGAAAACGGTATGTCTCCCTCTTGTAAAATTACGCCTGTCCATTCGGAGCCTTTGAAATTCCGCTTTTGGAAAATCAGCCCCAACTCTTGGGAATATCAGCCTTAAACACTTGGGAACGGCGCTAATCCAAGTGCCCATTGCTCAAACCGAAGTGGTGGGTCGGCGCTTGTATCGCTTCTGGTTGCATGCTGAATCTTCCATTCACGCAGTCTTCTCACTGGCACCGCGACGTTGAGAGTTTGTGCGCTTACCGCGGGATCGGGGACATGTTAGATGCGGGGAATCCCACTTGCAAATTCTTTTCTTCTTGTATAATTCACTGCCGTACGCGATGTTTCAGGCAAGTTCGAAACGTTTCAACTCCGTAAGGACACTAACACAAGGGGGAAAGGCCAGGGCATCTGTGCATCAGGTCCCGGCCTTAACCAGGCATGTCAAATCAATAAAGCAGGTAAGGCCGACGAGCGGCACAGCCCGCTACCTGTCCATGATGCGCTAAATTTCCAAGGTGGACCGAAACTTTATTAGCGCATCACGAAAAGATTAGATTCCGACGTGATTAAACTGCAAATTCAAGTAAACTATGGGCTAAGGAGCGTAACACGAGTTGTATTGGTATACTGAATGAAAATTCAACGAGTGTGATATGATTTGGAAGATTTGTTCAAGGAGACGACTTGATGATTACTGGGCTCCGCCGCTGTACTTCGACCTTTTGCTGGGCCTTGCCGACGACCTGGACTCAAAATTGTTAAAACGTGTCGTTGATGGCATCATCCCTGACCCTCTTTTGCGGGCTTGCGGCAGGGAATAGTCCCGAACTTGGGGTATCGTAGGAATAGGTGGGTTCCATGGTTCCCCGTCACCACGGTCGAGGATCTTGAGCTTGTCGACCAGAAGGTGGTATATCTGATGAACTGGTCAGAGAAATAGGACAGGACATTGACGAACAAGTGAAACCCACCTTTCTATCAGGCAGTGGATCTCCCTTGTCCATCTTCTGGTTTGTGCATCAGTTGCATAAGCAGTTTTCATCGATTCCTTTTGGATTAAGAAAATCGTTCAAAACGGTGATTCAGACTCGTCTTCGGTATCCGAATCAGAGTCAGAGGCAGGATTGGGACCTTCTGAATGGTCGGAATTATTTCCTCACCCGGAATCAAGCTGACAGCATTTTTTTAGACGTAACATTCCGGGTTTGGGTCATCTTTGTTAATGAAATTTTTAAATGATGTCCAATAAAAATTGCGATATAAATGACTTGTAAAGTGGCCTTCAAAATTCAGTAGGTATGACGCAACCTGCTGCGCGGAAAGCTCTTGCTGAGACAGCATCGCATAGGCATATTTTTGAAGTAATTTTTTTTTGCTCGAGTGGTCGTGTGGTCCTCATGTATGGCGGTCCGGATGTACATTTAATCCGCGCCCCGATCCCAACATCCCCATGGATGAAGGGATTGCGAACATCACATCAATACTCTCCACTTCGACTATGGACTTTGACTCCATTGGAAGGGCTGCGAACCTGGACATCAAGAACCGTAAGCAGCTGGTTATCCTGCTGCTCGGGTTAATCTTGAAGTTCAACTATGTTGAATTCGCGGATAAAATGTACCGTCAAGTAATTGGCACCGCGATGGGAACGGCTACGGCACCAACGTACACCAATCTGTTTCTCGCCAGATACGAGGTACCGGCGCTCCAAGAAACGAAGGCAATTATCCTGTTCTACAAGCGTTTCATCGATGATAAACTTGCTATCATCAAGGGAACACTTACGGACGTGCTGAATTTCAAGGCGCGCTTTGGATCGCTCCATCCTAGCATGAAAATGGAGTGGTCAGTGTCTAAAACAGACCTACCTTTTCTCGATGTACTTGGGTCACTGGGGATTGATCCCAGGATGCCGGCGTTCCATCCTCAACTGAGGTTAACGACGAAAGTATACCAGAAAGCATTAAATGCCTACCTTTACATCCCCTGGAAGTCATGCCATTCCGAAGACTCCAAGTGTGCTTGGGTCAAAGGAGAATTAATCTGTTACGTTCGAATCTGCTCTAATGAGGCAGATTTTGCATTGATCCGCAAGGACTTCGCGACTCGCTTGAGCGAACGGGGTTACCCGGGGAGATGGTTCCAATGTACTTCTGAGGAAATACAGTACAAGGCGGAACGCTCTCGGGCGCTCAAATCCCCTGCGTCGAAAGATTCAGATGATGCCAATGAACTGCATGTTCTCAAACTCACTCATAATCCAGTCTGGGACGAAATTGATTTACGTCCCGTCTGGCGGGACCTGGACGAAGCGTGGAGAAAACTCGGGGCAGGCTACCCCGAATACAAATTCCTCGCGTCGTTTAAGAAGCCAGTCTCGCTGGGTGATCGGTTCAATAAAAATAACAGTGATACGCTTGGAACTTACCACGAACGGCTTGTGCTGGACGTTTAAAACTCTTTTTTTCTCGATCTTCAGTCGCGCGACGCCCAGGACCCTCCGGGTCCCGACCCACGGCGCCGCGCTCCCTCAGATTTCGAAAATAAACCAGAGTTTTGAATTAGTGCAGCCTTCAACCTTTATTCCAAAGACTTTACCTGTTAATTCTGTCGACGGCCTCACGGCCTCTGGATGATACAAGTCAGAATACCTGAATGTGTACCTCTCTTTATGGCCCTTGACCGGGTCCCGAGGTTCCTCTCTCTCCTCGGGCAACCGAGGAGCGCGTCTTGTAACTGATGGTATTTTGTCGAGTACAATACCCTAGTATCGCAATTTAAATCAGCTCGGTGTTCATGCTGGAACCTGAATAGATTTAGCCCTACCTGGGAAGTTGAAGCGAGGCGGAGGTAGCACGTCGAGTCCCTACACGGATTCCGTGACCCCGTCCCGGCCCGTTTATTTAGCGTTAAACTCGCTGCCAAACACCGCCGTGGTAAATATAGGGAAATACGCCACCTGATGAGTCTTTACAGACGAAACGTCGTACCTAACGTAGTGGCTCCCGCTCCTGTGTAAAATCCAGCATCTTTGTCATCGAGTTGCCATAAGGAAGAGACAAAGCACCAGAAGCTATAGATTGAGGCGCCGAGATTCCAGAGACTAGAACCTAGTCAAGAGACAAAAGAGATTTTTCAAACCGAGAGTAGACGGAGGAGGAGAGCGGTACATTGCAGAAGGTTGCGGGAGGGTGGTGACATGAGAGTCAGGAGCAAGAGCGAGGGGCTACGTGTCACCATCAAAATGATCTCGAATATTTTGGGGTCCGATTCCCGACGTGCCGAGGAGAAATTTTGGGGATTACGCAAAAACAGATGACGAAAATGTGCTCTACTGCAAGTGGCTGAAGTTAGGGGACCCTAAGAACCCATACCTTACGGTAGCGGGAATTGATCTTTGTATTGACATGCCGGCCAAGTGCCCTGCCGGCACTTGACGCGCACATGCCCTGGTCTTTGCCCTCTGTGTAATTATAAGTTGAGCTCCAGTAAAAAGAATGAAGTTAAGTTAATTAACGCCATCAAAATTTCCCGAATCCTGGTGTGAATTGTGTGTTTTGGTAGAGCGAGGCATGTTTTGAACGATATCGATGCTGGCAAGCTACTAGTCTCTCGCGAACAGACACTCTAACAATAAGTTGAAGTTCGTACCTCGTTTGTCAACAAGACACCGGAACGGGGTTTGATGTTTGATCAATGCTGTCATTCGAATCTCACCGGTACATTCTTACCGCCGCAAGATGTTCTCAGCAACTGTTATCACTGACAGCCCGTGGTATACGGTAAGCGGCTGCATTGTTCTTCAAGTTCTGGTATTACAGATTTGCGCACTTTACGTACGAAACAGAGCGCGACATGCCACGCAAATGCCAGCTGACAAAAATATTTTGAGGGCTTAGGTTGACACTCTTCATCGCCCAACGATTGGGAAATTGTGACCATGTCCGTCCGTTCTCGCTCTCACACGTCGTCCAACTCGAGGATGAGGAGCTCCTGGGACTCCGCCTCCCATACCGAATCCGGCCAACTTTCATCGCGTGGCGATGACATGTCACCTAACGCTGAGGTCGAGGAGGAGGACATCGCCCGTAATACCCAGGGCGATTCCATTCCCCTCCATCATCTATCGTCCCCTCCGCCCGGCCTCGCATTCACGAGGGAACCCGTGGCAACCGTCGCACCTGAGACTGCTGTCCCTTTGCCGCCATCGCCCGGGGAGGAACGCGATGCCGGAGTACAGGCAGTCCCACGCACAGGAGACGATGGTATTGGGGTCCGCCGCAGCGCTGGCAGCAGAGGACGACGATTGGGTCTGAATGCGAATCAGCTTCCTGGACAAGTCTCCCACAGAGGTAGGTTGCTCTGCATTTGCGGATCGTATACCATATTTCATTCTTCGTGGTATTAGCGCCGAGGGACTACAAGCAAAAGTACGCCGAGGACCCGCCTTATAAAGAGCTGGTCTCAGACGCTCGCGTCTGGCTCGTCTATAACGAAGAGAGCGCCATGTTTGACAATGTCATGATCGTTGAGTCCGGCGACAACTTGGATATCCTTCTTGTCTTTGTTCGTTAACTTTTTGTGTACTTGAGATAGACTGTTATGCTAACGTTGGACTGCGTAGGCTGGCCTATTCTCGGCTGTACTTACCACTTCCGTGGCGCAGACATCTCAGGCGCTCTCGCTGAATAACAGCGCCGTATCGAATTCCATCCTCCTCGAACTCGTCGCTCTTCAGCGAGCCCAGGCCAACGGCACTTCATTCGACTCCATCCCCGCTGCTGACACGTCGTTCACCGTGTCCCGCACCGACATCTGGGTGAGCGGCCTCTGGTTCACGAGCCTGGCGCTCAGTCTGTCCACCGCCGTCCTCGCTGTGCTCGCAAAGAAGTGGCTGCGCCAATACTCTTCCTTCATCGACGGTTCCGCTCGTACACGTGAGTTTCGCTACGCCTGCTTCGACAAGTGGGGCGTGCGACTCATCATTAGCCTCCTCCCTACAGTTCTACATGTATCCCTTTTCCTGTTCATGGTCGGTCTCGTTATCTTCCACTTTCCCCTGAACCACACTCTCGCCCGCATCGTGGTCGGCATCGCGGGTTTCCTCTGTGGGACATACATCATCACAAATGTCCTTCCAATCATTACCATCCAATATCCCTATCGGACTCCATTATCCGCAGTCCTCTACCCGTTGTATAATCCCGCGCGCACACTCATTATCTTCATCATCCAAGTCGTCGTATTCATGGTGATGACCCCGTACACCTTCGTCCGTGGGAGTCCGGGACACTGAGATGCGTGGGGCTGATAGAAAAGAAACGGCGCTGGCTGCCCCCCACAAAGGTCACTCTCCCCGAACGTATTATGGGCAAGTCCCTCCGAGAGACTGAGCACACACATGTCGATGCCGAAGACAAGCAGTGGACGAACTTGGCACTGTCGTGGCTGGCGCGTACCACTTCAGATCCCTCCGCAAAGGCTATCGTTGTCGAGGCTTTGGGTACAGAGAGTGCAGAGGATCCTCCATGGGATCATGATCTCCTTCTCCCCATTTTCAGACAGCAGTGGGCCACCACTGTTCCACGTCTCATTGCTGGTGGACCGGGCACTCCAGGCGACGAGTTCACGCTTGGACGACTGATACGCGCCACGATGTTTCATAACATCCAACTTCGTTCGGACCACATCTCTCACTCTCATGCAGGGAGCAGCCCAATCTCCATTATGCTGGAAAATCTACCACCCACGCCAATAAGCGCCACAGACCATGCTACGATACTCGCCATTGCCGCCTGCTCCCGCACCTCCCGATTTACTTTGGGTGACAAACCAGAGTGTGTACTTGCACCGCACATGGCCTTTGGTTTCGTTCTCGAGCACTACGCCACGCTAGAAGAGCTCGTTGCACCGACGTGGATGTGGTGGTCAATTTGCACTCAGGCTGTAATAGGCCCTGAGGGGCTGCGTGAGAAGAGTAGTGAGCGGGCCAAGACACTCCTCCGCATCTGCGTGGACCAGGACGCGAACATCAGACGCTACAAAATGACGGTGTGGGTCGAGCAGCTTCAAGCTTCTGTGCCCACCGATCTCTATGGGCGATATAGCCTGCAAAAAGTTTTTTTACATGTCGCCCACTTTTCAACCAAAAATGGGCAACTTCAACCTCGGTATACAACTTGAACCGCATTTTTTATTCTGACTACAACTTCAGCCGACCACAGCTTTAGGTGTCAGCAACTTTGAAGCCCGATAAGTTGGGGAAAGTGAATACTACGGAGTACGCATGTCTGCGAAATGCAACATACAATTTCAGATTTTGAATGTTTTGTGTGGTACAACTTGAATAAGAACAGGTTGCAACTTTGCCGGTATGCAATGTGTGAAGGGAACAACTTCGATCTTATCTGGTAGATATAACCTATAAGAGTTATATCCCCTAGAGAGTTTAAACAAATACTGCTTACCCTCAATCCTGGGTTATCCGTACCTGTTTCTGAAGCCTTGCGATGAGCACTGTTATCTCATATTTATATTTCTACTTTTGCAGCACTACCGGTTTCCTCGGTTTTTTGGCACATTCTCTTTTGCTTTTGAGTCCCATTCCACTCATGTAATCAAGGTTCGTTGTTAAGGACCTTCATAAAGTCACATCACCTCATTCAGAATAACTACTGCCGTTTTTTGGTCACGCTGATTCAAAGCCCGACGCTCATTGGTGTATTCAACTTCACAGGTATACAACGAACTGCACTCTGTCCTTGATTGTGTCAGATTAATCGGCACGCAGGAGTTGCTCGTTCAATTCGAGCCTGGCTTTGCCTGTTCTTATTTTTGTTCTATGTCTTCTGAATTCACCTACCATACCACTGTAGTTGCAAGGCGCAGATTAATCCAGAGATAACATTGTCGAGTTTAAATTTTTGAGGCAGTTCACAGGTCGTTCTCCAAAGTGTGAGGACATGCTCACTTCATTTCTGCATCCAGCGCTGAGTATAATGCTAATATAATCCACATTCATAGGGATTGTAAACACGCTCCTGGAATCCATACAGCAGATAGCTTGTCCTGCAGGGACCACTCAGAGCTACAAGCAAAAATCCCATGCTTACCCTTGTTCCCCAAGCTGCAAGCCCATCCATGCCCTGCAGGATATTATAGACCATGTACAGCCTGCACAGGGCACCAATGCTACTAATGCCGGCATATGAGAGCAGGGGAGAGCATTTAATAGGGCCAGCATAAATGTTGATATTATTGGACATGGCACCTCCCACAGGCTAAGGCATGCAAGGGCTTTCATATTCACCTATTTGCAGCATCCCAATTTGTTTAGCCCCTGTGATGTGACCCCCTGGGACATCCCACATCAAAAGAGGGAAGCCCAAATTGGCAATATGGGAAACTGTGGTCCTTCCCTCTAAATGTGGGAACTCCTGCCAAATCTGCCCCCCATTAACTATTGGAAACAGTTAGGCCCTATGGGTCTGGGAAAAGGGTTGACTGAAGTGACACAGGATGCCAGAAGTTAAAATGATCTGGTTATTTCCGGTAAAGAAAGATCCTCCTACCCGGGTCGGCGTCAGTGTATGCATCATCGACTCAAGTCAGAAGTTGTAGCAGAGTATGTTGAAAGTTGTCACCACCTCAGCTGTCCTGGCCAACAGTTGCACTTCATACACAGCGGAGTTGAAGCCACAGGACGGAGCTCACCCTCGAAGTTGTAAATTCTGAAGTTGCAACTTTTCAAAGTTGCCTCGAGTTGAAGTTGTGTCTCCCCAAAGTTGCCCTGCATTCAAATAGGCAAATCAGAGTTGTCACATCTCTGAAGTTGCTATATATGTAAGTTGTCTTCAGTTTGAACCCGAAAAGAAAAGTTGTTGACAAATCTGAGCTCCCAACATGCAAATACTTTTTGCAGACTATCTTTGCCATAGATCTCTATGGCGGTCAAAATGCACATTTATTCGACCGCAACTTTTTTTTTTTCCAAATTTGAACCTGCCACAACTTTTTTGTCCTTTTGATGCCCATGCCGCAACTTTTAGGGCCTTTCGGGAATTCCAAAAATAGTTGCGGCAAGTCGAGCTCTGCCGCAACTTTTTTTTGTCACACTGATTGAACATTTCAAGTTTTGCACTGAAAATTTTGGTGAAAAATGTTTTGGATTTTACAGCAATTTTTCGCCACAAAAGTAGGTGAAAAATTTGAAACATTTTGGTGACTTTTTTGAACCTTGTGAAAACTTTCTGAAAAAGTGCTGAAAATGTTTTGAAGTTCAAAAAATTCATGAAGAAGTTTCAAGTTTTTCACTTGATTTTTCACTGAAAAATTGGTTTAAAATTCAAAACATTTTTCACTAGTTTTTTCACTGAAAAACTTGAAATGTTCAACCAGTGTCAGTGCCGCAACTTTTTTTTCTCATGTGCAACAACTTTTTTTCATTCAACTAGTTGAGATAAAATTATCCATTATCCAAAAGCTCGCAATTCAACATGGAGCCGTTGGAGCGTTAAAACAGACCGGAGCTGATCCCAATAAGGCAATAAGTGAGGGCTTAGTAATCCCACCAACTTCTTATCGCTTCCTTGTCGCTTCCTCCGTCCACGCTTGTCCACTCAATCTAAATTCCATTCATGTGATAGGCCCCTTCCTCTACACTTTTGGCTCACTGCCTACAACTGCTTCTGTGACGGTATGCAAGCCATATTGGACTCTGCTGGTGCATACTTTGGATTGTCACGGTGCACCCATCGACAGGCTCGACAACAGCTCATATACATTTGTTGTGCCATGGGGGCTGATTGGCACGACCAGTGCTCTCGGCGTTCCTGACGACCTGTTCGCAGTCAGAGACCCGACACGACCCACCCATCTCCTGTGTGGGATGCTAATGCCCCTGTACACCCCTTAGCTTAAAGAAGAAATACGAGCTGATTTGGGCGAGATACACTCACTTTTGGGTCTATTGGTGACATGAGTACTCTTGGGTTCCCGACGACGCGTTCAAGCTAGGAGGTGCCAGATGACCTCTCTGGCCTCGAGGGGGGATAAAAACACCACCGTAAATCTGGTAGCTGAAGGAAATCCGGTCGGATTTGAGTGAAATATACTCACTTTTGTGTGAGGCCTGACTGGTACCATAAGCACTCTCAGTGTGCCCTACAACGTGTTCGGGATCTGAGGCACGAAAAGACTGGGTTATCTATCCTCTTGTAGGGATTCAATACAGCTGTACACCCCTTACCTCGATGAAATCCGACGAGATTTGAGTGAGGTACACTCACTTTTGTGTGGCAGCTGATTGATGCCATAAACATTCTCGGCATTCCCGATGACATGTTCTCGAAGGCTCCAAGCTGATTGATCCCAATGGCAGCAGGAAGATAGTATATCAATGAGAGCAATAGCGTGACCGGAATGGTAGAAGACCCGCCATAGATTCGGTCGTCAGATACAGTGAGTACTAGATTGCACCAGGAGAGTCCCATAGAGCTTGTATAGCATCACATAAGCAGTAGTGGAGCAAGCCAAAGATGTACACAGAAGAGACCTATCACATTCGTAGAATTGGGACAGGGAACAAGCGTGGATGGAGGAAGCAAAGAGGGGTGAGATTACTAAACTTATTGCCTTATCAGGATTAGCTCCAGTCCGTTCCAGCGTGCCAATGGCTCCATGCTGGATTGTGAGCTTCTGGAATATTGTTAATATTATCTCAACCATTCGCATAGAAAAAGTTGCTACACTCGAAAAAAAAAAAGTTGTGGGCCATAAAAAAAGTTGCGGCAGAACACAACCTGCCGCAACTATTTTTGTCATTCCCGAAAGGACGTAAAAGTTGCGGCATGGGCATCAAAAGGACAAAAAAGTTGCAGCAAGTCCATTTTTGGCAAAAAACTTGCGGCCGAACTGCCATAGATCTCCGACATGCTGTGAAAGCTTGGCTGCGTAAGAAAAACAATCGTCGCCAATTCTCCCCGGTATCATTGGCTACTTTTCTTGCAGTCTACTTTCCAGGTATTTGGAAGGGTAATTCCGAAGTACAGTCTGCGGCCTCATCGCACGACACTGTCTTGGATTTTTCATATCCACCAAGTTTATCGTGTCATGCTTCATCTCCCTCTGCAAGTTCATTGTCAATATCTCGCCCGTCCCGCCCCTCATCTCCACGATCCCTCTCGTCCACCGCGTCATCTCGCTCTTCATAGACTCGCAGTCATTCACTCTATATTGTGGTTGAGTCGAAGTCTCTCCACAACGAATTCCAGGATATTTATCGAAATTCAGATGTCCTACTCTACTCTGCTCTGTTCGAATTCATTCGGCTGCATTCAAAAATGGACTCCCATGTTCTGTTTCTCGCTGCTCGCATTCGGGCAGGCTGAAAGTGACGCTTTAGAGTCTGTTCGGATGCACAATCGATTGTCGATTGTGATTGTGTTGCCTTTTTGAGTAATCAAATTGTCATCAGATTGTCGTGACCCAAAGTGTGACCACTCGCGTTTTTTTCTGCTTGGCTTGCAAACTCGACGAGTGACGCAACGATGCCCCCCGACAGACCGCAGCGAGGACGGGATACGATCTCATGGGCCTTGATATGGACTTCAATGGCCAAGATTTCGTCCCGTACAATACTTTCTAGATTATTTTTGTTTGCTCGCCACTTTGAATACAACCCCTACTCATCGAGTTCCCCGCGCTCCCTAAGAATATCCTGATAGTTATCCCACATCTCCTGAGCAATCTGATCCCTCTTTGCACTCGCCCTGGCCTTTTCCGCATCATCTGCTGGACCACCGGATAATTCCCCAAAATCAGAGTCAGAGTCGGAACGGTCACCCGGTTGAGGGTCCCCGTTCTCATTCTCCTCGTCAGATGTAGCAATGTCCTCTGGGTCGTGCTTGAGAATAATGTTGTGGATGGCACACAATGCAGGAAGAATACGTGCTTGGATGTCCATGTCGAACTCAGGAGGGAAAACGAGAATCCTCCACCGTTTTTTGACAACACCAAAAATACGCTCAATGACATTTCGAGCAGATGCATGTCGCAAATTGTACAATTCTTCGCGATTTGCGGGGCTGGTAACACTTCAGAAAATGTAGCAACAATAAATATCTATATATACATACCGCACTGCAGCGCGCCCCCACTCGGCAAGATGGTACCGAACACCACGATAGGGTGTCAGGAGTGCGTCACATATCCCAAAGCCCGCATCTGCAAGATAGTACTTTCCTGCCGGAATTCGAAGATCTGCACGTCGTGCATCCTGGTAGATTGCTCCGTCAGCAGCAGAACCTTCCCATCCACTGGTAACATGCTGGAACTCCATATCGAAAGAACAGCAGCAGATTGTGTTCATGGTAATGCCGCCTTTACGATTACGAGCCGCGTGGCGCTCGGCCGCTGAAGGACAGCAGTTTATGTGAGTACCGTCCATGGCCCCGATGGCATCCTGGAAAAAGGGGAACCATTTCGGATTGTCCGCAATGCGAGGAGGTATTGGGTCATCCACACGTGGGAGCTTGACATATTTAGTGTAAAACGGCGGAGAGGAAACTGCAACGAGGATGCGACGGAAGTATCTGCTCCAAATGGTGTCGAAAAAGAAACTGGAGCAAAGAAACAAAATTCGCCCACTTGGATATTGTTTCATTGGAATGCTGGAACCTTTCTCCAGCGTGTCGGACTGTTGCACCAGTTACACACATGTGGAGGAAGATAGCAGCCTGTTCCTCGAGTCGAAGGAATTTTGAGTCTTCCAAGCCAGCCACACCGCGGAGCTCCGCAACGAAAAGTAAGAAAACATGAAGGTGCACTCCAAGCTCGGTGCGGATGCGCTCCGGATGACCTGACATGAGTTCAAACACCCATCCGTCGCCCGTTAGTGCAGAAGTATGATAAGGCTGTTTCCAGTACAGTGGGTTGGCGTAAATGACCACGGCCAGTGCAACGGCTTGAATCACATATCCAGCAGCCATAAGAATGCGTCTCCGCAGGCCTGGATCATCGTTGGTGGGCGGCATAGAGGCTACGGCGCGTCAAGATCGAAAAAAGCGCGAGTAGTCACACTGGGTCACACTTTGGGTCACGACAATCTGATGACAATTCGACTACTCAAAAAGGAAACACAATCACAATCCACAATCGATTGTGCATCCGAACAGACTCTTAACGTTGCACTGACGTTTGATTGGCGCTGTGACGCTTTTCAACTGACGCAGATCGGGGAAAATTGGTCATTCCAAGGGTTTGGTTTCCCCGGAAATGGTCCCAAATTGCCCAGAGTTTTGCTCCCAACGATGGTCAGATTTAATCAGTCGTGCAATTGATTCGTTCAACCCTTGGAATGGCGGGGTTGTTGTTTCGATCCCGCGACAAGCTGCAGAAGACTCAAGAGTGTTCATTTCGCTCATTGAACCCGAATCGTACTGTACTGACCGCTCTCCGAGTCAACCCTCCGATACACCCTGTCAAGAGTCCACTTGAACTCGCTGCATCAGACTTTTGGACTTGAACATTAACTTGATCTCTATTGTTACCGTACCTGGCCATTATGGCTACACGGTAATACACTAGGACGGATCTAATGGACATTACCGTGTAGGTATATATGTATGCCAAAAATCATCAATTATCCGTTCCCAGTGCGGGCACGGGGACCTTTCATTTGCGCGAGGCCTCTCCGCTGGCGTTGTCCTTTTCGGCTGGCACGGGGCCTTTTTATGTTTATTTTATTCTATTTTTACCGTTAAATCTCTATTTTTGGTTAATATCTTACGCGGGGGAGACCCCCGCGGACCCCCCCTAACGCTCGCCGCTAGGCCCGCTGCACAGAGCGTTTTCGCTCGCCGCTGGGCCCGCTGCACGGAGCTTGGCCTCAGTTTTCATTTGTTTCCCTTGTCCATAGGCTCGATCGATTGGCATTCTAAATACGCAGTTAACCCCCTCCTCAGAATTTTCATACCACCCTGAGGACTGCTTCCTGAGCACAGAAATGAATATTATCTGGATGATTTTGAGCATTTTTGAGTAGGACAGCTGCCCTGCCCTCAATTCTGAACCCTTTTCTTTGGGAATAGGCTCATTCTGTTCGCCTTGAGAATTCGCAGTTAACCGCCACCTCAGAATCTTGATATGGCCCCTAATATGGTTTCCTGGTGGAAGAGATCCACGGTAGGTCATCACTTTTGAGACTTCGTCACAGCGCGTAGACTCAAGGGGTACCCGCCGGAAGATGCCGAGACATCGACTAGTAGGGGAGGGAGGGGGACCGGAGGATCCTTATTTCACTTTTTGGGAAATCTTCGGAGTGCCCTGAAAATGTGTTTAGAAGGATTGAGAAAAAAAAATGATTTTTTTTTGAGGAAAACCTTCGGATTTTTTGGCGGATTCGCTCTGTACCAGCGAAATACCCGCCATCCGTTATCAAAAGATTGCTATTGGCCATCAAACGTTTCCAATGCACCAAGCATGGCAGTCCCCTCTCAGACTCTCAGTGACTCTCACTCCATTCTCACTCATCCGCCACAGAAAAAACACATACAGCCCAAAGCATGGAAGTTAATACACAAGACATGCCTTCGCTTTGCAATGAGATTTTACTGGACGGAATAATGCCACCTTGAGGATAAATAAACATTACTGTACTGAACTCACTTCTTCCAGCTCACGATTGCGTTGACGGGGTTGCATATTTTTTGGGAGGGCAGGGTAGGAACATAAACATATCTATTCAGTAATGGACGAACTACGACACCTGTGTTTAAAAGGCCGAATACGAAGGTAATGTAAACAGATTTACAAAGTTGGAGACAGATAGGCTTTGATCGCTCACCATGTTGACACAAAACATCATCCGGATTTTGCAGACGAAATGGGTCTGGAGGTGACCTGTGCTGCGATTTGTGGACATTAGCTCCACATTCTGCACAAAGTTTGAACAACATTTGGGTGAGGTATTCGGAAGGAATATTAATACATAGGCATCTGTGATACGTAGTCGGGACCTTGACGGCGAATGAATGGAAAGGAACAGATATGCGTAGTCTTCTCTGAGTGTCCGACGTTACCCAAAAAGCCAAAATAAAACGTATCAGAACACCATCCCGTCCGAATAAAATTTAAGAGGATAACCGCATAGATCGTCTATTGTCTGTGCTCACTCTGCGTGGTTAAGTCCGAGCCGACGTACACATGGATTTTGGCCGCAAGGCAACCTACGGATATATATTTTATTGATGGATGTCGTGCTGGCAGTGCCGCAGAAAGTTATTATATTAAATCGAACTCGCTGAATACACTCGTTCGTGAACATACCATTGGGAAACATTGTCTGCTCGAGGTATACAAAGTTGACACCCGGGTTGATAGTAGCACTCGGAACCACCTTTAAATTGTACCATGCAGCGGGCGTGTGGTCAGGAGGTTCGTGCCTCAACACGATAAATTCAACAGCGACCCGGTATAAAATTGAGTAGGCTAAACGGAATAGATGCATAAGTCGCACCGAACATGTTACGCATCGTGCAAGTATATGTTTGAATACAGTAGATCTATGGATGAGGAGGACGACAAAGACAGAGTGAAACTCACCATATTGTTCACCCGTGTGTTGTGCTCTGTTGCTTACGCTTGCGCGGCCCTAATCTAAGTAAGGAGAGGGATTAGCTTGGCTGCCGAGGTAGCGTGTTGAAACGGGAGGAAGAGGCAGAAGGACGGGATTTTTGAACAGGGTTTAAACGATAAAGTCACGTACCAATGCCCTGAAATCGCCAGCCGGAAGCCCGTGAGGAGGAATGAAGCGGGTTCGGGAAGCCTTGAGATTAATATGCAGGTTGGGATCAAGAGAAATGAAATGAGAAGGTGTTCAGTCATCGAAGCGTCAGGGTATCGTCACTGCAGTCGAATGAACAGACCCACTTATTGAGATTTCAAACCAGAAGTGGTTAGATTGCCTGTGCGTGAATGAGACTGCGCGGACTTACAGCTGCGAGTGTACAAATCTTAATTGAACTTGAGTGAATCGAAGGAGTGGTGGGATGGTGCTAACCACACACCGCGTCGGCCATCGTCAGCCGGAATAAATTGTTGAAGGGAGGGCAGTGAAGCGTACCTGCGGTGCACCCCGGGTCCCAGCCTATATCAAATATAACTGTCTGCGCATCAGCTGGTTAGAATTAGAGTAGAGTGCAGCAACGTAGGTAATTACACGTTTAGTGGCGTTGGATTGAGAGGGGTTCTAGCAGCGCGATGATCATGGTGGAGGTCGGCGGCTGGAGAATACATACCATGGAATCTGTGGTACACAAAAAGTAACCAGAAAAGATAAGAAACAGGGAAAGGGGAGGCACACCCTGCGTCGCCGTGACAGGGCAGAAAAGGAAGAAATTTTTGCATTTGGTGAAGCCTCCGACCCGGACGATAGACTTACCCCTGTGGTATCAATCTCGAACGGAGAGATGGACGAGGAAGGTGCACGAGGAAGCCAAGCAAATAACCGGCGCTAAGCACTGCCGCGAATGAAGTGGGGAGCAGGTACGCCTGATTGGGAGTGTCAGCGAAGACGAGATGGAGAGACGGAGGAAAGTGGTAAGAAGCGCTGCTATGAGCGAGATTGACGAGGTCTCCCCCGCGCATCTCATCGAATCGAGTTCTGCATAGGGACCGCGACTGTGCAAGGAGTTGACTCCGAGTCCGATGCACGTGCACCGTGTGCGCTGCGCGTCCCGTTGCACGACGGGTGCGGGCCGTGCAGCGCAACGAGTTGCGGAGGCTTTGAGATCGCGGTGAGGAATATACACCGACGGGAAGATAAAAGGATAAAGGTGAGGCGTACTTTGCTTCAATGTGTCTAGCCCTCTTGCCCTTCCGTCCACCCCGTTCACCACACGTAGCACGTATCGCTTCCTTGAGCTTGAAGTAGAGAGCTGCAGCAGGCCGCAGATGGTGCGGAGTTGCGGGCATGCAGACAAAGAGGCTGTCGTTCTTGGAAGCGCTATGCCGCCTAGAAGGACGGAGTCGAGAATCGACGTGAAACGGAGGACTCAGAAGAAGATAGTCTGATCAGAAATGCGTGAGGACGAAATTGAACAGAAAAAAGGTGGCGAGTGGCGGCAAGATGGTGGATCGAAAGCAAGAGGCGGAATTGCGGACCGCGCCGATTGTTTGTTGATGCGTGAATGCATCGCCACAAAACGTCTTTCGCACTTCCTTTCTTGCATTCGCGGATGGATACACAGCACATGGACATCTGGAACTGCCTCGCAGTCTTTTACTGGCACCACGTACGACGGGCTTGTCGCTGGATCCCGCTGCAGCATTGTACCCCAATCGCCCGATTGACTTCTCCCCGCTCTCGCTCTCCGTGCTCCTCACGCCGCTCGACTCGCCGCACGGCCTCCACTCGCCCCTCCACTTCCCCGCGCACAACATCCACTCGCCCTCCCACAGTCTGCACTCGGCCTCGCACTCGCACAGCCTGCACTCCCCGACGCACGCCATGCACGCGGCCGCGCTCCTGTACACGCACAGAGCCCCACCACGACGAACCCCACCCACAGCGTCACGCCATCGCGCTTCTTCCCTCTGTCGCCGACGCTGCCGTCCGCGTCTCGGTCTTGGTCCTGGCGTTGGGCTTGGCTTTGGCTTTTCGGGCGCAGCAGCGGGGCCGGGGGCGTGGAGTCGCTCGCGTATCAGCAACAACCTCAGCAGCTCCGAGCCCAGCAGGCGCAGGCGGGTGGTAGTGGTGCTGGTGGCGGTGGTGGGGAAGCTGTGAGCACGGGGAGTAATGGCGGGAATGAGGTGTGTTTTTGTGCTCGATGTTCCCCGAGTCCTCGTTTTTCCAATCGCGCTCTTTCCTTCCCCTTCACGCTCCTCTTTCCTCGTTGTTCGATATGTCGTTCCCTCCCGCCGCTCTTCCTTTTGCTCGCTCTTGCTCTTACATCACATGGTTCCTCATTCACCCCTCCCTCCCTCGCTATCCATTCCTTTTGCTCGCTGCTGCCGCTCATGTCCCTCGTCGCTCTTTACTCATGCTCCGACGCTCCCCTTCCCTCCACACACTCACGCTTATCGCTCTTGACTCCTTTGCCTTCTACTTCATTCAAAGCCACCTTTCTTATTTCGTATCCTCACCTATCGACGTTCCTCATTCACGCCATCCTTCCCTTCACATACGCTCCGCGGTCCTCACCCATCTCGTCCTCCTCCCCATCCACGTTTCCTCACCCCGACACTCCTTATTCGCGTCCCACCTTTCCCTCATCCGCGCCACTCCTCGCTCCTACCAGATCGCTCCTCGTCTCCACGCTTCCACGCTCCTCGTTCTCCATTCCTTCACTCGCCCACCCTCCTCGCTCTTGGCTCTACCCATCGTCGCCATTCCACGTCGCTCTTCCCATTCTTTGCCCTTGCTGCACCTCCCTTCCTCGCATACGGTCCTCATTCACGTACCTGCCTCATCCCACACACGCTCCTTGTTCCTCCTTTTCACGCCGCTCGTCTGCCTCGTTCTCCTTGACATTACCTTATACCTGATTCATCCTTGTCACCCTTTTTCTCGTCCTCCGCGCATCCGCCTTTATGCTCGTCCCTTTCTTCACTTACGCGCCTTCTCGTCCTCCGACTTTGGCCCTTCTCGTCCTCTCCTTCTCCTTCTTCCCTTACGCTCTTCTCTCCTCACTCGTCTCCCCATCTTTATCCTCCCCCGCCCTCCCGCTCCTCACTCTTCACTCTCTCTCTCTTTCTCTCCTCCACGTTCCTCCCGTTCACGTTCCTCCCGTCCATCTCGTCCTCCTGGTCGCTGCCAATCCCGCATTCATATCCCTCCCTCCTTCATGCTTGCTTGCTGCCCCCGCTATTCGCTTACTGACGCCGCCCCTAGCCCATCAATTTCCTTTCCCTCCTGCACCCGGCGTCGGCCCTCGTCGCAGGCATCATCACGTACGCCACAAGTACGCCGCCTTCGCCGCGCGCATCATCACGTACGCCGCCTCCGCCGCGCATCTTCCTCCAGCAGAAGCTCGAGATCGGTATCCTTCTCGCGCCGTATCGACATGTGTTAACCCCTGGAAGTAGGGCCCGGAGGAGCGCGGGCGCAGCGTGAACAAGTCGCTGAAGGGCAAGTGGGCGGCGCGCGCGTGTCATGAGTCGTGCAGGTGCGCTATCTTGTCATCGTGCAGCATGGTCCTGACGTTGCTCGTCCAGCACGCGTTCGAGAACCTGGAGGAAAGCGCATGGACGGGATCGTCGATGAGCTACTGGGACAGGGCGGTGTCGTATGTCGTATATTCCTTCCTCTTATTTCCCGCGTCCTCCATCGTTTAGTGCGCGAGCATGGGTCGGACAAGCACCACCAGATGGCGCTGGAGCATCTCCGCGCTGGGCTTCTCGAGTACGCGACGAGTGAGCGGGGAGCAAGGGCGTGGTGAAGGCGCTCAAGGAGGCAGGAAGGACACGCTTGACCGCGGCGTGCAGCGCATGTGCGAGCCCGCGAAGGGGGTGTGTGGCTTCTAGATATCGACGTGCTCGATGACAGTGCACGGCGCGCGATGATCGTGGACCTCGCGCTGTCGCTTACGGCGAGCCAGCTCATCGCGAGCGTGCTACCTACCTTAAGTGCTGTCGCCTCTCCTCACGGCCTCGAACTGATGATTCCGTAGGCGGACAAGGAGCCCGCTGCTGTACGACTGCATCCGCGGCCACATCGTCACGCTGCGCGGGTGCAAGACGGGTTATCTGGCTTTTGTAAGTCCATTCTGTCTATTCGCTTGCTCCCGTGCTTATGTTGTGCCCTCAGCGATAGAATGGTTCGTCTGTTATGAGGGTCCGTGTCCATGACTATCCCTACTACGGATACTGAACTATTTTCGCTCTTTTCGCTTGCATGGCAGATTAAAATCCAACGTAATTACCTTTGTTCTTCGGTCTCTGACCTGTCTCGATAGATCAATACTAAACTAAACCTCACGATATCATCCGTTCATTTCCTTTGGCACGACAATCTCACATATCGATGCGCTCACTCGCATGCATCAGAGCTCATTCACCCAAAATTCGTCGACCCGACATCGTCTTCGTCGCCGCCCTCATCAATGACATCAATCTTATAACTGCTCTAACTCGCTCGGCATAACGCAGACGCACCCGCATCGACCCGCATACCCGGCATATCGAATAATCAATCTTATAACAGGACCTTGCCTCGCTCAGCATAGCGCAGACGCGCACGCATAACGCGCTCTTGCACCCGACTCGCGCGCATAGCATACGGCATATCGATTAACCATCAAGCAATCTCGGAACAAAATAATAACGATCCCGTATCATACATCCATTCACCCATTGTCTGCAAGCATCATTCATCCATATACATACATACATACATACGCTGCGTCTTGTACACGCATAACCTCGATTTCATAATTTCATGCATACATCCATCCATAAATCTATTTCTTTCCTCCTTTTCTTCGTTACTTTTACATTTGTCCTCGCATCGTATATCGCACGTACCAGAATCACTTCTACCCATCATACGATTTCCTTTTTTTCGCACTTTGACTTTGACTTGACACTTTGCGTTACGAGCAACTGAATCTCCACCGGTTTTTTGCATGATTTGCTTTTGCAATGGCTGGAACCTGAGTGGACGAAACAGCCTTGCTACTAGATCCAATTTCTGTTTGACGTTTACTGCGGGTGGCTCAGTGTAAGGCAAACTTTTCCTGATAGATCATTCCACAGTTCAAATACAAGGTGTTTTCGAGATGACTGAGATGTTAGACGGAGTGTTATCAAGTGCCGTATAGCGTTTCATACATTTAGAATGAAGGGCCAAAGCGCTGCTTGCTTTTTTTATCCGTTCGCTGGGCTCGCGAATCCATTGTCTTGATTGTTCTAACCCACTGTTTGCCTAATTCAAGGCATCGACGACGCCTAGACTACCCGTCCAATTTTTGGTGTACACATCGTCTATGAATCCCTCTTTGTAAAATTAAGCATTCTGTCAGTCTGAAGCCTTTTTAAACTCCGCTAGGCCAGCCTTCGAATAAAATTCGACATGTGAACTAGCAACAGATTCTGTCGGACGGTGAGTACCAATGATCAGACTTCTCGGTACTTATTCTCAAGCTGATATACTTTTCAACATCAACCTCCACAGTTGAATGTCGCGGCGAACGGAAGGGGATGCGAGGCCGCAAAGCGGCCGACCAGCCGCTTGTATAGATTACGATTACGCTTCGGATGATACCCATGTGATATGTGCACAAAGCATCAGCACTCGTCTCCTCATTTGTTGTGTACTTTCCTTCATTTTCTAGCAACTGTTAATCAACTACTGCTGATGAGAATGTAAGAAAATGAGAATAAAACAACCAAGGTCATATTGTTTTCGGTATGAATTTTTCATATATTCGATACTTCAAAATTATTACAGCGGCTTAACACAAGGAGGATAACCAAAAAATCCACGCCACAACATTCAAAAGAAAGGGAGAAAATATTTACAATAACTTCCATGTATTCAGGACTCAAAGACCTTTGTGTTGTTTAAAATATCTTTCTCATATTCAAGGGAATCTGAAAGATATCCAAGACACAATGAAGTTATTCAAAGAACTTTTGAATCAATTGTGTGTTTTCAATCCACCGACATGCAAAGGTTATTGAAAATATTTTATCCAGTCCTTTTCAATGTTTTGGCATAGATTTTTTGGTTATCCTCCTTGTGTAAGAGAGTATCCACGCAGATCAGCGCTCATCAGCGCGTGATCCTTCGGGTTATTTTGGGAGACGTCACCTGGCATCACCCGGCACCATGCTAGCCGAGCTTCTGCCGTCCTGCCGAGAAAGGGCTACCGGTGCGCAACCGGTAGCCAACCGTCACAGTGGCGGTTATGTTATGGCAATTGCCAGTGCTACGTACATAATATATAACACCATTTTCCCTCCGCTTTCAAGCTTTTCTTCTCCTCTCACTGATCTGTTGAATGATGGCTTTGCAATCTGGGTGGCCCTCCTAATCGAATCCCCGGAGGATGCCCTAATATCGCGGCATCTATCAAGGAAGGTCTCAATGCCTCCGCAAAATCTCCGTGATTGATTCACGCTACGTACGAGACACCTCAGGTTAAAAAAGCCAGAGCCTTTATGGGATACTGTAAATGATGATTACATGGGTGTGCACCTCTACTAGCAGCAGGATAGGAGTTTGATCTCCGATCTTACGGAACGACGGGCCAGCGGAAAGAAATCAGGATCACACGAGTCAGAGGAATGTCCAACACAATTATAGTTTCTCCAGCAGTATCAGGGATCAGGGAACTCAATGAACACAAATACAGTGGAGTGTATATAGAACGGATCAGTGTTTCAACAGCTACCGATGTTATACATAGGATGAGGGTCTAAGGGCGGTCGCTCCCACACTCGTGGGATTCCAGACCACTGAAGGACTAGGGAACCAGATGAACATAAATATCATGGGAGAACACCGCCAGCGGATAGATATAAAACTCCCAGCACATCTCTTATCCGTCACTGCCAAGATGCCCCGCCAGTCTGCTGTCACTGATCTCCGCCTGAACAATATCCTTACTGGTTTGAAGCCAGCTGTAACACTGCTCAATGACCTACACGCTGCTTTTGGAACACCCTTTACCCCAGCTATTTCAAACACCATTCTTTATTTGATTGCTGCTGTTGAGGTGATAATTGTCACCTCGAGTGATTCGTGATCTGACCGGATTGCAGAATGTGAAGAGGAACAGGGACGAATGTGTTGAGCTCATGGCATATATTCATGATATTCTCTATGCAATCATCAGTCTAAATCTCAAATCCAACACTGGGGGTATTCTTCCACCGGCAACATTGGAATGTATTGCCCAATTTACAGAGTATATCACGCATGGCCAAGGAGAGATGGAGGCTAATACTGTGATAGAACTCTACACAAAGTCTATACATTTGTGACAGAGCAACTTGATGGAAACAAGATCAAGCATTTTTTCCATCAAAGTGAGATGCAAAGGCTGCTCAAGGACTGTCAAGCAGGAATGGAGCGGGCTCTTGAAGTGTTCAAGGTACTGTATCTGTGCAAAAACTCCAACTAATTCTGACCTATCACTCAGATTGCAACCAAGTCAAGTGTTTTGACAAGCATTTCCAAGATCCAGAAACAATCTGAAGATATGCAGAAAGAAGTGCTGGAATTGATTACGACCCTTTCGGATGCTTCGGATGGGTCATCCTCGGTATGTGTCTCTTCAGTGAACACAGGGAAAAATAACAATGGTCATAAGATGTACCACATGAGCAATGACTCCAAGAATAGGTATAGATGCAGTGGATTCAAGGTCGTATTCTGACACTTAAAGCCTACAGCTCAGCATCGTTCACCATGTTACCTTCCCAGCCCAAGATATTCCATGGGCGTGAATCAGAACTAAAGGATGTTGTAGAAATTCTCCACCAGGATTCGGCCAGAGTTGCAATTCTAGGTGCAGGTGGAATGGGAAAAACAAGTCTTGCCAGGGCTGCCCTCCACAACCCTGATGTTGCGGGGAAATACGAACTTCGTGTCTTTGTGTCTTGTGATTCAACAACCACAAGTGTTGAATTGGCAGCACTGATTGGGTCACACCTAGGATTGAAGCCAGGAAAGGACCTTACAAAAGCAGTGTTACAGCTCTTGTTGAACAGTCCATCTTGTCTGTTGATTTTGGATAACCTCGAAACACCGTGGGAGCCACGTGAAACTCGCAGCGGAATTGAGGAATTTCTTGCTCTGCTCAGTGATGTTACACACCTTGCATTACTGGTAAGTTCATGGTTTTGTCAGCAAATTGGTGGGTTAGTTGACATACCACAACTTAGATTACAATGCGAGGTGCTGAGAGACCTGGGAAAGTTCGTTGGACTCGACCATTCTTGCCAATTCTGAAGCCACTCCCAAATGATGCAGCTTTACAGACTTTTATTGAAATTGCTGGTGATTTCAGCAATGTCGAGGATATCACCCAGATTCTCAGTCTCACAGATAACCTTCCCTTGGCAGTGGATCTCATGGCTCACCTGGTGGACCATGAAGGTTGTTCAAACGTTCTGACCTGTTGGGAGACAGAAAAGACATCTCTGCTGTCCGAGGGGCATGATCGAAAATCAAATTTGGATGCATCCATCACTCTATCAATCTCCAGTCCTCGCATCATAGCATTGCCGGGTACCAGGGAACTACTGAGTCTCTTATCTATTCTACCAAATGGGCTTTCAGATGCCGAGCTTCTTCAGGCCTCACTTCCCATCCAGGATCTTCTGGGATGCAAATCTGCACTGTTGGGGACCGCTCTAGCCTATAGCGATGATAAGAAACGGCTCAAGTTGCTTGCCCCTATTAGGGAACATGTCCTGCTTTTCTACCCTCCGTCCGCATCTTTGATTCAACCGCTTCGAAAACACTTCTCTGTGCTATTGAATCTATACTCAAACAGCGTGATGGCAGGCACAGTCGATCGAATAACTTCAAACCTTGGAAATCTGCACAATATCCTGCGGGAAGGCCTTCATCTGGATCATCCAGACATCACAGATACTATCAGGTGTATAATTGCGCTCAATCATTTTGGCCGATTTACTGGACATGGCCCAACCGTATTAATGGACAAAGTCCCTGGGGCTTTGCCTCAGCCAACAGATCATGAACTCGAGGCAGAATATCTTTCAGAGAAGATTGGATCATTTTCGTTTCAGCCCCATGGTCATCCAGAGATCCCGGTTCCTGTGGCTGTTTCGCACTTTGCTTACTTCAATAATCCTCTCCTTGAAAGTGAGTGTGATCCTGTTCCTCGCGGGTGTTTTCTCATGGCCCTTCTCAAATAGGTACATTCTATCTCAGACTTGCTCTTTATTATTTTGTCAACCAAGACAATGTGGCTCAGGGCACAGAATCACTCAAAAAGGCACTGACCTTGTCAAAGGCCAGTGGTGACACCAACCGACAGTGCACTGCACTGAGTTATTTCTCTGAGCGAGAGTTTTACGTGGGAGACTATGCTTCAGGCCGGATACATGCTCGTGAAGCACAAAGACTTGCTAGGGTATCCGCTAATTTGTATGAGGAGGCAAGGACGCTCGGCCATGAAGCCAGATGTCTGTTTGCTCTCGGAAACTACAGGGACAGTCTTATACTGGTAGACAGGGCAAGGGAACTTCTGGGCCTTTGTGGAATGGTTGGAGGCCATGTGGATAATTATATGAGGGGCTTCCAGGCAGAAATCCATCTTCTTAAGTCTGAATATGCTGAGGCTCGTCGTATCCACAGCCACCTCGCCGACAACATGTCTGGAAACACATTGGAGCATCATTATGGATGGGCATTACTCAATATTGCAGAGATTGATGTAACGATTGGTGTGGCCACACAGGATGTGCAGCGGGACCTGGAGAAAGCAATGATGACACTGAATTACGCTCAGCTTCCTTTCGTTGTACGTTACCACAAACGAATTCTAGCAGACTTGAATCTCAGAATTGGCAACACAGTGGCTGCAAGAACTGGATTTGAAGAATGTCTGAAATCAACGTGGGGAAGAAATGCTGATGTTGTGAGCAGATGTGCAGAGAGACTCGCCGACATCTCCCGGTGGAATATCACCGACTTCAACTGGACATCAACCTGGGCAGTGGTGTATTTGCTGCTTGCACGGAAATTAAACCAGAGGTTGGAACTCAATAAAGCATTACTCTTTCTTGGAGATGTCTTCATTCACAATGGTGATGAACACACAGGGCATACTCTGTTTACTGTTGCATTGGAGGGGTTCACCCACATGGACGTTCATCGTAGCCGAGCAGACTCCATGCTACGTCTAGGGGACCTGGCACAGAAACAAGGAGATATGGCTCGGGCTGAGGGTATGTGGAAAAAAGCACGACCTTTGTTTGAACGGTCCTTGCAAGGTGGTGATGTTGAGAAGATTGATAGCCGACTCAGGGCCTCAGAAAGATAGACCCCGGTGTAGTCGAGGATATGCTCTCCCATTTCATTTCCTTTCAGTTTATACACGAACAGAGTACGTATTCCTGTATCACATGTAACCTTCGTAAAATATGCCCCTGCCGTTTGGTTTAACATACACTCACAATCGATCGGCTATATGGAAACCCTGTCAGATCAGTGTGGGCCACCGAACCGAGTGAAAGCCGAATCCGACCACAAAGTATCGTGTGCCTGCAGAACTAATAATTATGTTCAGCTTCTGTACTTCACACTTTCGCAAGTCATGGTAACATCACTGCGGAACAATTTGATCATTGTTCTGAAAAACCTTGAAGCGAAGATTGTGCGGGCGGTTGTTTCCGAATAAGGCGCGCTGGGTAAAAGCTAGGCCGGATACGAATTTAAACAGCAAGTGTGACAGAATACTACTGGTAATAACGAACAATGATGGTCCCATAAACCCCTGAGTCTCTCGGCGAGTCAAGGGCTGCACTTGCAGATTGCGTAGATTAATCTCGTGTGTCCCTTTCCATTCGTTTGTTCTTCCTCTCTCGAGCGTGAGGCGATGTATGCGCGTGTTTGGTATAGGGACGCGACGCGTTGGGGCACGTGACGGGCTTGTGCTCTCTCCGCTCACCCAAACTAATTCGGCGAATCGGGTGCTTGAGGCGTTCTGTACTCGGCCAAAACCTCAGCAGGTTCAAGTGGTGTTTACACTCTCGGAACGACTGGCCAAAGTCATCTTCCCATCAAACATCAGACCTCCAACGCATTTAGCATATGTTGAGTGGTTTTCGGCATTTAAATCTCAGGCGGAACGACACCATTTAATGTATAAAGTTTCCCGAGTCATCAAGAACGGTGATCGCTTGGCTAGCATCATCCCTGTGGGCAACATTCGACGAAGTATCCACCTCTTACCGAAATTTGGTCCCATTACACCACCACCGGAGTGGAGGTCGCACAATGTGTTGGACAAATGTCCCGTATTCTTCGCTAATCCATGGACTGATCGTCATATATATGCGACTTTGTATTAGTAGTCATTTTTATATTCGCAGTATCCGAGCGCGTACAGACTTGAGCGTCACTGTAAATAAAAGGATGAGCAATCAACTCTCGGTGCAGCGCGGTGGCGGAATCACGGAGACTTAAGAGTAAAGTATACCTTTACAGTCGCTAACGCAAAACCCTCCACCCCGATCTGTGTGAACTTTGAGCACGGGACCGAATAGAATATAATAATGCATCTGCGAGCGACTTACCGCGTACAGCGGGTAGAGATCGTAGTCCGTCAATGCTTGCCACATGTGGCACGCCGACAGCGCCCGGCAATTGTGCATGTCCGATTTGGTAGGGTCGTCTCGCTAGAAGATGAACAATGTCAAGTTGGCATCAGTTGGTTAGTCACAATTGAGGAACAGAAGTTGGTGAGCAAATGAGCGTTTTCTGCGAGGTGCCGAACCTCACCTTTTTCTAGCTTGCGGATAAACTCGGCAAGCTCTCGGGTCGCCCCGAAGGCTCGGGCTTGCATATTCACCCCTCTACGGTGGAAGATTCAGAGCTGGGAAACTTGGTTTCAGTGATATCAAGTCTAACCCCCGAGTAATTGGCGTCCTAACTATCTGATGAGAATGGAACACTCACCGTCGTTCTTTTGTCAATTTTGTGTAGAGCAAAGGCGTGCAGATTTGGTCATGGGTCTCAATTTGCTTCGCGTGAATGGCATTCGAAGTGAGTGAGCGACCATTCCTCCCTCTGTTCCTTCTTCTGTTCGGAAGATTCCAACGCCTTCTCAGCAGCATCACCTTTGAACCCGTGCCGTCTGATTTCGCCACATTGAAGATCCACACGTTATCCGAGGTTGGAGGGGACACCGTTTGGGCATCCGCATACCCTGCGATGCCTGGCACAACTCCTTTCCCTAGTCATCATGGCTAGGCTTTTCCATCCTCAATACTCCACCCCAGCTATGAACGATAACTCCAATTCTGGTCGACGAACGACGTGCTATCCGTCGGAGTTCCACTATTGCTTTCGGACGGCACTGAAGCCTCGTTTGCCTTGCAATAGCGCCAGGTTCGTGCCATTCCCCTTATTTCTTTCCATCCTTCATCCGTACCCCGCTTTCGCCGTGCTATTGCATGGACCGCAACCTCTCTTTCTCCCCTTTCTCGCGTTGCCCCGATCGACATCCTCTCTGATTGCTATTCATCCTGCAGGTCTCTTTCTCTCGGCGATCTCAGAGACTGCCTACCCCGCGACTCATACCGATCTAATGATTATTTTTCGACAGCTGCGATTCGGTGAGCTCTGCGCCTCACATCCCTCTTTGTCTGCCATTTCGAACTGTCGACGCAGATTTTCCGCTGCGCCGCCCTGTACGACTCGCACGACGGATGGACATTGGCGGGCCTTAGGTATGTGCCTCCCGATCCCTTCCCTCGTCCCATCCTCCTTCCCTCGCTCCCATATCCTCGTCGCCCTCCTCCCCCTCTCTCCGCCCTCCTCTTCCGCCACCGCCGTCATTCCTGACTCTTCCTTTGTACTCCACGCTCCCGCATCGTCCTCCCCTCATTTCCCGGCCTTCCTTCACCGACTCTCTCCATTCATCCTTCTTCCCCGAACCCTCGTCACCATGCTCTCGCTTCCCTCCCCGTCGTCATTTCAATGCTTACCTTTTTCTCGCAAATCAACCACAATCGCTGCTCAATAGCTGCACATGTGCCATCTCCGGACGCCTAGCTCAAGGGTGCGTCCTACCCATTTTACTCCCCCTCACGCATCTCCCCCGACCCCTCACCCTTATATGCCCCCGATGCCTCATACCTATCGCCGGACCCACCGCTTCCTGCTTTCCCTCCCCCGCCGCATCCTCTTCCCCTCCGTATCCCGACTACCGTGCACACATATTAACTATCCTCCGCAGATCCAATCTCCGCCATTCTTTTCCCGCGTGGACGTGTGGCTAGGGAGACGCATGTGCAATGCCAGTTACGCCCGCGCCCCCGCTGTGGGGAAATGATGTCCAATCCCACCTGCTAGCACGCGCCGCGATCGGCGGCGGAGTACGGGGAAGGGGAAGGGGAACGAGAACGAGAACGAGAACACAGCGCGGGGAAGAGTAGCGGCAGAAAACGAGAGCCGAAAGGTGTACGTGCGGGGTCGTACCCGAGCTATCGTGTCCCCCAGTGTGTTCTTCCACCTCCATCCCGCATCCGCATGCGCCCCCTCGTGAATGGCCACGTCGGCGGCGGTGACGCGCGGTAATGTACATACGCGGTACGTTCTCCGCGTCGCATCCCCGCGTTCGCCATGCTGACATCCCGCGCCGAAGGCCCCTTATGTCTCGCCTGCGCGGGAGATCGCGGGGAATTCGTCTTCGGAAGGATGGGTGGCTGCGAGCGTGGACGGGAGGATGTGATCGTGAGACGACTCTGGTGCGTAACGTTCCCGGTACGGTCGGGCTTGCTCTCAGCTAAAGATCTCTCACCTGCGCAGCCCACGCGGGACACCACCCGCTTTTTCCCGAAGGAAGGAGACAGGAAGGAGGGGGCGGATCGGCCGTCTTGATGTCGTCGCAGGCACCAGCTCCGCGCCCCGTCCCCGTCGTGAGCGCGGGGCGGGGGTGGTGCGGCGCGGGAGGGCACGGTGGTAGTGGAGGAGAACGGGCGCGTGGGTGGTGAAAGAGGAGGCGTGAGGCGTGCACGTCGCGGATGCGGAGGGTGGAGGAGCGGAGGACGGGAAGGCGGGGGATGAGGTGCGAGAGCGGGCGGGTGTGTGCGACTAACACCTCCATCCGTCCTCGACCGCCGTGCTGATCCTCTCCCAGCTCCCCGCACGTCCCGCGCCCTTGAAAGGTTGCTCCCGGCCGTGCTCCGGCGGCGCTCGGTGCTGTACGCGGGGGGTACCTCGTCGTGCCGGGGGGCAAGCCGTGGATGTGGTGGGAAACGATGGGCGGGGCGCGACGCGCACACTACGCTGAGGCGCGGAAGTGCGCCGGGCACCTTCTCCCTTCCACTTCGTCGACGACGTGCGGGCGAGGCGGGGGTGCTGTCTGTCAATGACACAAAGCGCGCGCTGCACGCTCGGAGCGAGAAGCACTTCGAGCCTGCGCGAGCTCTTCGTGTCGTCCGGGAGCGGGGCATGGAAGGGAGGAGGTGCAGGGGAGCGGCTGGTAGAGGGAGAGGAGGTGCGGATAGGTGCGGGTGCGGGCGGGAAGGAGAAGAATGCGACTCGGAGTAAGCGTCGCATGTGTCCATCGTCCGACATCTCTACTCGCGCTCCTTTAATAATGCACGTCCAGATGCTCGAAGCTGGTATTGTCGACTCGTCTCCGCGCGCGCGGGGCGGGAGTGCGGCTAGGAAGCGCGTGGATAGACGTACTCTCCCTTCAAAGTCGGGCGCGCGGAGAGGCGGGTGGAGGAAGCTCCCAAGTCCGACGCAAGATGAACACACACACATACTGATATGCCGCGGTTGCGAACCCAAGATATGCTGTACTCGAAAGAAAGCCGACGATGTTGCCGTGTTGATTTTGAGGGTAGTTCTCCAATCGGAAGGAAGGAATCGCGCCTTTAATTTGGAGGTGTTCCGGGACGACGGTAGTAAAATATAAACGTCGAAAAGCAAGGTGCTGGGAGGTAGGTATTTAATCGGATGATCCAGGTCTAGCACGAGTACGCATCAGAAGATTCCGGAAACGCGGTGAGCAGGAGGTGATTTAATGTGGAGTCATATTTATATTCAAGTGGACAAGGCGCGGGAGGATGCGATGGCCCCGGACGATCAGGATGCAGAACGATTACAAAAAAAAAAACTTGCACATATTCATTCTCATGCGCCCTGTGAGATCCACGTTTAGCAGCAATCCCTAGCTGAGACGGGACGGGATACCTGTTGAACAGGAGGAATAATGTGCATACTCCTGGTTACTCGGCGCGTTGATTGTTAGAGGGTGTCTGGAATGAATCAGTTAACTTTGAGCTGAGAGCGAGCGAATTGGAAACGGGGTGCGCCGTCGGTTGGGACGGAATTTTAGGTGGAGAGTCGAGGACAGGTTCAGTATTCGCAAATTGCGTGCTGGTATTTCCTCCCTGGTTTCTAGTGGAGCTTGGGGGGGGGGGGGGATATATTATACTCGCGTGGTCCACAGGCTGAACAACGAGTTTACGGAAGACAAACAAGTAGTACTGTAGAGGGTGGTTATCCTTACAGAATTCCACCAGATGCCGACCGAGCACACATAAATTCCAGGGGGTCGGACGCACAAGACGCTGGCAAACTGTTGACTGGCTGGCCTTGAGCGGCAGGACATCTGGATAAAACCCTGTGGGACCTGACCACCAGCTAAAAATGCTGGTGTGCGAATTTGTGATGTGCACTTGCGATGTCTTGTTTTGAGACCCATGTTATCATATTGTAGGGTGTATTGTCGCAGGAACATCGAATGCGAATATTTACGTAGCGGTGTTCCGCGTCATAGGATGTGCAATTTGGTTACAGCCCGACATCTGTGAGGGCAGTCTACACTGCGAAGGGAATTTAATGCGAAATATGTACTATCTTGAAGGTAAGAAGATAATATCGTGTCAAGTAGACAGCAGCGGTGGTCGGAGGATTAGCCTAGTTTTCGATACTTGTGCACTAACGACACGGGGCTATCCGGAGGCCGATGTAAGATCGGTGGTGCAACGCATCGTTAGTGTACATCCAAGTGGATGCAGCTTCAAGTCTAGCACATGGAAATTGACGAGGCGTGCATATGGAAATCGATGAGTCTGGAAGTCCGAGGCGAGTGCAAGATGCTGTGATATTTCGAACCCCGGGGTGCGGCGGGAAGGGCTTGATTTAATATTGATGCACAGCAACGAATATTTATATGTGAAACAGAGGTTTGCCTACCAAAAGTGCAGCGATCGGTGCAGGACTGGGACTGGTGCGAGGGCCGAGGAAAGACGGAGAGATAGGGCAATTACAAATGTAGGACAGGAGATCGAGGAAGCGCGGCGAGAGCTGGGTCGGAATACACAGATGTGTCAATTAGGGCCGTGGAGGGGCTTTCAGCGTAGTATAGATATTATTAGCCTTAGAGCGTCAAAGGCAGACCGACAACGAGACGACCAGAGAAGAACTAGATCCGGCCTGAGCAAGATGGGCTTGAGGGTTTCAAAGTCAGAGACTCAGATATCCAGGAGGAGCAGCAAGCGCCTAAAGCCAGAAAGCCAGAACCTGGGACTGAAAGTTAGAGAACCACGGGAGCCCGAGTGGGAATGGACGCGCAACCCATGCACGTCTCTATGCAGCGGGTCCGGCGTGCGTTCGTTTCAGAGAATGAAGGCCATTCTGAAACTCCATTCGGTTCGGGATAGCCAGGTGGGCGCGAGAAGCAAGTGGGATCGGACCGAATGACCGAGATCAATGGCGCAGCCAAACATGGGCATACACCTCATAATCTCTTCCGAGTCCGCATTAGCTTGAATTCCTTCCCATTGCCCGTGAGTTTTTCAATCCTCTTCCTACACTCCGCTACGCCGCGCCACCCTTCCTTCCCTTCGTCCTTTTGTGTGGCATCGCTGACGATCTGATTGCGCGCAGGAGCAGGATTCGCGCTGGGATGCCCGCCTCGAAGCGCGCACCGAGTGGTGGCACAGTGCCAAACGCACCCTCTCCGTAGCTGCCACTGCCCCATCTACCTCCGCCGCGACCAACCCCACCCTCATATCCATATCGACTACGTCCGCTGCCCCGCCCACAACAAATCCTACTTCCAAACTCTCGTCCACGCCAGCGCCGACTTCACCCGGCGTGGTCCCCGCTACCCTTCCGCGTTTCCTCCAGTCCCCCGCGGGCACAACAGCGATTACGGACACGGGCAGACCTTGCAGTTCACGGGGTCTCGGGGGCGTGGGCGGGGAAGGGACTGGACAAGGCCGTGCGCTATTTGTTTGACGGGGACGCGGCGCCAGACCACAGCGCACAAGAGCCATGGTGGCTGAGCGTACGTTCGCCTGACTCGGACCCCGAGGACGAGCGGCGCGCACCACGCGCACTCGCATTCAACCTCTAAATCACATTCCCACTCCACCAATGCCAACGCCAACGACGGGGAGCTCGACGCGGGAGCGTAGCCCACGCGCTTCCACGCGCACTTCTACGCGCAGGTGTGGTGCACGTACAGCGCGGGGTTCGAGCCCATCCGCGACCTGCCCTCGCTCGCGCCCCTGCCCCTGGCCTTGTTCGTCGCCGCTAACCCCAATCCCCGCTAACCCCAATCCCCACAATCCCAATAATAACCACACGAGCGGGAACCCGCCGCTGTCGCCGAGCCAGAGCGACGGCTCGGTGTCGAGCGCGTCGTCGTATTCGCCGACGCATTCGCATGGTTCGCATGCGGGCGGGGCGGGGGGACCATCTGAGCACGGTGATCATGGGGATCGGCGCGAGTAATGCCAGCACGACGAGCACCGGCACCAGCAACAGTAGTGCGGGAGAAGGTGGAGGAGGAGGGCGACGCAGCGGCTGAAGAGGTGGTGGCCGCTCGAGGCGCGGACGCAGAAAGGCTGGGCGAGTGATATGTAGAGGCCGGTGCAGAGTCTGCTGGCGATGGTTAGAGTGAGTCGTTTCTCCTTCGCTTTTTATTTTTTTTGCGGTTTTCCCTTCTTTGTTCTACTTGTTTACTTTTTTCATTCCCCCACGCTACGTTACCCCGTCCATCACCTTAATTTCGATCTTGTCGCATTCCTGCTTCGTCCCTTCCAATTTTCACCACTCTCCCCCACGACTGCGTCTCTCTCCGCGTCTTCGTCGCCTATCTCCTTTACCTCTCCTCCATACATTCCCTCCACTCCCTCTATCCCTCCTCCGTCTCCCCTCCTTCAACACACTGAACTTTTTTCATTCGACTCGACATGTTCCCGTTTATTTCGGGAGCTGTCAACTTCCTTTTTGGGACCTTTTATTTTGGATGTCGTTTCTCCTTTCCTCTTCCTGCGTTTGCATTTCCGCACCCCGGATCCTCCGGGATCGCTTCCTTTATGTGTCGCCCGCCGTCTCCCAGCGGCGCTTCCCCTCTATCTTTCCTCTTCATATCCGTATAGCCCCCGCTCGAGACCGTCACTGACTTTACCTTTTCTTTTAGATTCACCCATCCGACCCCAGCATCCCGTCATTCCCACCGCGGACGCCCGAGGTCCACGCCGCACCCGCGCGGCTGCTGTCGTGTTTCAGTAGCCAAATAACATCTGCAGTCAAATGACGGCGCGGTCCCACGATTTATATTCCTTGCTTAATCATGTTGTACTTTTGTGGCCCCAGTACTCATCTCGCGTACAATTCCCCCCTCCATACTTTTCGCTCGTTCTCGCGTAGGTGGTTGGTCGCTGCCTATGTACGTATCGTGTAGTAGCAAATATAATCAATCAATTTCGGCCAGCGGGTCACGACAGCGGTCGGGGCTAATGGGTGAAGAAGGAATACTTATACCTACCTTGTACTGTGGGTATCGAATTAAAGGCGTGTAGGACGATTTCTTTTATTCGCGGCAAATAAGTCAACAGCAACTGATTTAAATTCGCGTCTGACATTTCATGATGTGTACGGCTGCCTCCTGGTTTGAAGATTATTCCAATTCCCCGGGATCTAGGTCGCGCATGTTCCTTGAACGGATTTCATCATTCCTACCTAACCCTAACCCCTTCATAGGCTCAAGCCCGAAGCGGAAGATAAGTAGGTAGTGACTTTGAGATCAATCCATAAATCATCAGAAGGATTTAATGGTGATGATCATTAAGTTTAAGTATCCTGCACCAGTTCCAGAGGGCATGCATTTTACGCTGCGCTCCTTCGGCCGTCAGAAAGATCAGAATCACGTCGTTGGCTTGCTCCAAGTTTGTGATAAATACACCAGCTAATAAAATGTCCGTAGGTCCGACTCGGAGAGCAGTTTGAAATCAGACAAGTATAGTGTCCACAGAATCCAACAGCAGCGAAGGAATGGGGTACTTCTGGTACAACAAAAAAAAAACCGTATATACACGTAGCAAAGTTGGATACTTGAGATTCACCTGCCGGAATTTCAACACATGTAATAAATACTACACGCATGAGGAAAGATAAATGGGGTTCTTGAGGCGGAGAATATGTAGGTGCGGGTGATTAGAAAATGCAGCGCGGGAGTTCAGACTGCCGGTCAAGAATCGAGCAGACTGAGGGCAGAGGGAATATAAACATATGCACGCCAGACTGAGGATGAGATCTGCATAAGAGAGTGAGCATCGGATGTGCAGCGAAGGAGCAAGATGCAAGATTGAATGAATGGCAGAGACGGATGAGAGAAGCGAGAGGGACAAGAGAAATAAATGTAAATTTTAAATGGTGAGGCTGATGAAATGCGCAGAGTCAAGTTGAAGGAAGAAGGAGTGATACCCACCAGTATGATATTCCAGGCAAGAAGGACTTGGAAAGGAAAAGATTGTAACACGGAGACGAGGACTGCACACATTTGATATGGCATTGAAGAAATTAATGGGGAACTAAAAGCTCGAATATTGAGAGTAAGTATGCAGTTTAATATCGACAGCGAGTGAGCGAGCGGGGTACATGCGATGTCACGAGCGTGGAAAGTGGAGGGACGTAGGGTGAATGAGGAGAGACAGAAAAATCAATCGTGGCAGGAGAAGATGAGGGAAAGCTACGACAGCGAGGGCTGGTAAAGATGTGGGCCGTCGAGAGAGACGAAGTCACGAAGAGCCACTGAAGGCCAAAAGCGGCCAGCGGGAACACCTGACACCAACGAAACGAGGAGCGTTTCTGTCAATCGTGGTCATGCCCATCGAGAAGGTCGAGGACGGGCGCAGTAGTGCTACATGCATCATCAGAGACACCGGGCTTGACACTGTGGATTTGCAAGTCGTCCTAGGGAAGGGAGTCCAGAAATGCGCAAAACGAGGCAGAAGACGGGGAATTGTGGGGCGGGAAATGGAACGTCAGCGAGGGGACGGGAGTGATGAAGGGTAAAATGGGGATTGGATGGAGGGCGGGAGGAGAATGGCATGGGCATGGAGAGTGGACGCCGAATCGCATGAGGGGAGTGCAGGACGCAAGGGACGCCGCGCGCACAGGAATTGGACGTGCGTCGATGGTGCATGAACGAGTACGGGCTAGGAGGAACAGGAGTCGAGACTGGAAAACTTGATGGGCGACGAATCGTAGGTCGCTTGCTAGCGTCACGCAGGGAGACATACGCTGCGGCAGAGCATTGGATCGCCCGGATGGGGTGAATGCGTTGCGATGGGCGGGGATGCGGGGCGTCCACGTTCGCAGAGATGGCTCGAATGCAACGCGTCAGCAGAAGGCCTGGCGTGCGGGGAAGTGGAGTGAGGCGGCATTGCGAGCGGGTCAAATAGAAACGTACAGCGGTTACCGCGACAGCACAGGGATACAGAGGCAGCGGGTTTGATGTGCGAGCGAGCACATGCAGGACAACAACGCCGAGGAGCTGAGAGCAGTGTCATCGCAGGGACGGGTGTGGCCAGTTTGGCGGGAAGAGGCCGATAAGAATCGGATAAGAATCGATATATACGGTGCTTTCGTAAAGGAGGTATTGGCATCAGTCTGCAAAGGCATGAGGCGGCATGGACTGCTCACGAAAACACCAGAGGATGGCGTGCGTGGGAGGCCCGCGCTGGGTCGGCTTCGGCGAGCGGCGGGAACATAGTGACGCATCGTTAGAGGCGCGGTCCGAGCGCGGTCGCAGAATTAGCTCGAATTGGGTACAGCACAGTATGAGGAGTGGATGGAATCCAGGTTTGAAGTCAAGGGATGCCACGCACCGCGTTCGAGTGCTGCACAGGGTCACTCCAAGATATCGAGCGGATACGCTCCCTGCACGACGAACCTCGGACCAAGGAGGGCGTCGCCTGCGTACGGCGGACGGCACGGGCTCGGCGCTCGGAGGCGGGCATCCATCTGCGAAGCAGGTAGAACTGACGGCGCATCCTGCGTCCGACACGAGAGCCTGCTGCACGTGCATGGCGTCGAGATCGAGAGATAGGCGGCGTCGACGTCGAAAGCGAAATCAAGGGAGGGGACATGGAGGGGTTGACGGCAGCACGGCGTAGAGAATGGCGTGAGTCAGAATGACGGCATCACAGCCACTTGATTGACAGCGGACTCGCCCTTTTCCGAGTCTTCACGTCCGATTACGTACGTTCCACTCTAGCTCGCACACCATCTGCGCCTCATGGCGCGCTGGACAACAAATCTTGCTCGGCCCTCATTGTCGGCGCTTAATGCTCAGCGCTTCCATCAGCGCGGCTCCCGTGCCAAACTGACGTCCCTCAAATTGCATGTTTTGATTCCGGAACATCGATCGCGAAGCTGTTTAGATTTTATCTGCGTCGTCTCAGAATCTCGAGCTGTGGTGTCCAGGCTCCTACGTAGCAGGTTACAGGTATTTTCATCCCTCTCCGAACCCAATGCCTCATCGGCATTACAATACAGCATCTTAAATTAACTCCGATGCCGAATTACCGAGCGCGAAATGAAAACGTCACTGTCAGACAGCTATACAGCATCTTGACTTCGATACCGAATTGGCGAGCACGAATGAAAACACCGCCGTCAGACAGCTGTACCGCTGTGTGAGTAAAGCAAAACCTTAGACGGTGATGCAGGCGCACACACGCATGCATAATGTTCCGGAACACACCACCGGAGCGAGGTTCGCTGATGTTGGCGTCGGGAGGAGTCTATTTTCACAGAGGTTTCGAATGCAAGAGTTACCTTCCCACCGCACCATGTCCTCGGGGGTGCGGGATAGGCGCCGATGGAAGCGCTGGGAGCGACGCCACCGGACATGTACGTTGCATTGCTAATTCGGGGCATGCTTTCAACGTGGTAAATACCGATATGGCAGGATCTATCTTAAGACGGTGGCTCAAAGGTAATGAATCCGGAGCGATCCGATATCGATGGTCCCATGCCTTTACAGCACCTTGCAGCCACGTTGGTGCGGCGTGGACGTCTGACATATATAAGATCGACTTCCTGGCCTTCAAGCTTCTCGACCTTTCCCCTCGCAATCATGTCCGAGTTGAAAACAGTGTGAGTATCCCCGACCTCCTCTCGAGACTGTTGATTTAATTCATGTCCTTTGATTAGCATTAAGCTTCATAGTAAGCACTTGCCTATGTTGATGCTGCCAAACCATACTTAGTCCTTTTTCACAGGTATCCGTGTCACGTCCTTAACTAACCCCCATGATGATCTTCCGGGTGACATGAAAATGTTTGCCCAGCTCATCATTGAGGGGAATAATTTCCTGCAAACCTTGCCGGTGGCATCAGAGCAGGATCAAAAGAGTTGGAAACTTGGGTTTGGGTGTAACATGTGAGTGTGTAGTGGCTTTTGTAAAAGACAGTTAGGTTTCACCAACCCTCACTTCTTCTCAGCCCAGCCCATGCTCCTACTTTCTCCATGGCAGTCTTGCGTCAGAGTGAAACAGAGGGAAAACGGCTTGTCGGATATGTTGAAATTGGGCGAGGTGAAGTCCTTGGATCTGTGAGATTGAATAGGTGTAGGTGCAGTCCCCTTACTCTGAGTATCATCACTGAAAATCACAATGTAGCCTTCCAGCTCCAGTTCAATAAAGTGAATGCCGATGGCCCTTCTCTCAAATTCAGGGCTGGTTTCTCAGTTTCCAAGTTGCTGTACCAGGAGGTATCTGCTTTATATCTCATTGGCATGCCAGAGAATACAAGTGAGATTCCCTACCTATTGTCCGACTACTCCCTGAGTCATCTACAGTTGCCTCTGTCAAGGGCCAGGGCATAGAAAATGAGCTGCAGAAGATGTCTGAAGACTCCAGGAAGACCCAATTCTCTATGGATGCTCTACAGCTTTGGGTGATGCATGAGAGGATTCTACTGTGCTGCCAAAGCAATGAGAGGAGGGCTCGGTGGCTGAATATCCTTGGGGATATTTTTCTACAGACTTACCAGGCATCTGGGACTGTGGATGACCTGAACCAGGCAGTCTGTGCATACAATGATGCAGTGCAGGATGATCCAAGGTCTGCCATCTATTCTGCAGATCTCGGAACCTCCTTGCTACATCGCTTTAAGCAGTTTGGGAGCTTGCAGGATATCAACCGATCTGTTGTGATGTTCGAGGCTGCTGCTACTCTCACTCCAGTTGACCACCCTGACAAGCCTAGGAGGTTGAGCAACCTTGGCAGTTCGCTTTTGGGTCACTTTGAGCGACTTGGTGATTTCAGCAACCTCAAAAAGTCCGTCATGATGTTTGAGGATGCTGCCAGACTCACTCCAGATGGCCACCCTGACAAGCCTGCAATGTTGAACAACCTTGGCAGTTCGCTTGTCCGTCGCTTTGAGCGGCTCAGTGATCTCAGTGACCTCAACAAGTCCATCATGATGTTTGAGGATGCTGTCCAACTCACTCCAGATGGCCACCCTGACAAGCCTGCAATGTTGAACAACCTTGGCAGTTCGCTTTTGGGTCGCTTTGAGTGGCTCGGTGATCTCAGCGACCTCAAAATGTCCATCATGATGTTTGAGGATGCTGTCCAACTCACTCCAGATGGCCACCCTGACAAGCCTGCAATGTTGAACAACCTTGGCAGTTCGCTTTTGGGTCACTTTGAGCGGCTCAGTGATCTCAGTGACCTCAACAAGTCCATCATGATGAAGGAGGATGCTGTCCAACTCACTCCAGATGGCCACCCTGACAAGCCTGGGTGGTTGAACAACCTTGGCAGTTCGCTTTTGCATCGCTTTGAGCGACTCAGTGATCTCCGCGACCTCAACAAGTCCATCATGATGTTGGAGGATGCTGTCCAACTCACTCCAGATGGCCACCCTGATAAGTGTATAATGTTGAAGAGCCTTGGCAATTTGCTTTTCCATCGCTTTCGGCGGCTTGGTGATCTCAGTGACCTCAACAAGTCCATCATGATGAATGAGGATGCTGTCCAACTCACTCCAGATGGCCATCCTGACAAGCCTGCAATGTTGAACAACCTTGGCAATTTGCTTTCCTGTCGCTTTGAGCAGCTTGGTGATCTCAGCGACCTCAACAAGTCCATCATGATGAAAGAGGATGCTGTCCAACTCACTCCAGATGGCTACTGTGACAAGCCTGGGAGGTTGAGCAACCTTGGCAGTTCGCTTTTGGGTCGCTTTGAGCAGCTTGGTGATCTCAGCGACCTCAACAAGTCCATCATGATGAACAAGGAAGCTGTCCAACTCACTCCAGATGGCCACCCTGACAAGCCTGCAATGTTGAACAACCTTGGCAGTTCGCTTTTGGGTCGCTTTGAGCGGCTCGGTGATCTCAGTGACCTCAACAAGTCCATTACGATGTTTGAGGATGCTGTTCAACTCACTCCAGATGGCCACCCTGACAAGCCTGCAATGTTGAACAACCTTGGCAGTTCGCTTTTCCATTGCTTTGAGCGGCTTGGTGATCTCAGCGACCTCAACAAGTCCATCATGATGAAAGAGGAAGCTGTCCAACTCACTCCAGATGGCCACCCTGATAAGCCTGTGAGGTTGAACGACCTTGGCAATTCACTTTTCCGTCGCTTTGAGCAGCTCGGTGATCTCAGTGACCTCAACAAGTCCATCATGATGAACAAGGATGCTGTCCAATTTACTCCAGATAGCGACCCGAACAAGCCTCTAATGTTGAACAGCCTTGGCAATTCGCTTTTCCGTTGCTTTGAGCAGCTCGGTGATCTCAGCGACCTCAACAAGTCCATCATGATGTTTGAGGATGCTGTCCAACTCACTCCAGATGGCCACTGTCACAAGCCTGGGAGGTTGAGCAACCTTGGCAGTTCTCTTTTGGGTCGCTTTGAGCAGCTCGGTGATCTCAGTGACCTCAACAAGTCCATCACGATGAACGAGGAAGCTGTCCAACTCACTCCAGATGGCCACCCTGACAAGCCTGGGAATTTGAACAACCTTGGAAATTCCCTTTCAGGTCGCTTTAAGTGGCTTGGTGATCTCAGCGACCTCAACAAGTCCATTATGATGAAAGAGGATGCTGTCCAACTCACTCCAGATGGCCACTGTAACAAGCCTGGGAGGTTGAGCAACCTTGGCAGTTCGCTTTTGGGTCGCTTTGAGTGGCTTGGTGATCTTAGCGACCTCAACAAGTCCATCATGATGTTTGAGGATGCTGTCCAACTCACTCCAGATGGCCACCTTGACAAGCCTGGGGAGTTGAACAACTTTGGCAATTCGCTTTTCCATCGCTTTGAGCAGCTTGGTGATCTCAGTGACCTCAACAACTCCATTATGATGAAAGAGGAAGCTGTCCAACTCACTCCAGATGGCCACCCTGATAAGCCTGCGAGGTTAAACGACCTTGGTGGTTCGCTTTTCCGTCGCTTTTTGCGGCTTGATGATTTCAGCGACCTCAAGGAGTCCATCACAATGTTTGAGGATGCTGGCCAACTCACTCCAGATGGCCACCCTGCCAAGCCTGCAGTGTTGAACAACATTGGCATTTCGCTTTTCCATCGCTTTCAGCGGCTCAGTGATCTCAGCGACCTCAACAAGTCCATCATGATGAATGAAGATGCTGTCCAACTCACTCCAGATGGCCACCCTGACAAGCCTGGGTGGTTGAACAACCTTGGCAATTCGCTTTTGGATCGCTTTAAGCGACTCGGTGATCTCAGTGACCTCAACAAGTCCATCATGATGTTGGAGGATGCTGTCCAACTCACTCCAGATGGCCATTTCGGCAAGCCTGGGATCTTGAACAGCCTTGGCACTTCGTTGCTCTATCGCTTTGAACATCTCCATGATCCTCAGGACTCTCAGCAGCTACTACTCTGCTACACTTCAGCTGCATGCTCAGCAACAGGCCCTGCCAGCATACGATTCAAAGCCGCAAAATGCTGGGCAAAACATGCCCAAATTCACCAACCCTCATCTATACTCCTTGCATATGCTACTGCCATCGAACTTCTTCCTGAATTGGCATGGCTGGGGTTGTCTATAACCGATCGGCATCATCACCTCTCGCAAGTAGGCCAAGTTGTGAGAGATGCTGCTTCAGCTGCAATTACAGGGCATGACTACCAGAAGGCAGTGGAGTGGCTTGACCAGGGTCGTTCAGTTATCTGGGGTCAGCTTCTCAATCTGCGCACACCAGTAGATGAATTGAGGAAGAACCATCCTGCCCTTGCTGAGCAGCTTGTCACTCTCTCTGCCTCATTGGAAACTGCTGGAACCCGGAGCGACGATGTTGCTGGTGCTAGCGAACCACAGTCACTTCAGTCCATTGCACAGAAATCTCATGCCCTTGTTCTTGAAAGGAATGATATCCTACAACAGATCAGAGAGCTGCCAGGGTTTCAGAGGTTCCTGTTATCAAAGACTATTTCTGAGCTTTCGCTTGCTGCGAACATGGGCCCTGTTGCGGTCTTGAATACTAGTGCATATGGATGTGATGCTCTGATCCTTGTGCCAGGCCTTGCAGATGAAGTCATCCATGTCCCGCTGAGTGACTTCTCAATCCAGGAGGCCAAGGCCTTGGCCAAATCTCTGGCATCAATTGTGGGCACTACCGGACGCAGTGATAGGTTGTATGGTTCTCGTGAGGGAGATATAGCTCCAGAAGATATCTTTTCCCATATTCTCTCTGAGCTCTGGGTTAAAATTGTTCGCCCGGTTCTGAATGCACTCGCAATTACGGTAAGCTATTTTAATCAACACATCCAATTCCCATCCCAATGATATCTATAGACTCCAGTGAGCCAAGATTTGGGACGTATCTGGTGGTGTCCAACAGGGCCACTAGCATTTCTTCCTATCCATGCAGCAGGACTCTATGGTGAAGACCAAGCATTTGGCTCTAAATTATCCGACTTCCTCATTTCGTCGTATACACCATCATTGTCTGCCTTGATCCAAGGGTTTCACCCATGCTCTGGATCCCAGGCAGACCTTAAAATCCTTGCTGTGACTCAGCCATTAGCCCATGGACAGTGTGAAATCCCAGGAACTCAAGAAGAAATCAGATGTATTGAGCAGCATGCCAAGGACAAAGTTCCTGTTCAGTGGTTGGATCAAGATATGGCCACAATAGACAATGTTCAGGAGCACATGAAGGAGTCCAGATGGGTCCATTTCGCCTGCCATGGTGTGCAGAGCACCTCTCCAACTGAAAGTGCCCTCCTCCTTGCTGGAAGTTCACGGTTGACACTCTCCAACATTATCCAGCTATCTCTCCCAAATGCAGACCTGGCATTCCTCTCTGCATGTCAAACTGCCACTGGTTCCCAAGAGCTCCAAGACGAATCAGTTCATCTCGCTGCTGGCATGTTGCTAGCAGGATACCGAGGTGTCATTGGGACGATGTGGTCTATCATGGACAATGATGCACCACAAGTTGCCAGTAATGTTTATGCCCATCTATTGGAGGCATCACCTCCAGATTCAACGAGGGCAGCTCAGGCACTGCATGTCGCCATTCGGAAGCTTCGAGAGCAGCCCGGAGCGAAGAAATCATTTTTACACTGGGTGCCCTTCATACATTTTGGGGTTTAACTTGGGGGATATAACAACTGTGTAGGATAGGGATATATGTGGGTAGGTGTAGAAGGAGTTTGGTAGTAGTCCCTGTTTCTGTAGGACTCCTTGTGATTTACAGTCTTGATTTTATTTGATGGAGTGTTAGAGGTTACAAGTTACAATGTCTATGGGAGTCTCAACAAGTCTTATGTATATCACACCAGACCCGATGTTTGTGTATTGCGTCCAACCGGAGAAGCTTAGTGAATGGAAGAACAAAATGTCCGAGACACACACTCAATACCCAAGAGCACAAGCAAGACTCCCAACACAAAAGATTGAACTAGACTTATCATTTCACTCAACTGGAAACCAAGCCAGTTGGGAATCCGAGACTCAAGGCAAAAACAAGACTTGCAAGCTACTGATTCCCAACCAAGCTGAGCAACAAAGGTGAAAAAATCTGTGTCAAAATCTCAAGTAGATAGACACATAACAATACCAACTTTTCCCGACTGAAAATCTAATACTCCGTGATCGGTACACAGCGCAGCACAATTTCTCCTAGACCAATAGACCAATAACTCAGGCAGTGTCTTTCTGCTTTTTATGTTCACGCTCATACACCCAACAGGGACATTTCAGAGACTCAAGCTGAAGATTGATGATTTAGAATTGATATTTCAGGCTGAAGGTGGTAGCTCAGTGTTTGAGTAGTCGTTCTTCAAAAGAGTGCAAATACTCGTGGTCAACATCGAAGTGGACAGCTAGCTCGCCTACTCGTTTGAAAAGAACATCCCAAATTGGCCATCAGAACTTGCTGCAGGTGCTCTGCCAGCCTAGGAGGTGTCGCGGAGTTATTAATGGCATGAGAGGTGTGGACCCGTTGTTTGGAGCTGTATGTGAGACACATGATTTGACCGTGACTGCCTGCTGCAAGCATCATCACTGCTCCCTCAGGCCTCAGGCTCGGCACCGACCCATCTGTCTTCTGCGCATTGGTGAGAGGAGCATGAGGAGGCACGCATCTCTCCACTCCACATCACACACGTTGTCCGGCTCTGAGAGCATCTCCGTCGGACATGCCCCCACCATCCTTTACTCTTACCAGCCCCGCACTGTGCCACACCCGCTGTTGACTCCACCGCTGAAGCACAGTTTCACTTGAAGAAGAATAGAACTGATAGAGAACGATAGAAGTAAGAATTGATAATTTTTGTAGCTAATTTACAAGAGCTTTTACATTCTACAATAAATGCTAGAAGGTTCTAAGTATTAGTAAAATATCAGTAAGCTACTGAGTAAGAAACTGAGTAAGAAGGTCGGGCAGAAACTATGAGAACAGTCCAGCACTGTGTGCTGACCGATGATCTGGCCGAAGTGCTGAAGTGCCATGCCGGCTTGATTAATAATCCAACATCACTGTGCCCATCTCTGCCAATTTCTGCCACCAAATCCCATGAGAAGGTTCTCAAAATCGCAAAAATGTATGGGTTTTTGCCCTCCAAAAAATATGGATTATTGAGTATCACAGACTTCTGGGTTTTAATTGGGAACCACCTTGGTGGACAGCCAAAATCTATGGGTTATTACAGATTATGGGTTGTGGCAGCTATGGATTAAGACAGCTTCGACTGTACCTAGGTTTTGAACCAACAATAATGCAATGCACTAGGAGGGATTTTGATAGAATATAGGTATCGATAGTATCATCATAACCAATTACTCAGATTAGAGTTGAACCGAAGGGCAAGCAGTTTTTTTGAGTAGCCATCAGTGCCATCACAGGTTGAATATAGCACCCATTGCGGGAAATGTGCCCACCCTGGATTTTTTATTCCCAGAGGTGTCTGCAGTACTGGGGGGTGGGCCACCTTCTTAGGATGGCTCTAAGAGGGGGTACTAAAGACCCTGAATATGTGAAAAGAATCGAATAATATCGAGAAATGCGGGTCGATAATACTAGATGCCCTGTACTGTGGCCTGGGACAACACAGATATTTGAGAAACGACCCCCCAGCACGTGTCTATGGCTCCAAAAAAATGCTTTATGACGACTGGAGGAATACAGGTTATGAAAATTGATTCGAGCTTTATTACAACTGGAGGAATGCAGGTTATGAAAACTGATTAGTGAAAGTTGGCGGGATCGGGTATGAATCAAATCATGAACTTATGCAGACCAGAAAGCGCCCGCAATCCAAGGCAGTCTACCATTGTATCTGTAAGACTTTTTGGCATACCATACAAAGGAAGAAGCCAGACGTGGGTCTTGAACAAGGGTGAGAACCCAGGGCGTGTGCATGTTTTGTATGTCCGGTTTTCCTCCTGATACGGAAAATAGATTTGGAAGAGATCTGTCTCTTCAAAATTTTCTTACGGGGAGTTTGAATTTTCAATGAGGCGAAATTTCTCAAGTCAAAACTACCTACATCGGGAATCCCCGATCGTACTAGTGGCTGGTCAGAAAGCTCCAGCCACTTCGCCATTACCTTTGGATCGAGTGTCATCAAAACCGGGGTTTCTGAATAGAATTACCCAATTTCCCATATCTGAGTTCCTCCTTACGTTATTTCTTTTGCTGAAGTCTTGTTACTGTCCCACAGATGCCTGTTAATGAGCTGGAACACAGAATCAAGAGGCCCTTCCACCTGCATCCTTATTATTTCATTGTGCTGTTCCCATGCATCTGAATTGCTTCCGGCAAAATTTGTTGGGTGTGTGATTTGAAGATTGTTCTGTGAATCACCAATTCACCAGTGTTCAGCACTTCCAACCTTGAAATAACCTCTTCAGTTGAATATCAGCCAGGTGTCCTGTGTGTTTATCAGACATCTCTGAATTCTCTTCCAGGGTAATTTTCAATTTGAACTATGAGTCAATCTGTTCAGACTTATTCAGATCCTTGTTACTGCTCCGGTGCGTTAGATGTATTGATACAAGCGCTCGGGGGACCGCTCCGCGGTCCCCCTCCCCCTTTATTGATCACAGAAATTCGTAAAAACCCTCTGTTTGCATAAGGAAACAAATAATAAGATTAGTCGGACGAATGGAGAGACATAATTTGCTATGTAAAGGAGATGTACAGTGGTATCAATGAGGTTTAGGGCGACAATGTGCAGTGCAATGTTGTGTTTTGTAGATACCCCAACATGGTCGTAATGAAAATAGGTTTTAAATTTTGCTATATTGTGTGGTTGAGTTTTCAGAGAAACCTGTTTTTTATCTTTCTTTTTTTGCAAGGCAATGATGCAAGTAAAGCAGCCAAAACCATTGAAAACCTCATGAAATTCATGAAAACTTCATAGCAAAATTCTAATTGAAGTGATTTAACAGCCCACACAATGCTGACAATTCATTTTTACCAGTATCTCTATCTTTATAAAATTATGTCTGTCTGAAGCCTTGTGTCGGATATGATTTCGGAAACTGAGTCAGTTATCACAGAACCACTACTGATGCATGTATTGCAATCTGTATTCTGCAGCTCTGAGTGCAGACCAAATTTGAGCAAGACAATAAAGAATCTTCGTCTTTGTCAGGTTGCAGTCAAGTTCAGAAGTTTATCTCCAGCCCATCCTTCAAAGCAAGGGCAGAATTGATGACGTTGCAAGTAAATTCAAGTCACTGGCGCCGGTTTGGCATTTGAATTAGCGCCTCAGAAACTTTAACAGTGAGCGAAAACAGAGTTTGGCGTTGTGTACACTTTATAGGCGCGCACACGCTTAAAGTTGATCATGGGGCCAAAAGCCCCGAGGAAGCGCCGTTTGTTGAGCGCTTCCAAAGCCTCGGGCCTGATCTCCCAAAAGCGAAGTTTAAAAAGCTTCGGACAGACACTGTTAATTTTATAAAGAGAGAGATACTGAGTAGGACTACATAAGTACGAAGTTTCTGCCGGACCCCGCCACACACCCCAAGTACTCATAAGGCCGGTAGTAGTCGGCCTAGAAGTTTTAATCAAGTTTCGATCCCGGTTATCGAATTTCGGGCTCCTTTCCTAAAAAACCGACCACCCAGCACATGATTGGACGGATTCAAGCTTGTTTTTGAGACCACTGGTGATGAACACCGCCTCTCTCTGATCACGGAATCCGATCCAATCCGACTTACTTCTTCCGCAAGAGTCACATTTCACGCGTCCTCACATTCCCCTTGTACCCCTGCGACATCTCCGACATTTGTGTGCACCCGAACCATGTTCCTGGCTGCAGACTCATTTGTTGTTATCATTACATGGCATTATTGTCTCAGACCTGTTACATGCCGTGCGACTCATATGGCCTCCAGGGGTTGTTCCCCCTATTATTACTTACTTCTTGTATACTGTACTATTTCGACCGAGTCTTCAGGCCTTGTGACCTGGGACAATAAGTCTTCATTCTCGGTTGGGACCTGTAACCTCTATTTCAAGTCTTCATTTGTTCAAGTCCTCAACTAGAATTTCACTGGGAACACCACTAAAATGGCCCACTGGTATGAATTTCAATCAAAATTCATGTTGAACTCACTGCAATTTGCCAGCAAACAGGTTACATGGGCACTGGCCATTTTTCGGCCCTTCAAAGGGATGAAACAGTCAAGTCCTCAACATCTCCAGTGACCTGTGTGACCTTTAAAAAAAAGTCTTCAGTTCAGTCGGCGCTGTGACCTGTGACTGAAGACTTGGTCGAAATAGTACAGTATGTATACCTTACCACCCACTTGTATTCAGGACCAGATTTAATATATCACTTTGCCCCCCAATCTCGTATTCCGCCTTAGTCCTTCGTTGCCATCTCAATGCTCGCTCTCGCCTCGTCCCTCGTCGTCCACGCTCTCATACTGCTTTATTTCTTCATTGCGCCTGCTTCCGCTCGCCGTTTCACTGCCAACACATCATATTCCCCATTTCCTACTTATCCCTGCCAGTCGTGCTCTGAGGTTGGTTTGACCCACCCACACATATTTCGTCTTACGGTTGCCCTGCGAGTTGCTTGCTTGATTTTTTCAGCTCGTGCTGTTGGACGCGCCGTAAGCATGTCATTGGCCTGTATGAAAGGCAAGCTTAAGGGGAAAAGACACCACGGCCACTCCAATTACCACCCCTACCGCCATCCCCACTGCGAACAGGGGGAAAGTGGCATTTCTGGTGGAATCAAAACGCCGCCAAGTCCACACCCTCAGCTTTTAGGTGTTCCTGTCGTGGTCGGAGTTGTCCCCTGACATTTATGGAATACTGAATTCAACTGCGATATTACACTGGTACAATGTCAATATTAAATCATATGCACAGGGATTCTATATCGCGAACTGAATTGGTCTTTTGCAGCAACCCACCCACGAGGCTACCGAAAGATGGGCCCCATCGGAGAGCTTGAGCGATGTTTCCCTGAACAAAACAGTGCGAGGGTTAAATATTAGTCGTGAGAGTCAAGAACATTGAGGGGAAAAGGAATCCCTGCAAAAAATAATGATAAGAAGAATCGATGACCATTTTGGAAGCCAGAGGCGTTGCATATTTGTTGCGGCGCGCAGCCCACAGAATTAAGAACGCAAGAATGCTGGAACGTAAAGCGGAGAATCCAGCCGTTGAACCGCACGGAAAAGCGGTTAAAGAAGACTCGATAATGAGTCCCGGTGTAATGGTGGATCCTAGTCGTGGTTCGGAAACATCCTGTGGATCAGTTTGTACATCAGTAGTCAGGCGCAGCCTTGAAGCAGCCTAAGGGAATTCTACCCTGTACTGCAACGATGTCGTGCAATCCACTGGTTTCTTGGGCTAGTTCATGCATTTCCACCGGTGGAATTCGACACCTGTAGACTGACTGACTATCCGTTGGCCACATTGCCGGAGGTCATCTGGAAAATCTGGTTACTTGAAAGCTTGAATAGGGGCTGAGAGGACGGCTGGGTGGATCCGTCGTTGGAGGCACTGATTAGGACGTGGATGGGCAATGAAACTCGTTCCGTTCATCCCGGGAAACCCGGTGGTCTAACCAACGAAAATGAGCATGATTGGATTTAGGTGCCCTTCCCAGTTCCCAGTGAGCGCAACAGCTCAGAAGAACTACTCCGACAGAGACGAACCGAGAGCAGCGCTGAAGGGACGAAGCACCGAATTCGCGAGAACCAACAGGACCGTGGACTGTGCTCCCGACTAGACCTGCGTTGAGTCGTTCACGTCTCCGGCGAGTTTTAGATTGAGACAACCCCAGAATACAAGCGTGGAAGAGCAAAAGATACAAGGACTGAAAATCACGCCAACAAGCTCAAGAAAAAAATCGACAGTGCATGACATACAAAAGAGAAGTGACAGTCGAGTGCAGGGCTTCACACACGGCGTGGTTTAGGATTTTGAAGGAAGTAGCGAGGAGCCAATATACCTCGCGACTGAGCCTCCGAGTTATTATTCCCGCTCACAAAGTCGGAGATTCGCAGTTCTGGCAAGTGCGTGAGTTCTCTCCGCGGGATGGGCGACAAGCCGGATGTACACACACCTCACTCGCGCAACGAGCACGCGCCAACGAATACGCATGGAAATGCGCCGTCGAGTGTAGCGCGACTTCTTGCGCGATGATGTCTGCAAGAAATAGAAGCTTAACCATGCCGATGGAAGCTAGCTAGATAAGGAAGAAAATCCCCATCCGAGACTAGACTCTGGCAGACGCATACGCGCCGGGGCCGCACCCCAGTCAGTCGACACTCGAAAATCGGCCGGATGATATATATCCACCCGCCTGCAATCCAAGCGCGGGGGCACCACCAGCGCCACCCAGAAGCCCTGTACCTCGAGATTCTGCGGGGGTTTGCGTACGGGAAGGCCCGCAAATGGCGACGTCATCAAGGCGTTTCCGACGAGCGAGCGAAGACTGGAGCGCCAGAAGCATAGAAACAACGAGAAAAACAGAACGTCAGCCACGATCCACAGAAAAACATCACGCAGAAAAGCGGGAGACGGAGACGGTACGGGGCAGCCTGAAGTCAGAGTGCGCAGGTCCTTCTATATTCCACGCACACCGTGCAAAGCACCATTGCTACAGTAGTGGAGAAGCTAGAAGGCGCGAGACGTGCCGGATGATTGAGCGCGCCGACTCCTCCCCATTAAGCTGTGCTAGGAAAAAGCGCGAGGGCCATCCGCCCGATCTTCATAATTTCTCGCTGCCGCGAGGCCTGCACCTGCGAGCGGCGCAGGATATCGCACCCAATGGCGCGGAAGCCTGCGTCGAAAGGAGACGGTGCCACGCGGCGCGAATCAGCAAGGGGGATGTTTGGAGAATGGAGAAAAATGGGGGAACACGTACTCGTGCCCGCCGAAGACGCGGGTGCCGTGGGCAGACAGAAAAGCGCGCAGGCCACAAGCGAGATCGCATACGCCGCGGCTGCGTCGGGCGTGAGTGAACGAGACGGTGGAGGCGGCTGCTTCGACTCGGGGAGAGAGCGGCGGAAGGGATCGGAGGATGTGGCCTGCGCGCGACAGGTGACGGATGTATGCAGCGGCTCGCGTGCCGTGCGCCGCGCAGAGGCGTATGTCAGTCGAATATTACCGGAGCCCTGGGATCCAGAGTCGTTGTCGCGGACGAGGACGTTATCGCGGAACGAAACGGAAGGGTGCCGCTGACGCGATATGCGGCGAAGCTGCAAACCGCTGGAGGAGGATGCTGCGGGGCGTGTTTGCGGTGAGGTGAATGCGCGGTCGGTGCACGAGGACGCCGAGAAAATAACCGGTGGTAAGCACTGCCGCGAATGGAGTGGGGAGCAGGTATGCCTGATTGCGAGCGTCAGCGAGGACGAAATGGAGAGACGGAGGGAAGCGGTAAGAAGCGTTGCGATGAGCGAGCTTGACGAGGCTTCCCCCGCGCTTCTCATCGAATCTAGTTCTGCGAATGTGCAAGGAGTTGGCTCCGAGTCCGATGCGCATGTACCGTGTGCGCTGCGCATCCCGGTGCACGACGGGTGCGGGCCGTGCAACGCAACGAGTTGCGGAGGCTTTGAGATAGCGGCGGGGAATATACACCAACAGGAAGATAAAGGTGAGGCGTACTTTGCTTCAACGTGTCTAGCCCTCTTACCCTTCCGTCTATTGTACGTAGCATGTATCGCCTCCTTGAGCCTGAAGTAGAGAGATGCAGCAGGGCCGCAAACGGTGCGGAGTTGCGGGCGTGCAAGCAAGGAGGCTGTCGTTCTTGGAAGCGCCATGCCGTCTAGGAGGACGGAGAGGACTCGGAAGAAGACAGTCTGATCAGAAATGCGTGAGGATGAAATTGCACAGAAAAAAGGTGGCGAGTGGCGGCAAGATGGTGGATCGAAAGCAAGAGGCGGAATTGCGGACCGTGCCGATTGTTTGCTGATGCGTGAATGCATCGCCACAAAAACGTCTTTCGCAACACCATGACCTTCCTTTCTTGCATTCACGGATGGATACACAGCTTGTCACGGCACTGGCAAGAATAGACCGCATGCATTATGAAGAGCTCTCCGCCTCCCACTTGAGCGGCACATGGGCGTCCGGAACTTCCTCGCAGTCTTTTACTGGCACCACGTACGACGGGCTTGTCGCCGGATCCCGCTGCAGCATTGTACCCAATCGCCCGACTTCTCCTCCACGCTTTTCACGCCGCTCGACTCGCCGCACGGCCTCCACTCGCCCCTCCACTCCGCCGCGCACAGCATCCACTTGCCCTCCCATAGTCTGCACTCGGCCTCGCACTCGCACAGCCTGCACTCCCCGGTGCACGCCATGCACGCGGCCGCACCCTGTACACGCACAGAGCCCCACTGCGAGCAGCCCCACCACGGCGTCGCACCATCGCGCTTCTTCCCCCTGTCACCGACGCCGCCGTCCGCGCACACTCTCCATCCTCCCACACGCACACGCACCCCCACTCCACTCCCCGCTCGGGCTGGGTCTCGGTCTTGGTCTTGGCGTTGGTAGTGGTGCTGGTGGCGGTGGTGGGGAAGCTGTGGGCGCGGGGAGAGGGGCGGGGGAGTAATGGCGGGAATGAGGTGTGTTTTTGTGCTCGATGTTCTCGTTCCATTCCCGCTCTTTCCTTCCCCTTCCCGCTCCTCCTTCCTCGTTTCTCGATATCTCCTTCCCTCCCGCCGCTCCTCCTTTTGCTCGCTGTCGTTTGTACATCGTCATTATGCTCCAATCGTCCCTCGTGGTTCCTGATTCACCCCTCCCTCCCTCGCTACCCATTCCTTTCCCTCGCTGCTGCCGCTCATGCCCCTCGTCGCTCTTTACTCATGCTCCGACGCTCGCCTTCCCTCCACTCACTCACGCTCATCGCTCTTGACTCCTTTCCCTTCTACTTCATTCCAAGTCACCTTTCTTATTTCGTATCCTCACCATCCGACGTTCCTCATTCACGCCATCTACTGTACTCGGGAAGGCGATCATGGAGGATCTGGTGACCGGGCGGGTAAAACAAAATATTCATGACGCCAGCCGACGGTTGCACTCTGGGTCAACCGTACCTCTCTCGCGGGCGATTGGTATGGTGGCGAGCGGAACGAGGCCAATCTTAGGCATGCCCATTAGCTTCATATCGTCGTACGGGAAGGTCGTAGACACAGTGGTCTCCGGTAATTGTATCAACTTGTACATACAGTACCTCATTGCTTTTTTCACCGTTACAGTCGTTTTCAAAAAAGTGTACGGGTTTTGATGGAGTGATGCTCCTTCATTTGTGCTTACACTTGTTTGATGCTGAGTCGACCCCGCTCCACCATTGCCCCGCAACCGCTCCACACATTTGTGCGACCCACAACTGCTCATGGGCACGAACAAAGACATTTTCAAACGACAAAAAGCGACAAGTAGTCCATCTGTGCTACAATCGGCACCGGAAGCAAGCCGACATCGCGGCTGACCTCAACATAAGTCTCAGTGTTGCTAACCAAGGTCTTTGCAGTGGGAGAATTACATCGAGTGGAAAGATGATGAATTTGTGGATCTATATAGTATACAGAGCGACCAGTGGGGCAGTAGCAGTGGAGTCACACCACCGTGTTGCGGGGCCATGACGAGGAGGTGTGGAGCGGGGGTCGACTCAGCGTCAAACAAGTGTAAGCACAAATGAAGGAGGGGTCTGGTAAAAATGCCGCGGCAGGCGCGGCACTGACGCACATTGACGCGGCAGTGACGCGCAGTGACGCGGCGTGACACGCGATTGACGCGGCAATCGGCGCGCCGTCTATTACTGAGCCCAGAGTGCCGCCCTGCTTCCGGAACTCACTCGTATAATGTTTACTAATGTAAATGTATGATTTGAGCACAGAAAACCCTAGCCCGAAATGGGCACTAATTAGCACTAATTAGTCGCGGTTTCGATTGTCTGTACTATGTTGCAGTGCCTTCAAGGCATTGAAGTGAAGGAAAAATCCCAGCAATTCATCCTCCACATAAAGAAAATGAGACTAAGTCTATGTTGAGAAAATTGTTGTTGAAAATGAGTCCCTCCCAGAGCATAACTATTTCTCCACTGTTGTCTCGATTTCATGGACCACTATAGTGCACTATTTACCTATCCCTCAGCTCTAAGAGCCAGTTCGGCTGCCAGATGCAGATGCAGCATCTGCATCTGATTTCCTTATATAGTGGTCGTGGGAAGATGCTATTTGCGTGTTACTAAAGTGTGACCATAAAGTGATTTTCGCCGTGACTCGACGCGTCGAGCTTCTCCTGCTCTGCACCCGGCTTCCCAGCTTCTTGCACACGAATATGCCGTCATCCAGTCAGCCCACCACATCATCCACGCCGCCCTCTCCTACAGTGCTGTCTTCTGGCCCCAACTCGAAGCAAAATGCAGTTTGGACCGATGCAGACATCATCGCGCTCCTCAATTACCTCTTTACACAAGTGGCCGCTGCCGGGGATGGAGGCAACTTCAAAATGGCTATTTTTACAGGCGCGGTTCCCATTGTAAACGCAGTACGTACCCGTGGGGGCCCCAAGACACGGAAGTCATGCCATGGAAAATACAAGGCCGTGCGTGTATCATAAAGTGGACTGTGCATTGCTCCTGATCTTTTGCTATGCGTTCCAGCTCCGCAAAATTCACGACGTTATCCAGCACATCAAGCTACACGCGTCCGGATTTACGTGGGATGACACTCGCAGCGCTTGCATCGATGTCGCGTCCAAATCCGCATGGGAGACCTATGTCAAGCAGCACCCAGACGCGAAACCGTTCCGTAACAAGGGGTGGGCCCATCTTTCCCTCATGGAGAAGCTAGTTCCCTCCCAGGCGAAGGGGACGCACGTCTTTCGCCCGTCCCAGGCTGCCACCCCCGAAGATCAGGAGGATGACAGGCAAAGCACCGATCCATCATCGCCAGGCGATCCGCCTTCGCCGCCAGCTGATTATGGCGCTGGACCGGGTAGTCCGACCGTGTGGGACATTGAAAGGGGCCTCGGGCTGAGGGAAGATGACGACGAAGAGGATACAGGCCGGAGCAGTGTATGTGCTTCACTTTTTTAAAACCTCTTTCTTCCAATTTACCAAAATACAGTCTCCGACTCCATCCCGAGCACCAGCTGCCGGTGGCCGCAAACGCTCCGCTGTTGAGACCCCTGCCATGCGCCCGAAACGAATCCGTCTCTCTGGAAATGGGCAGGCCCTTGGGGATATCGCTTCAGCTGCGACCGAGTTCGTCGAAATTCTCGGGGGTTTCCGAGAGCTCTTCGCGTCCACGATCACCACAACCCCTGCAACTCCAGCCCAACAAGCATCCGCCCCCCCGGCAGTACCAACAGGTCCAGCACTGCCAACGGAGACAATTTTTCAGTCGACTCCGAGTCGCAAGCACGCCGCAGTCACTCGTGCACAGCAACTCGAGACTTACCTTGTCGCATCCGACATGGCAATCCTCATCGACATTCTCTCGATGAGTACTGCCAAAGCGGACGCATACAACGCTATTGTGGTGGATGCTGTCAGGGTTTACTGGGTGCAAGAACAGTTGCGTAAGCATATGATTGAGAACGGTCTCCACCTCGATATATGATATCTGTCGAATTTCTAGCGTAGTACTATACAGTAGCTACAAGCCAATTGTTGTTTTCTATCTACTCGACTTCTCCCCGCTCACGTAATAATTCTCGGTAGCTCTCCCACATAGCCTGTGCAATTCCATCCCGACGCGCCTCAGACCTGGTTTTTTCTATGTCGTCAGCTGGCCCATCTGCAAGATCACCGAAGTCGACATCTTCATTATTGGCTCTAGTCCCCGGGTTCGGATCTTCATTCACCGTTTTGAGGATGTCTTCCCATTCAAGTGAATCGTGTTTGAGAATAAAATTATGGATAGCTGCGAGGGCGGGTGGAATGCGAGCCTGGATATCCATATCATACTGTGGAGCACGGGTAAGAATGTCCCATTTGGCCTTGAGCACTCCGAAAATGCGCTCAATAACATTCCGGGCTTGTGCATGCCGAAGATTGAATAATTCCTCGGGGGTTTCAGGTCTGAAAATAAGAAGACGAAAATGATTACAATGCTGGAGACTTACCGAACATTTGCCCGTCCCCATTCAGCTAAATGATAGCGGTGCCCGCGGTATGGAACAAGAGTGGCATCACAGCTACCAAACCCAGCGTCTGCGAGGTAGTACTTTCCCTTGGGGATGGTCAAATCATTCAACCGAGCATCGAGAAAGAGTGCTGCATCCGACATGGACCCTTCCCACCCGCTGAGCACATACTGGAAGAGCATATCTTGCGAGCAACATGCAAGGCAGTTCATCGAAACACCACCTTTCCGATTCCGAGAAGCGTGCCGATCAGCAGCAGACGGACACGAGTTTATATGTGTGCCATCCATGGAACCGACTGCATCTTTGAGGAAGGGGAAGAGTTTGGGATTGTTCAGGATCGGTGTGGGAACTGGGTCATCGGCAGAAGGAAGGCGAACATAGCGACTATAAAATGGAGGAGAGACAATTGCCAGCAAGACCCGACGAAAATACCTGGCGCAAAACTGGTCAGTCTATGGATAAAAGAAAAAAACGAATAATGTTACTTGGATATCGTTTCATTTGAATGTTGGAACCGTTCACCTATGTTGCGAACAGACATTCCTGTAACACATGTGTACAGAAAGATGGCGACCTGCTCCTCTGCCATGACATGCTTTGAATCTGTCAGACCCGCCAGAAGCCGGAGCTGAGCAACGAGGGCAAGAAAAACATGCACCCGCATGCCTAGTTCCGTTTTTATTCTGTCCGGACGCCCGACAATTAATTCATCGAGCCAGGCTTTTCCGCTCAAAGCCGACGTGTGATATTCTTGCTTCCAGTACAAAGGAGAGGCATACAGCAAGACTGCGAGCTGTATCATGTGCCAGAAGGCAGCTGCAAGGAGTATGATGCGCATTTGGACTTCGCGCAGGGGCAGAGGAGGCATATTCACGTCGAAAGATCACCGACGCGTCGAGAAAATTGCTGTCACGCTCAATCACACGCACACGCATAGCATCTTCCCACGACCACTATATAAGGAAATCAGATGCAGATGCTGCATCTGCATCTGGCAGCCGAACTGGCTCTAAGGAATGGGGACTTTTTCGGGCACAGTTTCCCATAACTTAATAATTTACAACAGCAGAGATCAGGTTCCGGTCTTACCCTGCGATGTTGAATGTCATGTAAAATTGACGTGGCACCAGCATACCATTTTTTAGCACTGTAACCATCTCTCAGGAGGCCTGATTTCAACATAAACCAAGTTTCTACTATTGATACAGTTGTTTAGGATATTTGCTTAAGCATGCTTGATTCACAGTTCTTCTAGTATTATTTTCTCGCTTTTAGTTCCAGTTCATAAGAATACCATTATGAAGTGTCCAGATTGAAACTATTATTTGTTACTTATGATGCCTCATTCCTCATGATGCAGATACTGAATCCCTGGAGATTTCTATGTGGCTCGAGCCTCGTTTCTTACAATTCGGATAATTGATGCTGCAGGCCCAGAACTTTCTTCGTGCTCTCCACACCAGACGTACACTCTCCTACCCTCTGCGACCACCAATACAGTGATAGTCTTGCTGAGCTGCACTGGGAAGTTCACATGCATCAGGAAAGACCAAAATTCTATGGCTTGTTATATAGATACACAGAGACACATATAGACGATAGACAGTTGCTATAGCGTCTATAGCGTCTATATCTGTCTATGTATGTCTATATAGCACCTCATAGCAATTCGGGGTTTTCCTGATGTGGACTGCAAAGCAAGTGGCGTACCATGTGACATGGTCCGCCACTTGCTTTTCATTCACACTCAATATAAAAAAGCTATGACTGCCAACTGGTATACATAGAACAGGCTTGATATGATTCAATAATTCGGTTGATACAAGTTATCAGTGCTGTTCAGTGATCGTGATTTCTGCCGGAAATTGGGTGTGGCCTCTCATAGATGTTGAAATGAGGTCCTATTGGCCTCTGATAAAAAATTCCTACCTTCAGTTTTTCCATGCACAAAATCCATGATTGGACCAGGTCTGGTTTAATTCTTAACCCATCCTCAGGCTGATGAATGTGAGCATGACAGAGCTATCATGATGAATTTCCTCTAACTCAGTAAACAGAGACCTTTAATGTTGATTAAATCTTACCGTATAAAACAAAGCAAACAATCCTTCAAACGACCATTAATTTTACGTGGTCCTAGAAGGTGTGTATCACTCCTCTCGGGTTTATCATTTATTCATTGACTTGAGTTACTCTCCCTGACCTTTGTTTTTTTTCTTGCATTTCTGACTGCACTCCCTCACCCCCTTCTGCCCTGCCAAAAGCTGTGGTGTATTTTCATTCTATCAAGGAGGTGGATATATGTATTGTTAACTGTGCTTGTTGAGTGTGAATGTTCTGTGATTCAGAGTGGAAGTCACAATAACCAAGTCAGTCTCGGATTGGTTGCAGATGTGTCGCAATCTCGGATGCTGCTTTGCAGATACGAGAACACACCTTGGTTTCAGGTGATTTTTCTTTCTTTCTTCCCACTTGCACCTCATTCCCACCCTCAACGTTCTGTGTCCACAAACATGAGTGGCGCAATGAAGGTTGGAATCCCAACCCACAGGGTAGTGAGTATCACATCTCACACGAGGTAGTATCAAACACCGAACAACTAACTCTATTTATGAATAGCACACATGTACCACTTAAGCTCGAGATATCCTTCTATTATCTATTTTCTTCTGCAGTTCCCGCATCTCATCTGAGAAATTTCCTTGATTCACCTTTGTGACCATAAAGTGCTATTGTTGAAGGATGCTGTCCAATTCCCTGGTTCTCTCCGCAATTACTCCCTTTAAAGTCATTTGACCTGTGGGAAGCAAACCAAGTTGTGTATGGCTCACACTCCAATTCCATCCCACCTGAATGCATTTTCATCATTTCTGACACAGAAACGTAGAGAATGGTGGTTATTTTCGAATTTCTTACTTATGGGACTGCAAACAGTTCAATCATTTGAATCCTGCAGGAACTGAAAATCAACCATGTTTGCATGGTAAGTCCTGGTTACACAGAACACATTTTATTCAGAAAACACCTTGGCATTGATTAGTATGGGTGGAGACTAGTTATACCCGCCAACAACCAAGAAAACATTGCCAAAAGAGTCAATATGCATCTTAACAACAAGATTGGTTTGGAGGCCCTTTCCTGCTTTACAGAATCACTATGTACAGGACTAGCATTAATTAATGATTTAAACTGCGGAACCAATGTGTATCAGTGCTAAATAACATATGTGTAGTGTATTTGGGTAACGCGGCACTGACGCGGCGGTGGCTGTGTTGACGCGGCGTTCACGCGCACCGGCGCGGTATTGACGCGCACTGACGCGGCACCGGCGCACATCGACGCGGCGGGTGACGTTGCGCAGGGCTACCAATTGGTTGCGAGACCCTTTTAGACATTCTAATGACTGTTGGAACATATTTTTTCATGTTCAAAATGGTTTACAAGATAATATGGGCAGAGGAACTCGTTAAATCATCTATATCTATACCTAGACATGCTTAGTTGGCGCCCTAGAGTCCTCCTGAGACATTATAAGTGTGAGTTATGCACAGTGGATGCCTGAAAAACAGCAGCGGCAAGTTCAAAAATAAGCCGCGTCACGCCGCGCCGGTCCGCGTCAATGCCGCGTCAGTGCGCGCCTGCCGCGTCATTTTCTCCGGACCGATGAAGGAGCACCACTCCATCAAAACCCGTACACTTATTTGAAAACGACTGTATCGTCATCCCGAGACCACAACGACGGATTTGAAAATAGAGACCATTATGATGCTTCTTTATGGTGCAGAGTCCAGATGATCGCCTTGTTTGTTTTCTAAAAATAGGAAATCGCTTCGTCGCCTCACGAAGCTCGGCTATTCGATTTTGAACTCCAATTATGGAACCTCTTGCTCTCTCCCAACTCTCTTCGGTTTTCTGTGGCTTTTGACGTCGGCGGTGTACTCTAAACTCTCGCGCGATAACGCCCTTCAATGCGGCGCTTCGCACTCGGGCTGCATTATCGCCTGCTCCTTGTCCAAAAACCTTACCAAGGACATATCATCGATCTCTCTTAAAGCCCTGTCACCACGCCTAGTCAAAACAAGGCTTTTCAATCCAACTCGTGCTTTACTTACCCTTATAATGTTATCTATATTTGTCAGCGTTCCGATTGTTATAGTCTTGGCCTTTCGTTATCCGATTGATTCGGCTTCGGCGGTTTCTTCCGACACTCCCTAAGCATCTCTCGTCGTCGTGTAGACACCCCTATGGCCTGTATCCAGGTACGTCGACGTCTGCGGGTCTCTACATGAGGTTAATCACATCATAGTAATTTGGTGCTGCGCAGGCGCTTGGACTTGGGGCGGGGATTTTCAAAAGCAGCACTGAGTACGGAGGGAAGCGGCACGGGGATGCATACTGGTACGACATATAGCTCGATGTCGGCGTCGTAGTACGAATGGAATGTGATAGGATTTGATAAATCGAATGGAAATTAAATGGAATGTATATATGGTCGAGAACAGTGTCCACGCAATATTCAACTGATATCTAGATAATATGGGCCAATATTCGGCTAGAAGGGCCTATAGTACAATATTGGCCAGCGCGAATTTACCAAGCTCCGGTGCTGGTCCCAGCGGTCCTGTGTATCAGTGAAAATCAGCACGGTCAAAAGAAAAAGTCGGCGTACGAGGAGGCGGTACCCGCAGCTGACGTGCTCCCGATGCCGTAACCGGTGGGGACGCCCGCCGCCGTCGAACAAGGCGTCGAAACTGTCGAGGATTCTGAGGTTGAAGTAGTAGGAGTAGTAGGAGTAATGGTAACGACAGTAGTGACGGTGACAGTTGACGTGATTGCGGCCGTGGACGTGGTGGATGTGCAGTACGGGATGTTCGCCGCATTGCCAGTGGGCTCGAACACATACCCTGCAATCCCCTCGTATGTGTAACCCAAGGTCTCCGCCGAGTCGCGCTCTGCCGCGCTGAGCGTGTAAAAATGGTCTGTCCCGGCCGCATAATAGAGGCGGTAGATCGGCACGCTCCCGCACAGTTGTGTCGGGTAGATGTACATCAGCATGTCCTCGATTACATACCCGGCTGCACCTGCGGCCTCCTTCGCATCGGCGGTGTAAAAATGGTCCGTTGCGCTGGCGGACCAAAGCCGGTAGAAGCGTACCGAGCCAGGAACCTGCGTGCTGAAGACGAGCATACTAATGCCCTCCGCACTGTAGCCAAGATTGGCATTGGCATTCTCCCATTCTGCGAGACTGGTCTGAATAGAAGTTAGTTTTCGACTGTGGTAGTTGTGAATGCCTCAACTGTATAAAAATGGTCGAAAGTTTTGGGGTTATAGTCTCGATATAGCGGTACGGCCTCAGACGCGCAGGTACACTGGGCAAAGACCTGCATGCAGATTTCATGAATTTAGACTCAGTAGCATCATAGATGACAGTGCTCACCTCCGAAGCGAGAAGAGCAATTAATGCGAGGAAGCACGCGATAGTGTTCATGGTGTCCTCGAGGTGTAAAAGAACTTCACAGGAAAGCCACTGAAGAAAGCTACAGAAGCAGGTAGGGACTTGAGGATTCCACCCGAGCTTTTATATTCACGACAGAGGATACCTATCCGGGATAATCTGATGGGCGCCCGTCGCGGACTGCCTTTTCTTTCCGACACGCGCGGTCCTTAGGCACCATTTTTCCTGCTACAGAAGTAGCGCTCGACGACCGAAGCCATACCGCATGGAATATGTCATTATGAGAGTTGTAGTATTGTCTGGACATCGAGAATGATCATTTCGCCCGTGCCCATTAGAAAAATGATTGAGATTGCCTAAACTGCAAGGCGGGACTATTGGTCTAATTAACTCCGCACGGCGTTTGAACTCGGCACCATTTTTCTTGCCACAGAAACAGCGCTCGACTACCGAAGCCGCACGCATGGAATGTGTCACCACGCGAGTTTCAGTATTGTCTTGGACACAGAGAATGATATTTTTGCCCGTGCGCATTATTAGAAAAATCATTCAGATTGCCCAAACTGCAAGACGGGACTATTGGTCTGACTATGCGCGGCGTTTGAACTCGGCGCCAGTTTTCCTGCCACAGAAGCAGCGCTCGACGACCGAAGCAGCACCACATGGAATGTGTCACCACGAGAGTTGCAGCATTGCCTTGGACAGAGAATGATCATGTCGCCCGTGCACATTATTAGAGAAGTCATTCAGATTGCCCAAACTGTAAGGCGGGACTATTGGTCTGATTAACTCTACACGGTGTTTGAACTCGGCGTCATTTTTCCTGCCACAGAAGCAGCGGTCGACGACCGCGCTTTCTATCGCAGAAACCTTCTACCTGCTCCAACTGTCCCTGGCTTCCTGTGATTCAACCTCCTGTCAATTTAACGGTGAGCGAAAAGCGGAGTTTGGCATTGTGTCCACTTTTATAGGTGTGCACGCGCTTAAAGTTGATCATGGGGCCAAAAGCCCCGAGGAAGCGCTCAACAAACGGGTACATTCAGGTCACTGGCACCGGTTTGGCACTTGAATTAGCGCCTCAGAAACTTTAACGGTGAGTGAAAAGCGGAGTTTGGCATTGTGTACACTTTTATAGGCGCGCACGCGCTTAAAGTTGATCATGGGGCCAAAAGCCCCGAGGAAGTGCCGTTTGTTGAGCACTTCCAAAGGTCTGGACGCAGCGCTTCCAAAGCCTTGGGCCCAATCTCCCAAAAGCGGAGCTTAAAAGGCTTCAGACAGACACACGTAATTTTATACAGAGAGAGACTTACTTCCTATTTTGGCATCTCACTATATATACCATAGTCCAAATATTTGGCATGTCTCAGTTTTGCCCTACGCACAACTGAGACTTATATTCTCATTCAGGATCCTCGCTCGATCTCATACTGGAACTACCCTGATCTTCACAGGTTATGGGCCCAGCTACTAAGGACTTAGATGAATGCAAACCCACCCTTCCAGTACTCCGAGATGATTCAGCCAACTGGATTCACTATTCGGAGCACATAACGACTCATGCAAAGTCAAAAGGGTTGGGGCGACATCTCGCCGGTACTGCGAGGAAACCAGCAGAGCTCGCTCAGGACGTTGTTGGTGACTGGTTCATTGTTGGCAACAACACTCCATTAACCAACGAGGAGCTAGAAGCACACGAGAAAAAGTAGGACAACTACGAGACATAGGAGTCAAGAGTCAAAACTTCGGGACATCATCTACCAAACCATCAGAGTTACGTGTTTCGCCCAGGTCAAGAACGAAGCCACTGCATGCAATGTCTGGAATAAACTCGTTCAACTCAATGAGAAACAGGGTGACGTGGTTCAAATGAATGTACTCACCAAATTGCAACAAAATGCGGTGCGACGACAACGGCAACCTGCAAAAGCATCTTGTAAGGACCCTCTCAATCTAATATATCTGACTCTATATTTTTTCTCTCGATATCTTTCTATTTGTTAGAATCTCTGTACGAATATCTCCATTTTTAGAGCTTAGTTATGCCAGTGCATGATGGAAAACTAACTCTGTACTCTTAACTTCTGCCTCGCCTTTTCCTGGCCCGACTTGTCAAGACTCTCTGAGCGTAGGCCTTGGGAAACGGGCAATGTTTCTTTTCTATCTATCCCTCGATAGCCCCTAAGTGTCAGAGGCTCAATCACTCGGTGTTCCTAGTCTGAATCCGTTGGCACAGTCGTTGCTGTACTCCGAATTTCCGTGATCGCCGAATGACTACACGTGATATTCTCTGGGATTTTGAGCTCGTACGAGCTACAGACCGACCAATTACCTCCATTTCAACAACAAATCTATCTCGAAATGTACATAAAGCATTTATAAAACAAAATTTGAATTTATTTGAAGTACTTTTGACTTGACAGTGACCCTTCGAGGCTAAAAAACATTGTATCAGATACAATGAGGTCTAGAGCTGCTTGTATTTTCTCCAAAGACTCTCATAATTATTCAGTCACATATTAGACACGCCTAGAGGCAGTTTTATGGCTCTTGTGCGAAGGTGAGCGAAGCGAGCAATTCGTCCTAATTGGGAGCGTGGGAATATCACGTGTGGTCACGTTTCGATCACGAGAAATCGGAGTCCTCTAAGGGGGGTATGCTAACGAAATTAGACTCCATATAATATATTTATCGACTATCATAAATATTGTGGAGTCTGACTATGGGAGACTACGGTGTTCCGAGGTCCAACGCTGACTCCATCGAATATCGAGGAGTTAGAGAATTGAGTGATAGGTCAAGGAATATCCTTTTCCTACTTGCTTCTCGTTGCGAAGGACCATGTACCGGGGTCTCAACCACAAAGTCTAGCCGCTAGCTCGCCAGCATTTACGTCACTATATTCCGCTGTAAAGCCTTTAGGTATTTGTCCAGCCATTCCAACCCTCAATATCTAGAAAGATTACATGTGCGCTGGTCGACAAAATCGACATCGAGAGGAGTGATTTATGCGCAACAACATACGGTGGAAGTGGAGGCATCAGGGCGTTTGCGTGTCGCGAAGACCCGGCGATAGCGTTGGTGCTAAGTTCAAAGTCAGGGACAGAAATGGGTGAAGCTGAATTGCCTTACAATTTATGTGTCTCTGTGCATGGACGAACTGGAAATATTGTCGGTGGTGGGGGGAATTGACTGCTATATGCAGTCGGAGAGTACGCGGGGCTCTGCGGGGGCCGAACATTCGACGTGAACGGATGAGTTGGTCTGAGCAAGATATTGAATGAGCGGCTCCGATGGGCGTTGCATGCGTACGTTAACTGCCATTCGATTGGAGTTCCCGTCGTCCGGGGAAAGGTGTGCTTGGGGTGTTGGGTGTTTTCGGCACGATCATGGCTGGAATTGATATCAAATTAAGTCGCAAGTCGCGGTAGATCTGGCACCAGTGGAGGGTGTTGGATATCCACAACATCATGTTATACTAGTGAATTTCCCAGACAAAAAATGTACCGGTCTCGAGAAACGGGTCCTCTTGCGCGCTGCGGCACTGTGGGCAGCAAAATGTCGACACTAAGGCGAATATTATTAGAAGTGGTAAAAAGGGGGCGGAATAAACATGCATGTCGGTGGGCACCGGTGGGCTGATGCAATGTTAAAATGATACTGAAGTGGTGTAAGCTTATATCACTCTGAAGCCTTCGGGGAGTTTCGATTTGGCGGTGCCACGTCTGCGCTTTCGGGGCGAAGGGGAATAACACTGGATAACCTGTTAGATAAATCAATCGTCACAGGAGGGTAGTTACACGTCGGTGGCTGCTGCATGATGGTGGTACACGACCTCCGCTGGGCTGCAAATTAATGGTCAACATGCAAAGACTGAAGATACCCGTGTAATAAACATACTTGGATGCAGCATCGCTGTTGCGCTTGCGTTTCAGGCCCGAGCTGCTACTGACTATGGTGTCAGATTGTAACGCAAATATGACATGGAGTCTTACAGCAGGAGGGTATTAGCCAATGTTGCTGCCGCTGTTAGAGATGGGCACCATCCCCAGCTTGTTTGATCTGGGAAGAAAGTATATTTAACAATGTGCAACTTAGATCGAGGTTACAGTCAACGTACGGACTCCACTTGATAGCAGCATCGCCATCGTTGCGCTTCCACCCCGACTTATCGCTAGGGGTCTCAGCCAAGGAGGCGGTCCTGAAGATAACATTAGATCAGCTCGAAGAGCAAGCAGAGACGAGTGCAGTTCAAAGAAATTCGGTGATGGTGACTAGTGTCCTGCGCCGTCGTTGTGCCTGCGCTTGTATCATTGCTGGGGATCCTCGCGAAAAAGACAGTACTGCAAATAATGTCAGAACAAATCGGAAATCAAGTAGAGACACTTGCGGTTCAAAGACTTCCGGCGCTAGTGAGTAATGTTGCGCGGCTCCGGGAGTGTGAATAGAGAACTGGCATTGGTGAGAACAGTAAGATAATTAAATTGACGAGAGAAACATAAGTAATTACACTGGCACCGCTCCGGTAATCCACCACCCTTCAACGAATTGAGCCACTCGCGATCAGGGCGGGTGGGAGGAATAGCGCGACCGTTCCAAGAAGATGGTCTCCTTTGTGAGCGCCGCAAACGATTATCAGATGAACTGCAAAATAGACGCGCAAGGTACCCACCTCAACCGGCTGCCGACTTGTTTCTCAGATCGACGGCATAGCAACGGTCAGTGTTGAAGGGAGAGTACCCGGTGCAGGGACGCATAACTGTGCGCAGCACCAAGCAGATGAAGACAGGTGAAAGTTTGACATGAAGCTTAAGGGCAGGAGAGAACTCACTTGCCCCCTGTGTATCTCATCCATTCAACGACACCCGACGCCTGTGTTGCATCAGGGGCACGTACAGCGAGAATTGGAACGGTATCCCCTGCTTTGCAGTCAGAACGCATCGGTGCGCGCAAAGTCAAAACGGGAACGCACCGAGTCTGTGCGCCATCGTGTGTTTTCGTTAGGGTAGGCTGCATTGGCACCTATTGCGGGTTCCAGATGCTGGAAGGGAATAGATCGAGGAAAAAACGGGGGTGCATATCGCGTCAGCGGACGGAAAATTACACGGAGGAAACTGCGCACCGCAATATTACTTTTGAGAGCCAGAGCTACCCTTGTCGCGCTCAACATCAATTTATCGCGCAACTCGTCTGTAAGAAAGGGCATGCGCAATCTTGCGTGATGTACATAACGAACCGCGTTCCACGCACCTCGATCCCCGCTTATAGCTATTCACACCAGCAATTAATTACATTTCATAAGTACTGTATTTTTACATTCAATTCGACGGTCACGCGTCACAGGGGGGGTTGTCGACGAGGAATTTCGGTGTGGTGTCACGCGTCACAGGGGTAGTTGTCGAATTGCCCCAGGGTGACATGCCGCGAGGTTCGCCTGGATGTGCTGGTTTTGTGAAACTTCGCGTCGAAATTGTCGAAATTTGCGATTTTGTCACGCCAATTTTGGCCGCTGTCGAATTGTCGAATATGTTCCGGGTGTCACGCGTCACCCCCCCCTGTCGAATTGAACGAACAAATACAGTATCCACCGCCGAGATTATCAGCAAAGAAGCCTCAAGGTCAGTGAGTCGGCCACCGTCAAAGCTATGCATAGTTTTAGATGTCTTGCGACTGTTGACGACGCCAGATGACACCAAATTTGAGACGGGGCAAAATCCAGGCGCAGTTTGAAAGAAGGCTCATTCAGTGAGGAAGGAACGAGGGCTGGGAGAGCTCCGTAGAGATAAGTCGGGCAAGGTAGACAATTCGGCGGGGCTGAAGTTAAAAGCGTCACAAGAGAGTCATGCGAGATGTGCGACTGCGCATCGCGTCCGAGCGCCGGCTGAAATGGACGTGAAAAGTGCAAAAATAGGGTGCATACGTTTCCATAAGCGGAGGAGCTGAAAGTTACGGAGTTCGGAGCGTCCGGTGGAGAAATCGACGTGAGATGGTCGGGATTGTTCAGATCCAATGGACACAGCACACTGACGTGTGGCACACCGTGTTCAGACGCGGCACACTGCGATCATCTGCGGCACATTTCCCTCGAGTGCGGCACACGCTGTGTGGCATCTTGCACACACTTTTTGGGCAGTGCGGCACACCTTGATTTGAGTCGGCAACACCCGTCGATTTTTTCGTGAGGAGAATGCAAAGAGCCACAAGAAATTACGAAGCAAAAATAATATTGTAACGACATGCATGAAGTCAATTCTAAGACCAGGAAGAAAAATAGTTGAAGCTGGGAATGTATTGAGTAAGAATGGTGTTCGAACTAGAGCCATCAGAAATGGACGTACCTAGGCATTTGGCCTCTTGGGCTTCTTACGAATTCGAGAGGTATTAAGAACATTTAATGGGTCAACTTCGTCGCGAGTGCGCTTTTTTGAGACTTTATAGATCGGAATTTCAGGAGATGCAATGGTCGGGAGTTTGGGCGGTGATGAAGATGGTGGAGGAGAAGGGAGACAAGGCCATGGTTCAGATGAAGCAGCCAGTGGCGAAGCAGGCGCATCAGGCACGAATAGTGCAGCTGTATTCGAGATTCAATATAGTCTTGACGAGGAAAATTATAAAGCATACCAAATTCGGAATCAAAGGTAGACGTGGTGAGAGGAAGGTGATTGAATTGAGGCGTAGGCGCGTTAAACTGTTCAAGGAATAAAAAATAAAAACCAAAGTCAGTTAAATTCGCGGTGGTGTCATTGAACGTGGGTGCGGCATAGGAAAATGGAAACACATCGGCGGTACCATATGGGTAATCAAAGGGTGGTGTGGGACTATAGTCCATCATTGAGGGTACCGCGGCAGACGTCGAAGCTATAGGCTGCATGGAAAACTCCGTAAACATCCCTGTATTGGTCGCATGCGGCGCAGCGGACGTCGAAGCCATGGGCTGCACCAGAGACTCCATAAACATCCCTGTATCGGTCGCATGCGGCGGAGCTGGATCAGTCCCTGTAAACGACTTAGTATCATCGTAAATTTGAACCTATAAGGAATAAGACAATACCGATAATTTTGGTCTTGACGCGACCGCTGGAGTTAGCGGAAACGAAGACGGTGCGATGCGCGTTGGACTGGGTCGTGGAGCCTTTGCCGACCGCCGACTTCTGGGCTTTCAGCGCCTTGAGCTGCACTGATCCTCGTTTCTGTGAGTCCTGTAGGGCTTCAATTTCGGACTGGAGGCGATACCGTTCATCAGCTTGCTCATGAGATTCATGAGCCTTGCGCATCGTTGGGGACTGCCGTGTCGCGTTGCGGGCCACACGGTGGGATGACTCGTTCTGGGAATTAACGAGAATGCCGGTTTGAATGGACGTCTCGATTTCACGAACAACCCGCTCGTCAAGCTTACGGCCACTGAATGTACGAAATAAATAAATAGGATTATAGCATGGTGATAAAGAGCAAGTATGCACCTCTCTATCGCCTCAACCACCGACAGTTTTACACCTGTATTCAGGTTCGTCCAGTGGTGCTGCACCTCACCTGTATTAGTCGTTGCCGGTGTGTTGTCCCAATCCTCGGCGCTCATTGGGGATTGCGACTTGATCAGGCAAGGAAGGATCCACGGGCTCATCGCCTTGTGATCCCACCAATCTAGTGAAGATCAATAATGTGTACGAGGGAAGGGGAAAAAACACACACCTTGGATGTTCTTCACGCCAAGGCCTCGCACGAAGTTGGAGAAATGCTCGAGTTTTTCTGCCGAGTCAATGTACACAAAGTCCATCAAACGATCATAATCCTCTCTAGATACGAGCGACTTGAAGTCAATAACAGCGCTATTACCAATTTAGCAAGCGAGAACTGCGCAAAGAATAAATGGGTTTACCGTTTCGCATGAGTCGTGCAAAGCTTGATGATCTCTGGGGCAACTTGCTCCCCGGGCGTATCGTTGCTGAGCTGACTGTATTCGGGATCATTCATTTTGAGGAACGAACGAGCAGCACTGAGGACTTGGGCGGCTTCCATGTCAGAGTTCATGGCCAGAATATTACCCCCGGCGACGAAGCGCTTGAACGCGACTGGCTTTCCAGTCAATTGTAACTTGACTGACTGAAACTCGTCATAAAGACGTTCAAAAAATTCGGCACTCGCCCCATTAACGTAGGCCCGAGCGATAGTAACAGCTAAAATTCCCCTGAGATCAGTACTTTAGACGAATGGGATAAACACCGCTCACCGCACTCAAGGGCTTTGAGGAATATCACGACCTCCCACTCGTTGATCTTGCCTGCGACCCGCCTGAACGTTGTATTGGTCTCGAAGCTTGTAACTCCAGTGTCATCCAAGAGTTTCATGAGTGCCGATAGACACGTGAGAATCATGAGTCCACCATCTGGCATCGCGACGAGACGTTGGATGTAGCGCTCATCGATAGGCTTCTTCATGTCTTCCCAGAAGAGCTGGAACGCACCTAGTAAACATTTGACAGTCAAATCATGGCTCCCAGATTTAAGTATCACATACCTGCTGCATCTAGTCTCCCTAGTCAGACCATTAAAGAGTTTTTTTTTTTTTTTGAGGAGTGGAAAAAAACTCATTTAATGGTCTGATTTTAGGTGCGCACCTAAAGCCGTGAGTCCCTCTTCCGAAAAAGGAAATGCTCAAAAAGACAATTTTCTAATGAAGCCCAGGAGGACAGAGGCCTCAGTTGGTGGTCCACAGAGGACATATTTGCACCTTAGAAGTTATTTCCCCTTGAAAGTAGCTTTTGAACTGGAAAATTGAGTGAATGGCATACCTTTTTGTTGTATTTTTGCGCCACGAGAGAGTGGCTGTGCGACGATTCCCACGATATGCATGTTGAGAATTTTGTGTTTCCAGCGGAATGATGAAGAAATAAATTATTGCAAATATGCAGGATGAAGCTCTGGATGTCCCTCTAGTATTTCTGACAGTTTGCCGGACATATGGAAGCGTAGTACAGACAGTGCGACATGTACGGCGGAAGGGTGACTCACGGCTATTGATACACAACTAAATATAGACTATGCTGCATCGAGACCTGCAGGATACGCCTCCGTTTTGGCCTCACGCACCAGCTTTCGCTTGAGCCGATTGGAATGCAGAGCTGGTGCAAATTCACCAGGCGTCTTATCGTCCAGCAGAATTTGAGTGGACGGAGCTAGTACCGAAATTAATATCCGCTAAAATCGACGAAATAATGACATACCATTTTCGACCTTCGCGACAGTTGCACCGACGCATCCAGCGGCTTTGATACACTCCCGATACGATGCCTTGAGTTCGAAAGAGGCTTTTGCCAGCGCAGGCATTGGATGATTATGAGGTGTGTTCGTAGGATGCACAATAATCGCCTTTCGGATGCTCGGATCGACAGGAACAGAAATGGTCCTGGTGGCCTCGCATGGATGGTTGACAATAGCACTAGAAATTGGTTTTCCCACGACGATATGGGCATGTGCTGTACACATTTAGAAGCGTGTCAAGAGCAAAAGATTAAATTAAACAAACTCACGACAGTGCCTTTGCTTCAGACCTGTGTTCGGATGGACGAGGGCACTGCAGGGTGCAGTATCCTTCGAGCTGTCAGCAGCCACTGCATCACCAGAAAAAGCCGCAATAAAAAGAGTTTCGTCGACGTCGTCCAGGATGCTCCATGTACGGTGCTTCTTAAAATCTTTTCTCCAGCCGGTACACGCGATCCAAAAACTGTGACCACGCAACATCTATACGGCAGTGTAAGCAGTAGAATTAGGAATGGTGGATGGATGATAAAAAACCTGTTTCTTGGGTTGTAAGAATGGTTTGCCGCTGCACTTGATCCCCTTATCATCGATCTCGCAGCATTTCTGCTTCTTGATGACATCAATAAATCTTATAAGTACAGTAAAGATCAGGGACTGACAATGCTGACGAGAGGAATCAGACGTACTCCGCGATTTTTTGCTCCGCCGTGGTTCCTTCCTCTCGGCGAGTCTGGCGCTGGGCAGCGAAGACGGCATCTCGTGAAGCCGGATCTAAATCATGGCGGACCACTTTGAGGAGCCGAGGATCAACCCGCTCACACACGAAAGCCCCTGCAATATAATTAACCTGTGAAGAAGGATGGCAGACGTGTCTGAGTCTTGTACCTTTGCATGCGAGATGTGATCGACGACAAAGAATCGGGTCCCCTGGTCCAAATGTGACCCAGACTTTCGAGTCGCCGGTACCCGTGTTGCCTTTCCAGGAGTCGTTGTCCTGGATGGATATTAACTGCAGAGAACAATGAAAAAACTCTCGTGCGTACTTTGTTTTTTATCAGTGCGTCTACAGTGTAAAGATCACCACATTTGTCGGTAATGGCAAACCTGGGATCATCCACATCAATCAAGAACGCAGTCGCCATTTTAGGGATGGGGTAAATGGAGGCAAGCTCGTCGGGGTATTCAACACGCTCAACGGTGACTTCTTTCGTAACGCGGAACTCCCCGATGTGCACCTGAGACGTTATTTGCTGATCTTGCCAAATTGTGTCTGATTTTTGAAGATCTATTAACATGTCGGGTTCGTCTGCCAAAGAGCAGCCGTCGACGTCTTGCGCGATGGATCAGATCATTTTTGGCGACACGAACCCGTGAGCTTACCGTAAGATGTGTCGCTCGGGATATCAGATGGTGGGAGTGGCGAGGATTCACGGGTAACTGAGCAATCATTCAAATGAGGAATTCCACGGCCAATTTGGTCACTTACCGGTCGCCTGCCGCTCCGGATCCGCACCCTGATACGCAGTAACAGAGTTGTCCGCTTCCGATTCCACCTCCGAGTCAGAAAGAATCTCCACCACCTCACGCTCCCCCTCCTTGAGGAGTCTAGTCTTGACTGGTGCCTTGTCGTGTTCTGCGGTCAAACGACGCGTCGCAGACGTGTCATTCTCGAGTTTGAAGCGTGTGGGAGGTGATTCGGGAGGTGGGGAATGCACATCGCCACGCTTGAGAAAGTTGCGGAGCTGGACCGGGTCGATCCAGTCATGGGTGATAAAGAGATGCGCGTTGGCCGTGACATATGTCGATTTATAGATCTGGAAGGCGTGTTGGACGCGTCAAAAAAAAAACCGCGGTACTGTCAGAGCGTGAGAGGCCACGTACCGAGCTTCGAAATGCCGTGAAGACGCCTGTGGGAAGGCTTTCAATCAATCGCTGGTCTTCAAGAGTATGTTTTGAAGACATTGCGACGCGTTTTTGGGGCTGTATTTCGGGATCGGATTTCGGGCAGTAGTGCGGAAGGTGGTGGTAGAGAAGAGAGAGGTGAACAAATATTTGGTCTGCGGCGCTCGCGATGCGTGCCACGCTTCCGTTGAAACACCGGATGATGCGGCACATGTGCCGCATACGAACACAGTGTGCCGCACTTAGAGTGTGTGTGTACATTACATCTGATACATCCTCTGAGATGGTGGAGGTCGGAAGCAGAAGACGACGCACCACGTGGCCGCCGGCGCGGTATCGATGATGGCCGGCGACGCGGTTTTCTTCTGCTCTTCCGCTGCGCTTCTCAATGACTCTCTCGAACGCGTTTCTGCCGCAGTCTGCGTAGGCGCTGGGTCTATCCTCGGCACGAGTTAAGCCCTGGCTGAAGACCGGACACCGACAAAGGAATACTTGAGCTCACGGACCCGCCTACGATACTCGAATCTTGTGCCATTCCCGTGGACAGTCTCCCTCCAAGACTCTCGTGCCGGCCGATGCGATGTCTCTATCGCCATGACATGCGGGTTAACGGGGTGCACGGATACTCCACCAATTACTTGAGGTGTGGGGCCGCGGTGGTGCCCGGCAGGAACTTCGTACTTATGAGTTTTTTATGTAGTATGTTTGCCATTCTACATAATCACTTCTTGAGTGCCCCAGTAACAAGGCCTGTTGTTTTCAGAGTAAGAGTCTAGCAGGCTTGCCATTCCAACGGCCCTCTCTTCTTCCGAGATCATTCGCTCCAGGACGGGGGTGGGAAGAATGAACAAGGGGAGATGAAGATAAGTTACGTTCAGGGCCAAATTATATTAAGTTAGCCATTACAATATTTCGGAATACCCACCCTCACCATCCGATGTGCATGGATAATTTGCAGTTAATTGTACAGTGTGTGAAGATAAAGCTTCAATAATCCACATAACACCATACAGACACTTTCTCAGATACATAGAACTGACCGTATGCCAACAGCCCTGTTAGCAAGAATCCATCTGCATCTAGGATGGGCAACATTGTTGAAATGGGTTTCGCACTGGTTGCATTTAAGATGCAGCACAGGAAAGACGGGAAATGTATATGTGAAAGCTCATACTCAGGACATCAATGCTGTTGGATCCAAGTTTGACGAAGGTGAGTGAGCGAATTAAGCGGTGCTATTTATACTTACCATGTGCAGCAGCTCACATTGCACAAGTGCAGTGGCGACATCGAATGTCAATAAACGTAAAGTGTCGGTGCACAATGCGACACCTATGCAGTACAGAGTGAAGGAGGATGTCAGCGATGACGAGGATTTCGAAGGGGCACAGGAGCGATTCTGCTGTCTGAGGTTGGACGAACTAGATGAAGCCATGAACGAGATGTACATAGTTTCATGCCCTCGTTATCTACTTGGCTACGATATAAAGAAGCTGGGATATCTATTTACAGAATATGTAAAGAGAACAAGAACAAAAAAAATAGTTAAGTCAGCAGGAGTCAGGCCAATGAATTATAAGCTCATACTGAACCACAAAGTGAACATCCCTTTCTTAATCATCCATGACTAAATTTGTAAAAACGCGAAAGTTTTGCGCGCTGTCACGTGCAGTTTTTGATTGTGATGCCGACCAATGCCGGAACTGCCGGGATAGAATCAGGTCGAAAACTGGTCACATATTGGATTCCAGGTGTTTGAAAGAGCTTTAAATGTGCATTTTACATTCTCTACATGAAGGGTGCTCCCAAAAACAAAGTTTAAACATCTCCGAACACCTCGGCAGCATTCGGCATAATGCACATGACAGCGCGCAAAACTTTTGCGTTTTCACAAATTTAAGCAAACGGCTGTACCATGCAATACGAGGAGTCATGGAGTTGGCTAAAAATAAAATGACAATAACAGATATATGAAGAACACAATGAATATGAGTGAGAAATAAAGGATTTTTTTAAAATGTGGATGTGGGGAGTCGAACAGGCAACCTCCAGATTTCGTTGGGGGGGTACCGCCACTAATATATCACAAAATCTGTAGTGAAAGTTTTTAAAAAGGCTTCAACACAGCCACTATTTTACCAGGCACGAAAAATGGAACAAGGATGAGGTCGCGAAATCCTCATATCGGTTTGTTAAATGGACGATCACTTATTACATAAGTACTCGTAACTGTGCCTTTCTATGTCTCCAACGTTTTGAGCCTGTTCTCCGCTCTTGGCAGCCCCCTTCCTTAATGCACATGGACTCTCGCACCGCTGAATCGCTTTCACTCTCCTACCAGTCCATTTTCTCAAGTCCCATGTTGACGTTCTTCTGCTGGCATTGACTGCGCGTGCTCGTCCCTACCGCCTGTTCCCTTCTGAAATTGCTCCTGCATACAACCTTCTCTATGCACGTTCAGTACTATACTCCTGAATCCGCATTAGTGCTGATGGTTGACCTGTTCCCACTCGCCCTAGGTAAGCGGCGTCTGTATTCCCTCCCCTTTACCGATTTTCCTTCTCTGTCCATGCATCACGTACTGTTTTGTACCCTGCGACACGACACTTCTTTGACCACGGTGCGAATCCTGCGCAGACTGGCTCACTCCTCTTGCCTCTCCGTCCCATCTTGCAACGCGGATTGCAGTTGACGGTACGTGCTCCGTCCATGACCTCACTTCCTCTTTAATAATCCCTCCTTCAATATCCGCATTCTCATTTCCGAACACTCTGTTGATGATCATTCTTTCACAGCCGCTTTTCAAAATCGAGTCCGAGAATTTAGCCTGCTGTTGGGTGTGGATACTTGGAAGATGCGACGACAGCACGGAGGAATTGGGAAGAATCCTTTACATCAAAAATTTCTTTCTCTGCATTCATTTCTTGCATGCAATTTGGGGTTGAGTGACACTCATTTGGCTGTGACACTACTATGTTTCGACCGCAGTTCACGATCCAACCCGTGGTGGAAATACCGCGAAGACTGAATCACACATCTTCGCTGTCAGCCACATCTCCTCTTGCCCTGCGCGTCATCATGGTTTCATGCTGTACGTGCCCTCCTCGTCCTTAATCCATTCCCGCCCTCCGTTTTTCTCCATACAGAAATCCCTCGTCACTGACGATTCTCCTCCAGCGACCTTTCAGCATCGATATCCCCGACTTTAGCCTGCCTTTGGGCAGTGACCATGATATGTGTCTTCATTTATTTTCTGAAATCTGATCCTCTAGCAGGCATCTTCGGCGCACTTCCACGCCGTATGAGCGCGATACGGCATCAACTTCGGGGATCCGTACTGTCACTGGGAACATATACTGTCAGTGCGTTTTCACTGCACGCGGATTCTCGCAACTTCTTGTCTATTCCCTCCGGTGCTCGTTTTCACGGATAGAATGGCGAGATCAACGCATAGATCCCATCGCCTCTCAGGTAAGGGTCCTGCATGTACTCCGCGGCGCACATTCTCGCCATCCTCCTGCATTTTTGCAGTTGGGCTCGACTCAGTCTCACACGGTTAACAAGGAGCTTACGAGAGGTGCCCAGCTATAATTCCATTCATCGAGGGCCTACTTACAACAGGGCGGGATGTTGTAACAGGAATAATACTAGAGCCATCGTAGATTGCAGAGTCTCCTTGACACTGTACACCTCACTCTCCGCGGCCCACACCGCTCTTGTAATCTATAACATCAAACATTCCTGTGTTCTCTGTATCCCTCTGTTATTTCAAAGCCTTAAGGATCGCTTCGCCGACAAATTTGGCACTGTTTGGGTTCTGTCCTGTGATAAGATGCCCGTCAACGACGACCTTGACCTACATCCTTGTTAGTCGGCGACATGCATCAAATTATTGTTGGACTTGCATCCCAGAGCTCATCAGCTTTCTCGAACTTTGCGCCGAGGCTGTTAAGCTTGTCTTCGAGGAGGAACGGAACATCCTGATCCGAGCTCCATCCACTTACTTCTAAATCTCATCTCGTACGCACTTTGACTTTGTCGATCTGTGTTTCCTCCGCATTGGTGAAGCCTGTGGCGCTTCTACCTGCGAAAATTGATTTACCTTCGGCATCGGTAACTCCTACAAGTGCGGCCGGTCCATGGCAGACCACGGAAGTGACCTTTCCAGCTTGGAAGAACTGGTTGGCTGTCAAAAACGAGTTCCCAGGTTCAACGCAAAGAATACATGCCTCCGACGCCAACTTGATGTTGATTGGGTCAACAGCGAGGTCAATTGGAGGGCCGTGACTTTTTGAGGTTTTTCAGTTCGCAGTTGGGTGAGTTAAGACGATATTTACCCCCCAACATAGAATATCGCATCATAATCTTTCGAGCTAACTACGGATAGTTTTTTAGCAGAAGCCAACTTGCGCTGGACTTCCTCATCAGCTAAAAACTTGGTGCGTTCGGCATCGGACGCAAAAAGCTATATAGAAGCCCTTAAACTCCGCTTTACTGCGTTAATTTTGCTCACCTTGACGCTCGTCGGATCGATTGGAGGATTCGCCCCGGCGGGACTGGCAAAGTCGATGGTCGTATGTGGGGCCAGAATATAGTAAGGGTGAGCAGCCTTGGATAGGTAACTCATTGTACAACGCGTCAGATATCATCTCTGTCGAGGGAAAATAGATATACCATCCCTGTAGAAATTCGTGGTAAATAACAATTCAATTTCAAAGGTCCGATATAGTGCACGGTGTGAGCGCCGGTCAAAGTCTTCGCGGAAGTTAAAACAAAGAGGATAGAAGGCATGGGAGTGGGAAAAGATTCTGAAGAAAGACTCTGCGTTGGTCAGCTTTGTAGTTCTTTTCGAACTGAGTCATGGAGTAGCCGTTGGCTGAGCAAGCATCAAAGCTTGGTCAATCATGGGAAATGGATCTGTAATGTAAGGGTGCACCGGCATTCAAAGACTGATCTAGGGTCGATTTTTCTTTCGAGACCTCGGCATCGGACTCATTACATCAGGAAAAAAGTGGCTGACTACCTGGCACAATATAGCCAGAATAGCCAGCATAGCAAACTAGCTAGGTCCCCGGTCTGTAGCGACAAATAGCTCCAAACATCAGCTATCCTATACATGAAAGCACGATGAGCACAGCCTTTGACAGAAAGTGATGTGGAAATTCACATGATGTTGTCGAGATGTTGCTGCCGGCTGTCGAGATGTTGCCGCCGGGTCCCACGACTCGGAATTAGCCGTGTGCGGGCGAACCCCCGAACTCGCAATCCGCCGTGTCTGCGCGGAACTGAGAATCCACGGGGTTTGGGGCGAAGAGCTGTGGACCCGCCGTAGGAACGGACCGAGCGCAGCGAGCGTCCGTGCCGAAGGCAGGGTCCTAAAGCTTGTAGGATACTATAGAGGTGCCTATAGCCAGACATGTGATTAAAAACCCTTGTAGTTGAGTAGAATCGTACCGCTCCCTAGCACTCTGTAGTACTACGTATTCGACTTCGGATTTACGCAAAGAATGGGAAAAAAACATATATTAGATGGATAGATATAATAGATACAAGCGCTCGGGGGACCGCGGAGCCGTCCCCCTCCCCCTTTACTGATCATAGAAATTGAGAGGTGTAGGAACCATGGATTCAAGTTCACGGGTCCATATTGCCTACATACGTCCCTATTTGTTAGCTGCTTTTATTATCTCAGCCTCATTCTTTTTGGATTTTCAGCATGTTTCTGGCTGCTGCATGTATAGTCTCCATGTTAAGAGTGCGCTGGGTCGTTTCATTCAGCACTTTGCCTGAATGTGTTGATTGATAATCAAGCATGGTACATGTAAGTGAAAGTTGAATAAATAATGGTAGATCTTGGCAAGTGGTCCTGGAGAGCTAAGTTGGCTGATTGGATCGGTTTTAAAAGGATTCCGAAGAACTGACAGGCATAATTTTATATAAAGATGCATATTATGTCGGAAGTTGGGGTCATCAGCAAACCTGGGCAGCGACTGCATTTTGTAGCTCTGAATGTGGACCGAAGAAGGCATTATCTGGATCTTCTGGTCTTTGTCAGTTCACAGTCAAGTTCATAATTTTCTCCCAAGCACACATCCTTCAAAGCAAGGGCGAAATTTATGAAATAAAATGCAAGTAAATTCATAAGTGTTGGGATTGATGATTGAAAACAGGGTAGTTTTATAAAAAGAGCATAAACAGCATCAAAATCTTGAAGTAGGAAAGACACATATGGAGGAATGCAATGTTTTTTTCTGTGGGAATTGTGGCGGTGAGTCATGGATTCGACTTCACAATTGACCTTGGCAATAGCAGAAAAAAAGACGCGACGGTCATGTGGCAATTCGGACGCTATGTGTCGGGAGCTTTCTGATGGACCAAAAATGGAGTTTTACTTGGGCGCTAGGAGAATCCTCGGGAACCCATGACTCGAGTCTATTTGAAGGAGAAGTGATGGAAGGAGTTTGTGCGGGAGCGGCGAGTTCCGCCGAATGGGAGCCGACGTTGAGGTCCACTTAGCTGAAAGTCTGAAAGTCCATCATTGTCCTATTTCCCGGACTTTTATGAGGAGGAGGAAAACCCTTAAAGACGGTGATACCAAGAAGTTGAACTTGAGGTGGCATACTTGCTGAGATTCAGCATGGGAATAAATAAGCTGACTTTAGGGTAGGTCTCGGCAAGTTGATCCGAGCCATATCCGAGTGCGGAGTTGGCGGAGTTTAAAGGCTTCAGACGGACAGAGTGCTTAATTTTATAAAGAGGGTGACATAAAAGGATACAATAGGTCCGCTATGGGCCATTCTCGCGTTCTCCTCATCGTCACCATACTCTTAAATTGCTGCCTTGAGTGCCGTGGTCGAGAGGCTCGACAGGTAAGGGGATGAGCCTGAGTGGACGCTGGAAAGAGGTGGCAGGATCAGAAGAATGAAGGAAAACGGTAAAAACGGAATATGACATACGAGAACAACCATAGGCCCTACTTGTAAGCACGGCGAGCCGACAACGTGCCGGCGTCAGCTACGCGTGCACTGGCAGTACGTTAGTATCACACCGAATGCAGAATTGTGGACGACGTACCTCAATACCGTCAAGATACGGAGACGGGAAGTGCGGGATCATCCTGCCGACGGGGGCGACCGAGCCGGGCCCTATAGTAACTTTAGCAGAGTGCGATATAGATCGCAGGTAAGCTGGGGGCTGTTATGTCGCGAGGGGTACACCAATGCAAAAACAAGACTCACTAGGCGTCTACCCTTGCGTGTCCGCGGATTTTCCTGATGTAATTACGTACTGAGCGTCCCCAATAGGAAATTCCCCACGGGTTTTAGTTTCCAGAGGGCCAAAAATATAGTGGATGAGTAAGATGTGGGCTTGGATGTGGCTAGGCAACAAATATAGGTGTTTGTCGACCATCCCGGCACTTCAAGAAATATTTTTAGGTTCACATCCAAGATCTCACCGCGCCCACAAACAAGGACAATTTACCGCCCTTATTTGGCAAGCCCGGTGTAAGTCATCGAGCTAATTATGTTTAAGCTGCATAAAGCCTCGGGACAGCTAGAACACTCCCAAGAAGCAGGAAGCTAGTGGGTCATAGCAAGGCTATCTAATTCAAAAAATGGGGGTCTCAAACTTTTTTCCGGGCCTGACGGCCGGGCTAACCGTCTCTAGGTCGCCGGTTAAAATGCCGGTGCACCCTTGATAATATCGTCGGGATGAGTGACGCACCCCGAAAATGAATAAGCAAGTTGTAGAGGATATTCATATGGCCCTCCAGGCATCCCTGGTGCATATATATGATGTCCGATACGAAAGTAGAGATATCAGGTTGGAAGAATAGAAAGGGATGGCAAAGAGAAATGTGCGCCACGCGCGCGAGGCGTGCAGAAGCGAAAGCTCCCTCCCTGTGGTTTCAAAACCCGCTGCCCGCAAAGGGGGACCCTGCACCTCCAGCTGGAAGGTGCCCGCCTGGTGCACCGCCGCCAGATGAAATGGGCTGTCGGCGGAAAAATGAGACGGCGTTTGGCGCGGACGCCGACGGCGTTTCCGTGGACGGTGAGCACGGGTAATGAGGGACTTGGCTCGGGTGGAGATCGTCGGACAAAGAGGTTGCTGCAAAGGGAAAAAGAGGTCAGTAACAAGGATCATTTGATCACGGCAAAAGAAAAGGACGACGTGGAACACGAGAAGAGAGCTCAGCGACGAGGGAAGGGGTGACGGGGACAACGGGGAGAATCATCTACATCCCAGCAAAAAATAACGGCGAGATAGAAAAGTCGAAAAAATAATCGTCGCAAAGCACAGCCACATCCCGACGACGGTGAACAGCTCCAGGACGACGAGGAGCCAAGAGCACCCCAGAATCACGCGGGTGGTGCATGGAGGTATCGACCTCGTGTTAATATAGTCCGCGGGAAGATAGACGCAATAGCAATGAAACACGAAGTGAAATGCGAGCTGCGTCGCCCGTCGGCATATAGACATGTACACCGACTCATTCGTCCGACGTCCATCCAGCGAGCGACGGAGAACGACAGGGGAGCACGGGGTATAAAGCGCGTACGGGGGAGAGTGGAGAAACGAAAGCTCCTGGAAGCGGGAATGCATGTCTCGCGAAAAGGCGAGACAGTCAAAGTGCCACTCCTCTCGCAGCCGGATCAGAATTCCAGCCAGCGAGACCGTCGACATCTGCGAGCTGCACATGAAGAAGTGCAGCATGCGGAGCATCCAGCGAGACGATACCCGCACCCGCAGCCACATATGTATCTGAGGGAGATTCACAAGACCCCCCGCGCGAGACAAAATTGAATGTCAAAGACGTGCAAAACAACAAGAGGGGGGCAAGGGTACAAAGCCCAGACGGGACGCTCGCGCAGCGGGTAGAGCACGTCAAAGAAGGCTGGGGCGACGTCCGCGCATCCACAGGCATGCGCGGGATCGCAACGCACGACCTCCGCGTCCGCCCCGCAAAACAACATCCCTCCCACCTAGGGAAATACCCACTCCGCAGAACCTCTCGCACCGAAACATGCAAGAGAGAACCCCCTAAATTCCGCATCCCACAATCGAAGAAACAAGGAACGAAAAGACAGGCAAAAGATCGCCACTCACCCACGAAACAACTGCTCACTTCCACCGCAGTGTGTGGCTCTGGCCGGCGTGAGCAGCGGAGCCGCCGAGAAAGGACTGGTGGTGCAGTGGTTCTTGAGGACAGAACGTGCGTCGTAGTCCTCGTACTGTTGCGCTTGGGCTTCTGGGCGCGCCTTCATGCGCAGCGCCGCAATGCTCGTGCTGTGGTGCTGCGCGGATGGGTACGAGACGGACAGTGCCCTATGTGCGTATGTCCACGCCCGACGTAGGATGTCTCCAAAGACGGGATCTACCCTCCCGCCCCGTGTACGAGCGCACATCCCCCTTGGCGTCTCTGCGCCTAGGCGCGGAGGCGGGCGCGCTCGCGACTACTACTCCGCATCCGGGGTCGGTGGGGCGGTAGAATGCAGAGAGGGGTGTATGCGCGAGATGAGACAGCGGAGCTGTTATCCGCAGGTCGTGGTCCACGCCGCACGGGACGCGCCAGCATGGAGCGCCACGAGCCCGGAGGTGGGCTGTGGCGTGGGCGGGGGTATGAGGGGGCTCGTTTCCAGGCGTATGGGAGTAGGATGTGTTCTGCGAAGTTGCGGCTTTTGTCTGCACGCGGGATGGGACGGTGGCAAAATTGACAGATGGGTGTCTGTCTGGGTTACGAGACGAGAAGATAAGACGGCGTACGATAACCATTGAATTGGATCAGAAGTCTAGGACTGCGTGCCCACTCGGAGCTAAGGGCAGCTCGACCGGTGAATGAGCGCGTAGTTGCCTGCTTGAGCCTTGAGCACTTGAAGGAGACCTGCCGTGAGTCAGAAGGTAGACCTGCCATGGGCGTCGGAGATGAGGTTGATTGATGTGATTGATTTGACAGCCTGCGATCCCGTAAACGACTCTAGCTCCGGTTTAAGTCGACACTGTCAAGATTGACCACCAACCACCCTTGGCTTGGGTTTCAGCTGCCCTCGATGGCGAGACTTCACCTGCAGACAAATTCTTATAATCCCTAGCATTCCATTCCGTAGCGCCGTTTATGCCCACATTACTCTCGCGCGCTCAAAGCGTGGGGGTTACCGGGACTGGAAAGCAGAAATTCAAAATATGAACGTCCAGTGCACAGACTGGGAAAATTGAATAGGCGCCGCAGGATAGGTCATTTCGCGTTTAATTTTACACTGTTGACCGCATTGTCATTTTGTGCATCGGGACTGTTCGGAAGCAATTTATTTAAATCCAGGGAGATTTTGAGGGAGATTTTGAGGGAATCGTTTCCCAGTTCAGACTGGCGGTAGTGAAGATATTCTGCTCGTCATCAAAAATATCGTGATATAATGCAGGGTACTTGGCAGGATCCAAGTGTTATGATACAGCGTCGTAAACTAATGAGGAGATCATCTTGAAAGCAGGGCAAAGAAATACAGTATATAAGTGCCATGTCATAGGCGATATCCGGAGGAGAATCACAGCAGGGTCCTCAGCAGTAGCACAAGCGCCGCCCCGACACTCGGCGCAGCATGGACACGCGCCCCATCCACGAGCGGCACCCCATTTCCGATGGTTGAATTCAAGCAACTGTGCAGAGTCATATCGGCAGTGGCGTGTGGGCGGTAGAATTCTCCGGCGCACAGACTGCGGTATTGTTATATCCGTCGAGGCTGAGTACGACGCTGCTCGCGCGGTAGTACTGTATTACCTGTTCGGGCTTCGGCCCGTTCGCGTTGAACGGCATTGGCACGGTCGCGCTGATGTTCGCCGAGGTGAGGGAGGAGGAGCAGTCGGTGACCATGAGCGCGGTGACGGTGGGGTTGTCCGCGATGAGTCGGAAGGTCGTGCCCGCCGTGGAGTTGGATAGGAAGGCGGCGCTGGCCGTACTGATAGAGGCGTGGGTAAATTAGTGTAGGGGGGAAAGAGGATAGCCTCAGCGTACTTCGTCTGTATTGCGGTATGTGATGTTATGGCCCACTCCAAGCGCATGCGCCGGTGTCAAAGTCACAGCCGCTATCGCCAGGCCCGGGTTGAGGCTGTGATCGTGCGTCTGCTGCTACTCGTACATGAGATACCGTGAATTGAGCACAGGGTGAATGGACTGCGCGCGGAAGAAATACATTCGGACCAATGAATATATGACAAGGAGACACACCTTTATGGTCACAGGCAAGCCGTTATCTGCTAGTATGTGCGAGGCGCACTCGGAGCCGCGGTAGGCCTCGCGCTTTTCCTGTAGATGTGGTCAGCTCACATATCCAGCGCTGTCGATTCATACGGTGTTGGTTACCCACTGGAAATCCGACGCAAAGAGCGCGATGGCAGGTATATTTCCCTACACACGCACATGCTTGGTTAGTGTTCGAGAAGAATCGAGGTGACAGGGAAAGGACGTACCCATGCTCGCTTCAGGATATCGGGGGGGACCAAGTAGGTTCGCCGGCGTGATGAATCGAGGCGACGGGGAATTTGAACTCATTTGAAAGCTATGTTTATATATGATTAGCAGTGTAGAACTTACATTGAACGGTACACGGACAAGGGCGTCCAAATCCACCGCCTGCGTACAAGGTATGAATATCTCATGCAGAAAACGATTCAAAAATTGTGCACCTCATAGCAATGCACCGACAGCTACAGCGATTCACTGAGTATCACGAATCAAAATGATGTCAAGATGACGTATGTACCTTAACTCTACCGCGCAAGATATCGACGAGGGCCTCCACTTGAAGATCCTCGGGAAACTCGGTGATTCCATCCCACGCGCCCGCCTCTGCACACGCGCAAAATGCGTCCTGGGCGTCGCGAATCTTGCGCGCCTCGACGTAGGCGCTGCAGAAGCTCCACGCCGCATCCATGCGCGACTGGCCATACAGCTGGTCTGGATTCTCGCCTGCCAGCGAGCATAATCACCCAGTGAAAAAAAAAAAACACCGTTTAAGCAGACGCACCGCAAGCTTGCCTTGAAATTAGCGCGAATCAGCAAGCGGAAGAGGAGGTAGAAGTAGCGACATGAGATCGCGTCGCGAGGGCGAGATCGAGACGTGCATCAGGAAAATCCAAAGTTGCCCCATAGCACCATATAGCGCACCAGAGCCCTATATAGTGGCCATAGCTGATATAGCAAACTGACCAACCTCAGAGAAACGTGGGACCCTGGACTGAACTTCATAGCCCACCATAGCCCACCATAGCTCACCATAGTCACAGTGTTTTCTATGATAGTGGTCACAGTCAGAGGTCAAAAAAAAATTGGGATGTGGCAATTGTAAGGTCATAATGTATTGTTCTCTTGTTGCATTACTAGGATAATGGGGTGCAAAGTCAAGGTTACAGAGAAGCTAACTAACATTAAGCAAGGGTAAGTATATTTAAAGGCGACCACCTTGGGGAGTTGAACTCAGGACCTCGCGAGTACAGCTAAAATTTGAGAAGCGACAAAATAACCACTAGACTAAGGAGACATTGAGATATATGGAATCAAAGTCATATTAGTAGGGTCAGCACTGACCTACCACCTCCCTCTGTCTTTGCCTTCACTTTGTGGTAACTTACTACATATAATGTGAAGTGGTAGTGGCTAGGCCATAACTTTGCGACTAGCTAAAAATAAACCCCAAACCAAAATTGTAGAGCTCGAAATGCTTAACAAAAGTTGTCAAGGGACAGATTTTGCCTAAGGGGTTTGTCCTGCTGCAAACCATAAAATGAATTCCCAGAAGGTTCCATCTGGTAGCAAGGAAGATCTGATCCAGATAACCATTCGTGACAGCCATAAGTTTACTTGCCATTGTGTTACCTAACTTTCCGCTATTTATACTAGTGAAATCTTATAGATGACCATAGCACCATAGAGTCAATTGGTTCAGCTCTATAGACCATCATAGCTCACTATAGCATCATATAGCCAATCAGGTCAGTTATATAGCTCACCATAGCTCACCATAGCATCATATAGCCAATCAGGTCAGTTATATAGCTCGCCATAGCTCGCCATAGCCCCAGAGAGCCCATGATAGCCACCTATGTGTCTCTCAGAGCATTTCAGATTTTCCTGATGTGGCGGCACGCGCACGATAGGATGGCAAGTCTGTAGGTGACCCGGCATCGTGCGAGAGCGCGTAGTCGGCGTTGGCGTCAGTCTGCGGACTGCTCGCAGCGGCACCAGAGGATGGCGTGCGTGGGAGGCCTGTGCTGGGTCGGCGTCGGCGAGCAGCGGGAACATATTGACGCATCGTTAGAGGCGCGGTCCGAGTGCGGTGGCAGAATTAGCTCGAATTGGGTACAGCACACTAGGAGAATGGAAATGAGTATGAGGAGTGGATGGAATCCAGGTTTGAAGTCAAGGGATGCCATGCACCGCGTTCGAGTGCTGCACAGGGGCACTCCCATATATCGAGCGGATACGCTCCCTGCACGACGAACCTCGGACCAAGGAGGGCGTCGCCTGCGTACGGCAGACGGCACGGGCTAAGCGCTCGGCGGCGGGCGTCCATCTGCGAAGCAGGTAGGACTGACGGCGCATCCTGCGTCCGACACGAGAGCCTGCTGCATGTACATGGCGTCGAGATCGAGAGATAGGCGGCGTCGACGTCGAAAGCGAAATCAAGGGAGGGGGACATGGAGGGGTTGACGGCAGCACGGCGTAGTGAATGGCGTGAGTCAGAATGACGGCATCACAGCCACTTGATTGACAGCGGACTCGCCCTTTTCCGAGTCTTTACGTCCGATTACGTACGTTCCACTCTAGCTCGCACACCATCTGTGCCTCATGGCGCGCTGGACAACAAATCTTGCTCGGCCCTCATTATCGGCGCTTAATGCTCAGCGCTTCCATCATCGCGAAGCTGTTTAGATTTTATCTGCGTCGTCTCAGAATCTCGAGCTGTGGTGTCCAGGCTCCTACGTAGCAGGTTACAGGTATTTTTATCCCTCTCCGAACCCAATGCCTCATCGGCATTACAATACAGCATCTTAAATTAACTCCGATGCCGAATTGCCGAGCGCGAAATGAAAACGTCACTGTCAGACAGCTATACAGCATCTTAACTTCGATACCGAATTGGCGAGCACGAATGAAAACACCGCCGTCAGACAGCTGTACCGCTGTGTGAGTAAAGCAAAACCTTAGACGGTGATGCAGGCGCACACACGCATGCATAATGTTCCGGAACACACCACCGGAGCGAGGTTCGCTGATGTTGGCGTCGGGAGAAGTCTATTTTCACAGAGGTTTCGAATGCAAGAGTTACCTTCCCACCGCACCATGTCCTCGGGGGTGCGGGATAGGCGCCGATGGAAGCGCTGGGAGCGACGCCATCGGACATGTACGTTGCATTGCCAATTCGGGGCATGTTTTCAACGTGGCAGATACCGATATGGCAGGATCTATCTTAAGACGGTGGCTCAAAGGTAATGAATCCGGAGCGATCCGGTATCGATGGTCCCATGCCTTTACAGCACCTTGCAGCCACGTTGATGCGGCAGGGACGTCTGACATATATAAGATCGACTTCCTGGCCTTCAAACTTCTCGACCTTTCCCCTCGCAATCATGCCCGAGTTGAAAACAGTGTGAGTATCCCCGATCTCCTCTCGAGACTGTTGATTCAATTCATATCCTTTGATTAGCATTAAGCTTCACAGTAAGGACCTGTCTATGTTGATGCTGCCAAACCATACTTAGTCCTTTCTTACAGGTATCCATGTCACGTCCTTAACTAACCCCCATGATGATCTTCCGGGTGACATGAAAATGTTTGCCCAGCTCATCATTGAGGGGAATATTTTCCTGCAAACCTTGCCGGTGGGATCAGAGCAGAATCAAAAGAGTTGGAAACTTGGGTTTGGGTGTAACATGTGAGTGTAGTGGCTGTTGTAAAAGACAGTTAGGATTCACTGACCCTCACTTCTTCTCAGCCCAGCCCATGTTCCTACTTTCTCAGTGGCAGTCTTGTGCCAGAGTGAAGCGGAGGGAAAATGGCTTGTCGGCTATGTTGAAATTGGGCGAGGTGAAGTCCTTGGATCTGTGAGATTGAATAGGTGTAGGTGCAGTCCCCTTACTCTGAGTATCATCACTGAAAATCACAATGTAGCCTTCCAGCTCCAGTTCAATAAAGTGAATGCCGATGGCCCTTCTCTCAAATTCAGTTTCCGAGTTGCTGTACCAGGAGGTATCTGCTTTATATCTCATTGGCATGCCAGAGAATACAAGTGAGATTCCCTACCTATTGTTGGACTACTTCCTGAGTCATCTACAGTTGCCTCTGTCAAGGGTCGGGGCATAGCAAACGAGCTGCAGAAGATGTATGAAGACTCCAAAAAAACCGAATTTTCTATGGATGCTCTACAGCTTTGGGTGATGCACGAGAGGATTCTACTTTGCTGCCAAAGCAATGACAGCAGGGCTCGGTGGCTGAATATCCTCGGGGATATTTTTCTACAGTCTTACCAGGCATCTGGGACTGTGGATGACCTGAACCAGGCAGTCTGTGCATACAATGATGCAGTGCGGGATGACCCAAGGTCTGTCATCTATCTTGCAGATCTTGGAAGTGCCTTGCTACGTCGCTTTGAGCGGCTTGGTGATCTCAGTGACCTCAACAAGTCCATCATGATGTTTGAGGATGCTGTCCAACTCACTCCAGATGGCCACCCTGACAAGCCTGAGAGGTTGAACAACCTTGGTATTTCGCTTTCCCGTCAATTTGAGCAGCTCGGTGATCTCAGCAACCTCAGCAAGTCCATCATGGTGTTTGAGGATGCTGTCCAACTCACTCCAGATGGCCACCCTGACAAGCCTGGGAGGTTGAACAACCTTGGCACTTCGCTTTTGGGTCGCTTTGAGCGGCTTGGTGATCTCAGCAACCTCAACAAGTCCATCATGATGTTTGAGGATGCTGTCCAACTCACTCCACATGGCCACCCTGACAAGCCTGGGAGGTTGAACAACCTTGGCAATTCGCTTTCCCATCGCTTTGAGCGGCTCGGTGATCTCAGTGACCTTAACAAGTCCATCATGGTGAAAGAGGATGCTGTCCAACTCACTCCTGATGGCCACCCTGACAAGCCTGAGAGGTTGAACAACCTTGGCAATTCGCTTTTCCGTCGCTTTGAGCAGCTCGGTGATCTCAGTGACCTCAACAAGTCCATCATGAGGTTTGAGGATGTTGTCCAACTCACTCCACATGGCCACCCTGACAAGCCTGCAATGTTGAACAACCTTGGCAATTCGCTTTTGGGTCACTTTGAGCGGCTCGGTGATCTCAGTGACCTTAACAAGTCCATCATGATGTTTGAGGATGCTGTCCAACTCACTCCAGATGGCCACCCTGACAAGCCTGGGAGGTTGAACAACCTTGGCAATTCGCTTTTGGGTCGCTTTGAGCGGCTTGGTGATCTCAGCGACCTCAACAAGTCCATCATGATGAACGAGGATGCTGTCCAACTCACTCCACATGGCCACCCTATCAAGCCTACAATGTTGAACAACCTTGGCAATTCACTTTTGGGTCGCTTTGAGCGGCTCGGTGATCTCAGTGACCTTAACAAGTCCATCATGATGGAAGAGGATGCTGTCCAACTCACTCCTGATGGCCACCCTGACAAGCCTAGGAGGTTGAACAACCTTGGCAATTCGCTTTCCCGTCACTTTGAGCGGCTTGGTGATCTCAGCGACCTCAACAAGTCCATCGTGATGTTTGAGGACGCTGTCCAACTCACTCCAGATGGCCACCTGACAAGCCTGGAATGTTGAACAACCTTGGCAAATCGCTTTCCCGTCGCTTTGAGCGACTTGGTGATCTCAGCGACCTCAACAAGTCCATCATGATGTTTGAGGATGCTGTCCGACTCACTCCACATGGCCACCCTATCAAGCCTACAATGTTGAACAACCTTGGCAATTCGCTTTTGGGTCACTTTGAGCGGCTCGGTGATCTCAGTGACCTTAACAAGTCCATCATGATGGAAGAGGATGCTGTCCGACTCACTCCTGACGGCCACCCTGACAAGCCTGGGAGGTTGAACAACCTTGGCAATTCGCTTTTCCGTCGCTTTGAGCAGCTCGGTGATCTCAGTGACCTCAACAAGTCCATCATGATGTTTGAGGATGCTGTCCAACTCCAGATGGCCACCCTGACAAGCCTACAATGTTGAACAACCTTGGCAGTTCGCTTTTGGGTTGCTTTGAGCGGCTCGGTGATCTCAGCGACCTCAACAAGTCCATCATGATGAAAGAGGATGCTGTCCGACTCACTCCAGATGGCCACTCAGACAAGCCTGGACGGCTGAATAACCTTGGGCATTCACTCCTCAGCCGCTTTGAACGACTTGGTGATATTAATGACTCTGAGCAGCTGCTACTCCACTACACTTCAGCTGCATGTTCAGCAACAGGCCCTGCCAGCATACGATTTGACGCGGCCAAAAACTGGGCAAAACATGCCCACATTCACCAACCCTCATCTATACTCAGTGCATATACTACTGCCATTGAACTTCTGCCTGAATTGGCATGGCTGGGGCTGTCCATAACCGATCGGCATCATCACATCTCACGGGCAGGCCAAGTTGTGAGAGATGCTGCTTCAGCTGCAATTGTAGTGCATGACTACCAGAAGGCAGTGGAGTGGCTTGAACAAGGTCGTTCAGTTATCTGGGGTCAGGTTCTCAATCTGCATACACCAGTAGATGAATTGAGGAAGAGCCATCCTGGTCTTGCTGATCAGCTTGTCTCTCTCTCCACCTCATTAGAAAGTGCTGGCACTCAGAGCAATGCTGTTGGTGATGCTATTAAACCCCAGTCGGTACAGTCCATTGCACAGCAATCTCATGACCTTGCTCTCAAAAGGGGTCATGTCCTGCAGCAGATCAGAGAGCTTCCAGGGTTTGAGAGGTTCCTATTATCAAAGCCGTTTTCTGAGCTTTTGCTAGCTGCAAAGATGGGCCCAGTTGCTATTGTCAATATCAGTGAATATGGATGTGATGCTCTGATCCTCATGCCGGACCTTGCAGATGAAGTCATCCATGTCCCACTGAGTGACTTCTCAATCCAGGAGGCACAGGCCTTGGCCGAATCTCTGGCATCAATTGTGGGCACTACCGGACGCAGTGATAGGTTGACTATCTCTCGTGAGGGAGATATGGCCCGAGATGATATCTTTCCCCATATTCTCTCTGAGCTCTGGGTTAAAATTGTTCGCCCGGTCCTGAATGCAGTTGCAATTATGGTAAGCTATTTTAATCAACACATGCAATTCCCATCCTAATGATATCTATAGACTCCAGTGAGCCACAATTTGGGACGTATCTGGTGGTGTCCAACAGGGCCACTAGCATTTCTTCCTATTCATGCAGCAGGACTCTATGGTGAAAACCAAGCATTTGGCTCAAAACTATCTGATTTCCTGATTTCATCCTATACACCATCGTTGACTGCCTTAATCCAAGGGTTTTGCCCACAATCTGGATTGCAGGCAGACCTTCAACTCCTTGCTGTGACTCAGCCATCAGCCTACGGACAGGGACACATCCCAGGAACTCAGGAAGAAATCAAGTCTATTGAGCAGCATGCCAAGGACAAAGTTCCTGTTCAGTGGTTGGATCAAGATATGGCCACAATAGAAAAAGTTCAGGAGGGGATGAAAAATTCCAGATGGGTCCATTTCGCCTGCCATGGTGTGCAGAGCACCTCTCCAACTGAAAGTGCCCTCCTCCTTGCTGGAAGTTCACGGTTGACACTCTCAAACATTATTGAGCTATCTCTTCCAAATGCTGACCTGGCATTCCTCTCTGCATGTCAAACCGCCACAGGTTCCAAAAAGCTCCAAGACGAGTCGGTTCATCTCGCTGCTGGAATGTTACTGGCGGGATATCGAGGTGTCATTGGGACAATGTGGTCTATCATGGACAATGATGCCCCCCAAGTTGCTGGTGATGTTTATGCCCATCTATTGGAGGCATCACCTCCAGATCCAACGAGGGCAGCTCAGGTGTTGCATCTTGCCATTCAGAAGCTTCGAGAGCAGCCCGGAGCAAAGAAGTCATTTTTACACTGGGTGCCCTTCATACATTTTGGGGTTTAACTTGGGGGGATATAACAGCTGTGTATGATAGGGATATATATGGGTAGGTGTAGAAGGAGTTTGGTAGTAGTCCTGTAAGGAACCATTCAAGTCGCCGTCAATATATGCCTACTATTTCTTTTTGACTTGCTTGTAATCTCTCGCACGATTCAGATATGATTAGATAAGTAGATACATTAGTCAGCTGCCAGCGCGACTGATAATACATCTACACTTTTTACCCTATACTTCTACGTCGCCTGCTTCTACCTGACTCGTCGAGCCTCTCCGAGCTTATGTAGTGAGCACTAGGCGACCTTTTATATCTCATCTACTCCTGCCTCAACTTGAATTGCTCAAACGCGAATAGATTGATCTATTTCGCTGATTCTGTGATCATACTAGTTCAGGCTCTAGTGAATATTCGCTACAGTCAGAGATACTGCGATGTGGTGCACGAATATCGGCTCCTAGCAGTATCTCATTGACCTAGACCGCTCGCGGGGTCTTCCACACATAGTACGTCTGAGAACTCGCCAGTTACTTACTTGTGTGTTCCACAGCCTAGGCTCATACTAGCCTTACAAGTCCTTGTTTCTGTAGGACTCTTTGCGATTTACAGTCTTGATTTTATTTGATGGAGTGTTAGAGGTTACAAGTTACAACCTCTATGGGGGTCTCAACAAATCTTATGTACATCACACCCAACCTAGACTCGACACCAGTCATTGTTTTTTGCCAAGGAAGATTTTGATGACAGTCAATCAATTCACGGGCGAAAAGAGACTGTGAGATAATCACCACCGGCTAGTACGGTCGGAAGTTACCAGCGTAATAGTTTTGACTTCACCAAAATTTCGATTCATGGAAAATTCATATTCCTTCGAATAGAAATCTGAAGGGACAGTTCTCTTCTAAATATGTTCAAATGCCTCATCCATTGATCTTGCAGAATGAGATGGAAAGTTGAGAGTGCTAGAATGAGAGTAAGTTACGCCGATCCATTTAGGAAGAGTACCCCTGTCTCCGTGAGGTGTGCTGCCTGAGACTCTATGAGGGCTGTGAGTGGACAGACCACCAAGGATATCTTATGCCAATCTGCACGAAATTGGACAAAAGGAGTTGCGCACCAAAGCTTGCGACCATGCACGCTGTTGATTGTTCGACATCGGATGATGTGTTCCAGCGACGGTGATCTTGCACACCTTGGTTGGGCCGCAGAGTTGGCAGCGCCCGTAGTGCTTTTGCAGCTCCAGACACTTAGTTTCCTTCTCCATCCCTCCCAAGCCCTCATCGAAATCATCGTCACCAGATTCGGCGTGATCCAAATCCAAGATCTGGACTTTGAACTTGCACCCAGTCTTTCCAGCCGCTGCCTTACCTTTGCCAAGCTTGGCCATCAACGAAGCGATATACTGGATGTATCAGAAGCCCGGAATTACTGTGTATTCCATGACTTACCTGCTCGCTGACTACGATGTGAACAGCAATAATTGTGCCTGCCTTCTTTGCCCGCTCTGCCTGACGCACATCATCCAAACATCCCTGCCAGTCCTTCTCAGAGTTCAGAGTCATCGCAGGAGTCTTTGAGGCAGCGCTGGCCAGCTTGTACGTCAGAATAGGCTTCCGTGCAACCTCTGCACATCCCACAGTCTCGTGAATAACATCCAGAGCTTCATCAAATGCAGTAGCATGCGTAAATTCGACACGCTGATTCCCGACTTCTAAAGCTCGAGGAATATGAAGTATAAGTTCTTCGTGATCGCAAAGAATTAGTAGTGGATGATTCAAATCGGTCAAGCACGCACTACGAGTTCCCAAATCCTCCTGTTCTGCCTCTTTTGTTGCCTCTTTTGTCGCGCTTTTACGTGGTTTGTTTGCGGGCGGGGTATCATCGTCCGAATCACCACTCAAACTGATCACGGATCTCTTGGCGGGCTGCTTACGCTTCTGCTTTGTTTTCGGCTTGGGCACCACAATCTCGGGCGGAGGTGTTATATCCGAGCTGTTGCCGTCGTTTGGATTAGGGGCGACTGGACCATCGGTATCGATCAAGTCGACAGTTGGCGGGAGGTTATTGTCGCTTTCGGCAGTATCGCTTCTCGGGGAAGGCTCCTGTACCTCAGTTTCACCCGTGTTGATAATGGCCAGTCGTCTGGACTTTCTGCGGGCTGAAGTGCCATTCCTGTTGGCCATGTCAAGTCGAGGAATGAGTGGCGCAAAGTGAAAAATTGCAGTAACAGCACGTGAAATGTGACTGATGCGCTCGGGACGCGTCTCGCTGCGCGACGGGAGGCGTTTCCGACAAATTCAAGTTTTCAGATGTCTTGATTGAATGCCAAGACGGGCTCTCGTGACAGGAGGGGTATTCAGATGTGAAGGTCTCGCCACAGCAGCTGTCTTGGCTGTAAACTCAATTTAGCCACACTCGGCAGATGCAAATATGGATTGAGGGAGGAATAACATGTTTCTTCCTAGTTCGAGTACACGGTTAACTAGATAATACATACAAATCCACCCTTACAAAAATGCAGGACCGCCGGAGCCCTCTAAACAAAGTTATATCTGTCCTGCACAGAAATTCGGTCAAAACGGACTTCCTGTGTGCACTCTGAGGTCCGACCGCAAATCCAAGGACGCTGTTAACTGCGAATTTTTAAGACGCTTCGATTGGCATAGTTCCCAAAAGGAACGGGCAAGAATTGAGCCCGGGAGAACTGTCCTGAGAAAAACGATCAAAAATGACCCAAAATGGGAAAAAAAACGCTCGCGCCCTAAGTTCTGCAAAGAGCTGTAAGCCGCTCATAGCCTACTTTCATGTCAATTTCAGTTGATAGAGGCTTCATTTTGTTTTTGGAGTTGGATTTCAATTTCGATTTCGAAATGGATCCGCGCTGAAGACCATTCAGTTACACAAACAACACAATCTTTGACAGACTCACAGGAAATCATCGAGCGTAAGTTCCACCTCACGACGGGGTTCAGCGATTACCTCAGCTATCTCCTTCGCCACCTGTGTCAAATAAGAAGAAAAGAAGCAAGATGAGCAACCGTCAGAATATTTTGCAAGTAAATATGGTTCCGACCGATTTTCGTGAGTGTTTCGTGCGTTTAGGCGGCGGTTGCAAAGTCATTGATGCATCTTTGCGAGGCGAGTCAATGTGTGAGGGCAAGGAGTTTGTGTTTTTTGGAGATGGCGGTAAAGATGGAGCGAAATCTCGGTTGGATTCGTAAAGCGATACCAGATGAGAGGGTCTTCCACATCCCAGTTAAACATGTCGCCAAAGTCGTTGCTTCCATCTTTGACTTCGAGTGCCTTGTCGAATTTACTTCCATCTCCTCCGCGATCAGCCACGTCGCTATATGAGGGATCAAGACATATTGGACGAAGTAGTGGAGTGGTAAAATCTAGAAGGGACGGATCTTTCGAAACTCGGAGTCGTATTGGTGAGGGTGAATTGCGATGAGATACTGAATCGCATGGACCAGACCAGATTCAGTACCGGAATCCTATAAGTAGGCGACAACTTAGGAGTTCAATGAGCAAGCGACCTTGAGGGCCTGGACCTAAACTGTACAAAGTGTCCTTCATCAAGCTCTGGTGGTTGGGAGAACGTAAGTACCTACTAACCACACCGCAAACTGAGCACAACATACTCGTAGTGGTCTTCAGGATCTTCGCTCACAGTTTATCGGTGTATTTTTCCGTAGATCGCCTTGAGAAAGTCAAACCAGGCACGAGATTCATCAAGCACTCTTGGATCCGTCATCACCTCAATGATTTCCTCTTGTTTAGCAAGCACAGATGCGACTATCTTTGAATAATCGAGGGGAACAGGCTAGCTGCGTTGACGACGTAAAGGTCGAAAAAAATCTTGCCAGAGCTCTCAAGTAATTTGTTTGCCAATTTGTTGAGCTGTATGTCCTGATTTGGAAAACAGCTCGCGTCGGGACTCGAAAATCTCTGGCAGGCTTTTTGCTTTCCGTATGGGGAGATTGTCGCTGAAACCGGGTCTCGGGCTGTTGCAAGGACAGGCTTTGCGCGGCCGTTCGACGAAGACTCTACCACGAGTTTGACCTGAATATGTCCCGATAATGGCTGAGAGGAAGTACCTTTTTCTGTGCGGGAGCATGATCGGCTTCTCGTAGTGCAGCGGAGCACGCTGTGCCGAGGATATGTGAGTTGGTATATCCCACAAAAAATAAATTCAGCATTGATTCGAGGGATTTCTTGTTCTCCTGATCAAATGCGGCCATGAAAGACTTAACATGGATGGGTTGGAACTCACCTTGTCGCTGTTACGATTCGTCCTCCCGACCTCCTCATCGACCTTGATGATATCGATCAGTTCAATGTTGACGAGTAGAGTTGATTGAAACTACCTGTCGCATGCTGGATTTATTGGCCGCTGATACAACCTCGTTGTTCTGCTCACGAATGGCGGACTAAAAGATGATGCTCACCTTTTGAACTTTCGCTGGCAATATATACATGTATGAGCCCTGATAATAGAAGTTGTATGTGATCCGACTCACATAAGAGATGGATGAAAGCAGAACATCAGGAAACAACATTTTGCCTGGCAGCTCTGGGGCTTAGGTTACGGAGTGTCAGTAGCACGGGTAGTTGCTGGAATATGGAGTGGTTGCCACCGGTAGTGCTGGTAGTTCACGGTTCTGGTTCGGTAGCTCTGGTAGCCTCTTAGAGTCTTAAAGAGGCAGGATTCCGATTGAGGCGGGCCGCGGGCGTAGAGCTTTGTGGTACAGATGATGCGGAAATCAGCAACCAGCCAGCCACTCAAGTGGAGGATGTTGGCAAGGTATTAACAGTGGATGTGTAACAGTAAATGCGGTCGGCAGAGGGTGAAAAGTCAAAGCGATGCTTCCAAGCTCCAAATATTGCCACATTGTCGGTGATTGCCGGGCACAGCCTCGGAGCCACATCAGGAACATGATAAATAACGAACTATAAAAAAATGGGTACTGATATGAAGTGCATTTCGGATTAGTACCCGGAAGGTACTGATTTAAAGTGCCCAAGAATGCACTAATCCCCAAAGTACTAGATATTAGTGCCTAAACCACAAAATTAGTACCTTGGTACTAATATATAGTGCTTTTACTATTCACAGTGAGGATCCTGCTTCCCCAGACTACGATGAGAGAAGGGACCAACACCACCGAGATCTGTGTGAGACTACTGGATTGGTTCATGAGCATAATGCAACCTGCTTCAAGCATATTCCTCGTCGAATACACTCTCTGGTTGACCCCGACAGTGATTGTCGATTTGAACTCCCTCGACCTCTTGCTGCAGAGACACATTTTGATGATGACGGTGATCTCATAATACGGTGTGAAACTGGACACTTGAATGGCCACAATCCAACCGCAACTCTCTGTCTCGGGTGTAACACTGACCTCAAGCAAACTGCATCTGGTTCTGTTGCGATGGCCATGGTTGAATATATGGCAAATTATACCATAAAACTGCAGTTAGACACTTCTTTTCGGCACTTTGTGCTTCAATCAAGGCTCTGCAAAATAAACCTCCAGAGGGTGTTGACGGCAAGAAAGACAACGCTGAAATGGCCCGATTAATGATGGTCAAAACAACGAATACATTAGTCGGGAAGCGAGAACTCACGGGCCAACAAACTGCTAGCTTCTTACTTGGCCGAAAGAATAACTACACATCAGATGTTTATCAAGAATATTGGTGGTCTTCCATGCTTAGAGATATTGCGCGGGACATATTCACAGTTGATTTGGTTCACAATCATTCGCATGCAACAGCAGAATTGAATGAGGAGAGTGAGCTTGAGATTCAAGACTCGGAGGAGGCCGAACGTATGATTATCCCAGACAACGAGGATGACAGTTTGATTCTGCTCACAGCAGAAAATGTCAATCAAGAACCCACAAGTACGATCCCTGACAGCGATGTTCAAGAGAAAAAATATTCAACCATGTTCAATGACATTTTCTACAGGCCACTCGAGCTTGATTCAATGTGCGTCTGGGATATACTGAGACAGTTCGTCAAGGAGAAGAGGCCCAAGTGGAAAACTCAACGAAAGACATACCTACGGTTCAAACCAGGGCATCCCCAGTACACCACACACTGCCTCAAAAAATTGGATATTCCCGTAATACCTGTTCTCATGGGATATCGGGTGCCTCGGAATGACTCAGAGAGTGTTGAATTGAAATATGCGGTGGTAATCCTCTCTTTGTTTAAACCCTGGTCAAATATCAAGTTATCCCCTCTCAAATCTTCAAATACCACTTGGCTCGATGCTTTGAATGAGTTCAGGCCATCAATGTCCCCAGAGTATTTGAGAATTGTACTCAACATGCAACTCTTGTATCAGACTCGAGATGCCAAGTTGCGCCTCATGTTGGGAGAACATCGGTGGCAAATATTGAATGATTGATGGGTTAAACTGACCGAATGTCTGCCGTATTTCTTACTGTAAGCAGATGCCTCGCTGGAGACACTGATTAGGATACGGATGGGCAATGAAACTCGTTCCGTTCATCCCGGGAAACCCGGTGGTCCAACCAACGAAAATGAGCATGATTGGATTTAGGTTCCCTTCCCAGTGAGTGCAACAGCTCAAAAGAACTACTCCGACAGAGACGAACCGAGAGCAGCACTGAATGGACGAAGCCCGATGAATTCGCGAGAATCAACAGGACCGTGGACTTTGCACCCACAAGGACCGAAAATCACGCCAACAAGCTCGAGAAAAAAATTGACAGTGCATGACATACAAAAGAGAAGTGAGAGTCGAGCGCAGGGCTTCACACACACACGGTGTGGTTTAGGATTTCTAAGGAAGTAACAAGGGACTGGTCGGCCGCTTCGCGGCCTCCCATCCCTTTTGTGTGTTTAACAAAGTCATCGGGGGTGATTGGGAGCAACACACCATTCATAGTCAAGTTGCACTTGGTTGAACTGAGCTGAGTTGAGCTGGATATTATTCACTGCCGAGTCTGCAAAGAGCCATAGGTGAACGAAGCAATTGAAGATTCGGCACTGACAGTTGAGGAGCAAAATAAATTATCTGAACTTGGCTAATAACAAATAACACAGAAGCACAACACTCCCTTCATTGGGAAACCAAAAAAATTATCTCCCTATTTGAAAAAATTACGCCTGCCGGAATTTTTATTGTCAGCTCAACCTCATCGGATTGTGCACAGTTTTCCGATCAATATTGCTCCTGGAGTGGATCATCTTTCCAGCCGTAAATGACACTGACTACACTGCATCAGAAGGGACCTGTTCGCCGCGGCCGCCTTTGTTTCGGTGCGGTGGGAGAGATCTGTCAATATTAGCGCCGGGGCAGTGTCTGTCAAAGCATGGAATGGTGACGTCAAGTGCCGAGATGCCGAATGATTGATTGCCCGTGGCCGGCGGGTAAGAGAGAGCACGATCAAGGGCGGCGGACTGCCGTGGCGGACGGCATCAGCGGAGATTCAGTGGAGTTTAAAAAGGCTTCCGACAGACAGACAGACGTAATTTTATAAAGAGAGTGATGAGGAGCCAATATACCTCGCAGCTGAGCCTCCGAGTTATTATTCCCGCGCACAAAGTCGGAGATTCGCAGTTCTGGGAAGTGCGTGAGCTCTCTCCGCGGCATGGGCGACAAGCCGAATGTACACCCACTTCACTTCATTCGCGCAACGGGCACCCGCCAAGGAATACGCGTGGAAATGCGCCGTCGAGTGTAGCGCGACTTCTTGCGCGATGATGTCTGCAAGAAATAGAAGCTTAACCATGCCGATGGAAGCTAGATAAGAAAGAAAGAAAATCACCATCCGAGACTAGACTCTGGCAGACGCCGACGCATACGTGCCGCGGTGGCACCCCAGTCAGTCGCGACTCGAAAATCGGCGGGATGATATACCTATACGATCCATGATATACCTATACGATCCACCCGCCTACAACCCAAGCGCGGGGGCACCAGTGCCAGCCAAAGCCCTCTAGCCCGAGATTCCGCGGGGGTTTGCAGACGGGAAGAACCACAAATGGTGATGTCACCATAGCGTTTCCGACAGCGAGAGAAGATTGGAGCGCCAGAAGCATAGAAACAACAAGAAAAACAGAACGTCCACAGAGAAACATCACGCAGAAACGCGGGGCGTCTCGAGGGAGACGGAGACGGTAAGTCAGAGTGCGCAGGTCCTTCTATATTGCACGCACACCGTGCGAAAGCACCATTGCTGCTACGGTAATGGCGAAGCTAGAAGGCGCGGGGGACAGAGAGACGGGCCGGATGATTGAGCGCGCCGAGCCTCCCCGTTAACCTGTGCTAGCAAAAAGCGCGAGGGCCATCCGCCCGATCTTCGTAATTTCTCGCTACCGCGAGACCTGCACCTGCGAGCGGCGTAGGATATCGCACCCCACGGCGCGGAAGCCTGCATCGAAAGGAGACGGTGCCATGCGGCCGGCCTGTGCACTCGCGAAGCAGCAAGGGGGATGGATGTTTGGAGAAATGGGGGAATACGTACACGTGACCGACGAAGACGCGGGTGCCGTGGGTGGACAGAGAAGCGCGCAGGCCACCAGAGATGGCATATGCCGCGCTGCGTTGGGCGCGAGCGAATGACACGGTGGAGGCGGCTGCTTCGACGCGGGGAGAGAATGCGGAAGGGATCCGAGGATGTAGTCTGTGCCTCTGCGCGACAGGTGACGGACGCACAGTGCTGTATGCAGCGCCTCGTGTGAAGAGTTGTATGTCAGTCAAATATTACCGGAGCCCTGGGATCCAGAGTCGTTGTCGCGGACGGGGACGTTTTCGCGGAACGAAACGGAAGTGTACGCCACGAAGGCGTGGGGGTTGCCGCTGACACGATATGCGGCGAAGCTGCAAACCGCTGAAGGAAGACGTCGCGGGGCGTGTTGGCGGCGAGGCGAATGCACGGTTGGTGCACGAGGAAGCCGGGCAAATAACCGCTAAGCACTGCCGCGAATGGAGTGGAGAGTAGGTACGCCTGATTGGGAGCGTCAGCGAAGACGAAATGGGGAGACGGAGGAAAGCGGTAAGAAGCGTTGCTATGAGCGGGCTTGACGAGGCCTCCCCCGCGCATCTCATCGAATCTAGTTCCGCATAGGGACCGCGACTGTGCAAGGAGTTGGCTCCGAGTCCGATGCGCGTGTACCGTGTGCGCGGCGCGTCGCGGTACACGACGACGAATGCAGGCCGTGCAACGCAACGAGTTGCGGAGGCTTTGAGATCGCGGCGGGGAGTATACACCAACGGGAAGACAAAAGGATAAAGGTGAGGCGTACTTTGCTTCAACGTGTCTAGCCCTCCACCCCGTTCGCCGTACGTAGCATATATCGCCTCCTTGAGCTTTAAGTAGAGAGCTGCAGCAGGGCCGCAGATGGTGCGGAGTTGCGGGCATGCAGGCAAAGAGGCTGTCGTTCTTGGATGCGTCATGCCGCCTAGAAGGACGAAGTCGAGAATCGATGTGAAACGGAGGACTCGTAAGAAGACAGTCTGGACGAAATTAAACAGAAAAAAGGTGGCGAGTGGCGGCAAGATGGTGGATCGAAAGCAAGCGGCGGAATTGCGGACCGCGCCGATTGTTTGCTGATGCGTGAATGCATCGCCACAAAACGTCTTTCGCACCTTCCTTTCTTGCATTCGCGGATGGATACGCTGCTTCTCACAACACTGGCAAGAATAGACTGCATGCACTAGGAAGAGCTCACCGCCTCCAACTTGAATGGCACATGGGCATCCGGAACTTTCTCGCAGTCTTTTACTGGCACACCACGTACGACGGGCTAGCTGCAGCATCGTACCCCAATCGCCCGATTTCTCCCCGCTCGACTCGCCGCACGGCCTCGAATCGCCCCTCCCCTCCCCCGCGCACAACATCCACTCACCCTCCCATAGTCTGCACTCCGCCTCGCACTCGCACAGCCTGCGCTCCCTGACGCACGCCATGCACGCGGCCGCGCCCCTGTACACGCACAGCGCCCCACCGCGAGCAACCCACCCACGGCGTCGTCCGCGCACACTCTCCGTCCTCCCACACGCACGCACTCCCCGCTCGCAACAGGGCAGCGGGGACGGGGGGGCGGAGTCGTTCGCATATCAGCAGCAACTTCAGCAGCTCCAAGCCCAGCGGGCGGGAGGGCGGGTGTTAGTGGTGCTGGTGGTGGGAGAGCTGTAAGAACGGGGAGAGGGGCGGGGGAGTAATGGCGGGAATGAGGTGTGTTTTTGTGCGCCACGCCTCACCTCACTTGCGCTCCGTGCTCCTACCGAATCTCTCCTTCCTCGTCTCCACGCTCCCACGCTCCTCGTTCTCCATTCCTTTACTCGCCCATCCACCTCGCTCTTGGCTCTACTCGCCTCGCCATTCCACGTCGCTCTTCCCATTCTTTGCCCTCGCTGCACCTCCCTCACATACGGTCCTCATCCACATACCTGCCTCCTCCCACACACGCTCCTCGTTCCTCCTTTATACGCTGCTCGTCTGCCTCGTCCGCCTTGACATTACCTTACCTCGATACGCATCATTCGCGCCGCCATCATCTCCCGTTCCACTTCTCCGCGCTTTCGACGCACCTCGTATGGTGCTCCCGTTCCACGTTGTTCGTCCATCTCGTCCTCCTGGTCGCTGCCAATTCCTCATTCATATCTCTCCCTCCTTCTTGCTTGCTGCCCCATCCTTTGCGCCCGCTATTCGCTTACTGACGCTGACGCTAGCCCATCAGCTTCCTTTCCCTCCTGCACCCGGCGTCGTTCCCGCTGTACTCGGCCGCCATCGCGCACATCATCATCATAGTGCGCGGACCAGCAGGCGCGCATTTTCTCCAGCAGAAGCTCAATGTCGGTATCCTTCTCACCCCGTATCCACATGTGTCAACGTTAACTGCTGAAGGGCAAGCGTGGACAAGTCGCTGAAGGGCAGGTAAGCTGCGCTATCTTGTCATCGTGTAGCATGGTCCTGACGTTGCTCGCCCAGCACGCGTTCGAGAACTTGGCGGAGAGCCCGAAGGACGGGATCGACATACATACATGCATGCATGCATGCATGCACTGCATCTTCTACACGCATAACCTCGATTTCATACATCGTTCTAGACGCGGGCGGGAGTTCTTTGATCAGCTCCTATTCCACCGGGATCACCTCTTCGAACCGCCGACGATTTATCACTTGCAATATTATTGTGTGCGTTTTATTTTCCTCTCTCCATCACAATAAATAACATTTGTACTGCCAAACGCACAGCGAGCGACATTCTTCCTGGAATACTACGCCCTCCGCCGCTTAAGCAAGTAGGGCATAATTTAGAATTTCCACATGCGGGTTTACCAAAGCACAACTCTCGCAAAATATTTTCTGACGCCGCAGACTCCAAAGACGCCAACGACAAACCTGCACATTTACTGATGCATTAAGTCTTGTGGAACCGCTATCGATTGGATTGCAGGATCCGCCAGCCGGGTGAGTGGCGCCAACAAAAAAGGCAGCAGGCACCCACACGAAAGTTGTTGTAAGTGTAGTTAGATTTGTCATACTATTCTAATGACAATTCCAGCTACCGCACGCGTGTCGAGAGTATATAAAAGGTAAGTAAATCGTTCTAAAAATATACGGCAGGTTTTTTATGAGGAGAATGGGTTTACACCCACGCCTATGACACGGCGAACGGGCCAAGCACATCGTATTCGACGGTCAGCGCGTGGATCATGCGGTACGCATTCTCGAATGCAAATACATCCGCGGCGCCGAGTACACCGAGCCAGCGTGAGGTGGTGTTGTCCGCACACGTCTGTGCGGCGACGCGGAAGTACGCCTTGAACTCGGCCCAGGCGTTCCCTGGGTTCGCTGCGATGGTTGGCCCAATCGCGGCCGTCACATTGAATCCGCCGTTGATCGCGGACGCGCACGAGTCGTGCAGGTCCTCGATGTCTATAGGCGGCGGACATAAATATGTGGATCATCGATGGGGATGGGGACTCACATTTCTTCTGCAGCAAGACATCATCCTTGGTCCCAAGTCGGCCGACGTGGCCAGCCACGAACACGTCAAAGTCGAACGTGAGCAGCACGTCATGCGCGGCGGTCCACCCAGGGATAAAGCTCGATATCGCGAGCTCTGCGAAGGGCGCCCAGCCGGGGAAGACGACGTCGATGAGCAGCGCCACGCGCTGTGCCGGTGCGTACATGAAGAGGTTGCCCGGCGTGTGGTTGGGGCCATGATACGATAACTCGAGCGTCTGGTTGCCAACGCGCACGGTGTAATTATCCTCGAACGTGATGTGCGGCAGCGGGCGCAGCGGGTCGCGCGGGGACAGCGACGCGAGCAGGCTGAGCGTCTCCGCATGCGCGATGATGGTCGGGTGCGAGGCGTTGAAGAGCGACGCGCCGCCGATGTGGTCCGCATGGAAGTGCGAGTACACGAGGTGGGTGACGGGGAGGCGCGTCGTGTTGCCAATCGCATATAGCAGCTTGTGCCCAATTGTCGGCGGCGCGCTGCAAACGCGATTCGACGTTAGACGTTGGGCAGCTGTCAGACTGGGTGGGCAGGACTCACTCAACCACGATGACTCCATGTGTGCTCACCATGAACATGTTTGTGTACGAGCCATCCGTCACCCAATACACGCCACCGCCGAGATCTCCAACAAAGTAGCCGACCGTGGCGTTAATCATGACCGGGTCGACGGTGCTGGGAAGAGGCGCAAATTGGATCTGTGTATCACTGGGGCCGGGCGCAATCTTGAGCGAGTCTCGCGCGACCACCTCGTGCTCATCATGCACATGCGGGTGACCACAGGCCAACGCGCCGGCGGCCAGGGACAAGACAGAGAACATGCGGATGAGCTGCATTCCGGGTAGTGCAGAAAGTCTTTGGTGGCTATCTGTATGAGTGGATTGAACTTTGAGTTGGAGGGATTGATATGGAGTCTGCTTGGTGGTAATTCGATGTTTTATATGGGTGATGATCTTCTGAAATGCTGAGTGAATCTAGCCGTGGGAAACGAACCACCGGTCTTATTAATGGCCACGCCACTGAGTCATACACGTTATTCAGCCCTTGAATCAGCCTGTCCCCAACAGGCAGAGTACTCCTACGGGTTTCCAAATTCGTCTTCCCAAGTACGACGGGCTTTCGCCTGTTTTATTCCTTCTGGGGGGCCGGGATAACTTCAACTAATGATTATTTCATTTCGGGGCCTTATTTTACTCTCTCCCGCCCGCTCTTGACCCAAGTGACCGGGGGCCTGTCTGCCTCTTGCAATACGGTCGGGTGCAACTCGCGAACATGCGGCGCGACGACCATGCTTAATCGGTTCGTCTCGTAAAGCATCCCCTTCAGGAACGGAATACTAACGGAATATTAACGGAGCACGCCTTGAGATCACTACATCCATGAGCAAGCATTACTAAATCCATGAGCAAGCAGGCAATGCACTGCAATGCAACAAGAAGCCGCTCGAGGGATAGCAACCGCACCTGGACGGCCATGTGGCATTCCATCCCTCAGCTTGTCGCCAGCTCGTCTAGGATCCAGCATGACCGCCGACGACCCTCGTTTTGCTCCACAGCTTGAGAAAATCATCCTTGAATTCTGTGCCGCCGATCGCCCAGCAGGCATTCCGAGGCTAATGTTGATTGCACAGCGCGTGATAGAGTGGTACGTCCAGTTAGGCGTAATACACAATGCATATCAGTCACCCTCAGAATTATCAGGGTCGAAGCCGCCCTGTACCGCGTCATCTGCCTTAACCGTTAGACGGCTTCCCCCGATTCACAGTCTTCCACGTCTTCCACGTCCTGCGGTGCCCGCTCGTGAAGTGCGTGGTGTTCCGTGTGAAATATTCCTATCTTGTATTATCTCTATCTGTCCGCTCGGTTGGCCTGCTTCTCTAGAGTCTTGCCCAGAGAGCTATAAACCTGGTCCGGTGTGCGGCCTGGGGATGGGGACAAAAGCATACTAAGCACAAGCACCCATTCCCAGTGAGAAAGCCGTCGAGCCGGATCGAGGGAGAACGAGGCTTATCGAGTGTCTCGTTCTGCCTCGCTAATTTTGAGCATGCCTCGATCTCCCTCGTTGCTGCATCAAGGAGCAGCGAGGCCTATCGAGCGAAACTGATCTTATTGATGTTATGTTGATTGACTGATTTTGCGCTCTCCGTCATTTCGAGGCAGGACGAGGGAGATATATGCCATTATTAAAATATTAAAATACCCCGACCGCGCTCCCTGCTCCTTCCCGCCGGCACCTCCGGTCTCAGACCGCCACCTTCGCTTGTGCCTCTTACCTGGGCTGGAAATATGTTAGCTTGGATTAGGTACATATGTAGGCACGCACCAGGCTGCAGGATTGCCCGTTGCCTCTGTGGATGAAATATCAAAGTTATAACGCCTCTAGCTTCGCTTGAGACCATTAGAATATGACATAGTTTTTTGACATCTCACATCGAGCCTCTTGCATAACCAGGCAAATCCTGCAGGAGCCAGAGAGTAACTTGAAGTCATTCTTGAAGAAGGTATGCCAAGATTGCCTGAATAGTTTTGCGATAATTTGAAGAGATCTTTCATCCAGAGACTACACAAGAAAAAAGGATGAGGGACGGGATTGCGAGCGGTACCGGTAAACTTGCGAACTTGAAGGTCGAATGGTCGTCCAAGACGTCCAAGACGTCCGACCGCCCGGCGCCCAACGCACGGCACCCAAAGATAGTCGTCCTGCGCTACAGAGAAAGGACATGGTTGGACATGGGAGAAAGAAAGAAACTAGCATCAACCAAATCACCAACAATCACGCGATTCGGCGCGGTGCACGGGCCTTTGATGAGAAACTTCACTTGAATTGATTTCACGCTGCGGAGCCTGTCATGAAACCGATAAAAGTTATATTTTACCAGAAGTCCCAAACGAGAGAAATCGAGTAAAATGATCCACAACGTGGTGGGACTCGTATTCACTCGATCCCGCTGGAACAAAAATGATGGAGGACTATCTACCTCGTTCTCCCTCGATCCGGCTCGACGGCTTTCTCACTGGGACCCATTTCCCTTCCTCGGAGCGAGAGTTCTGGTCTATCCTTGTGACCACCTTGTTTGCATCCGGAGCCCAAGGGATAACTGCGAGACTCGCAGCCATTTCACGAGTGAAGGAGGAGATAGGTGGGGCAGTAATGGGAGAAGAAGGAGAGGTGCGAGCGCCGGCGCTTCACCACACCGACAGATAAGTATAGCTTGCCCACAGATTTCTCGGAAGATCCTCCCCCGCGCGGTTCAAATTTTCTTTTAGAATCACGAAAATAGAGTAGTGTTTTCCTTGTTCCGAAAATCCCCCATTTACCGCCAGGATTCCCTCCTTTGTTTAGATTCGATGAGGCTGTACAATTCAATTCAATATATATAGTCAGATGCGTATGGCATATATATTGTGCAATAGAAAAAAACTGAGACCTGCATGAATTATGAAAAAAAAACAATTGGCAAGCAACAGTGTCCAAGGAAAACCATGTACTTGCGCCAGGTCACCAAAAACAACAGACCTCTTTTTCTATGGCCAGGAAAAAATAGATGGGCAGAGAAGCGCCAAAACAAACCTGGATGGTGTGCACTGGTTCGAAAAAAAAACGGCGACCTGCTTGTTTTTTTTTGAAAAAAACAAAATCGCTCCCGCTGCTAAGAAGAAAAAAGAGATGAGACGAGTTTGCAGATGTGAAAAAAAAAGGGGCAACTTCGTCACTGCGGCCTGGGAGCGTTGACAAAGTGCGGATCAATCACAACCTAACCTCCGCATCTCACCTTCCTTACAGCTAATTGCAGTACCGAAGCCGCGCACGAAAAATTTCCTCTTTGGGCACTTTTTGATCCTTGCGACAGAATCGCTCGTAGCGGCCTCAATTCTTAGTGTATTGACATGAAACCTAGCTAGATAATTCGGGCTAATTCATACGGAATTACTGATAGGCTTGAAATCGCAATAATACTATATTTTGGGTCATTTTGAACCAGGGGCACTCTGAGGCATGAATTGTACCTAGCATGCCCAGATGTGCTCCAATCGGGCTGGTTTTTTTGGAGGGATGAATTGTATGCATTTAGAGAGTTGTGATAGAGCCCAATAGACATATACATTTTTTCCTCACCTCGCACATCTCTCTGAGTCATTCTCGAGTCAAAGTTAGTGGATTTCATGTATCTACGTCAATTCTTGACCAATCCGGGCAGGGAAAGCACTCATAGCAATGCAATCGATGTATCTATCTTGCTAGGTTTCATGTCAATACACTAAGAATTGAGGCCGCTACGAGCGATTCTGTCGCGAGGATCAAAAAGTGCCCAAAGAGGAAATTTTTCGTGCGCGCCTTCGGTACTGCAATTAGCACCTGTACAAAATCTGTGCTGTTGGTAATAATAATGTTAAAGTATTACCCCCATAGCGCCGCGCCTCATGTTTGGCAAAGAACTTTGAATGGACCAAATGGCTCACTCAAGCCCTCGAACTTCCAAGGTCGCGAGTCTGTCGCCCTTTAGGTAAGTTCGGCTTATATTGCGAATTTCTCTCTTCAACGTTCCTTGAAATTTCAACTATTTTGGAAAGCGGTTCTCAAGTTTATTTTTGCAGATCAGGAATTAACTTTGAGAGTTACTCCGGCAGCGGATTTGGATTTGGATTTGATGTCGTTCCATAATGCAGTGCGCCGATGATGCCGATAACCGATGGTATGTCTGAACTTCATGTTTTGCTCATTTATTCCTTTATTTTTTTCCACCGGAGCTCGGGCGACGAATACATGTAATATTACTCTGCAATATTTGAATGATACTAAGAGTCGCCGCAAGAACAAGACATTGAGAAAGGATTTCCGCTCCATCAAACTCAGTGATGGCGAGGGAGTCTGTGCATTCTGGCCTCAAATGGCACCGAAAAAAAAAATCCGGGTGAAATTCACAGGCCTTCTATAGTACCTAACAAGTCTCAAACCCTCCTAGTATCTTTTCCTGTCCGACTTTGAGAGTGTCATCACGTTGTCACAGGAGGTCACAAACCAATTCTTCATGCACAACAGAGCGACATCATCCTGGAAAACTAATCTGAGTGTTCAAAGTGTATTTCCATGTGGCAGAATACTTCTTGAATTTGCTTAGCAACTCTGAAGCTCTGGGTGGGCTGTGAGGCCGGAAGATGCGTAACATCACTGAGTTTGATAGACCGGTATCTCTTTCTCAATACCTTCTTCTTGTCTGGTTCCTTGGTTTTTATATATATAAAAAACAGCCACCCAGTACATGTATTTGTAACCAAAGCTCCGATGGAAGAAAATCCAGGAATAAGGGAGGAAAACCGAGGCCCAGACATACCATCGGTTATCGGCATCATCGGCGCACTGCATTATGTAACGACATCAAATCCAAACCTCCAACTCCGCTGCCGGAGTAACTCTGACGGAGTGCCCTATTACGGGCAATTAGTTCCGAACGGTGCGCGCATTCAATCAAACTACAGCAATCACCCGTTCAACCCCCGCTTAAGAGCTGTAGCTCCAGCCTCCTTTCACATCGCTTCCATCCGCCCTCATCAGCCTCCTGCGTCGTCTTTGATTCATTCCATCGTTTCTCTCCAGTATCGGTGTAATGCCTGACTGGGGCCCTCATTTCAGTACGCGTTCTCCACCATGGCTGAGCTCAACCATTTTTAGCAGGATCGAGACGAATCCAAGGAAGCCAAGTGTGCCTGAATGGTAGTCGTGATCAGCATCGTTATTTGCGTTAAATTTAGGTCCTCTTCTCCACCATGAACGTCTCTCCATTAGAGCCTGACACCGCAGTCTGGTTGGCGGATGTTCTCGATCACATTATATCCACGCTGTCAACGCATCAACACTCCACGGGTGAATCTATCGTTCGGGTCGTAGGTTCACCAAATCTTCCCTTTCTGCCTGTCACGGGATGTGTCTCCCGTTTCCCTGTCTCTCATTTTTCATGGTACATATTGATACCCTCCCGCCGACCTCCGCCATCTTCTAGAACTCCTCCCAATCCAGCGCCGCCAAGCGTAGAATTACCTGTGGTGTGTCTACCCTCTGCGCTCATTGAACCAATGCAAGGACAGTTGAATATGATGTAGGCTCGAACCCGGGCTCCACCGCAGCTTTAGCCGTTTATTCCGGCTGACGAGGGCCGGCGCGGTGCGTGGTTACGCCGCTCTTTTCATTCACTCAAGTTTAATTAAACGATATCTATACAGTCGAAGCCCTAAGTACGTGCAGTCTCATTCACGCATGGGCCATTTAATCACTTTTCGTTCGAGACCTCAATTACTGCTTCTGCGGAGGCCTCATGATTCTCACACCATCCAACCTGCGACCTTCCGCTCCATTACTGCAGTGACCCCGGGTATCTGTCTATGGTCCATCGCGTAAATGAGTTCTAACTCAATCCCGCATAAGCCGGAGTCACTGACACGACGGATTTCCCCGATCAATGCCACGTCTTAACATAGTCTGTTGCGCATTGACTCATAGGCATTTGTCTATGTGAGTTTCGACGCTCAGGATTCAACTTCCTCTTCTTAGCAACTTTACACAAGGACAAAGCGCGAGCCCAATTCCTGGCAAGATAACAATTTCCGTAGCGTAATCCAAGACTCTTCATTATTTATCAGTGCGGATCATTGCGAGGCATGATTCGCCTTCTTATGTTTGCCTTCAACTCCGCTGTACCGCAGAATTCTGGAAGCTCCATTTCATTTCGCCTACAGTTGTCTGTATATGGTGAGACCATGGAAAAAACTCGCTCTGACTCATTCATTGCGCATATTAAATTCTAACTACTCGCCGCCCTGCGCATAGTCTCCTTGAATCGACAGATATGTGGGGCGCCAGCAAGTCAAAATCACCCGCGCCGGAGCGAAGCGACGGCATATCTTGTGTAAGATATAATTGTGCTTGATTGCAAGAGGGGATGCCATATATAGAAGCGCGCGAACGAGCCAGATATTTTGGGTAGGATACAAAACGACGGTTGGCAAATCGCAGTGAGGTACAGGCCACAAGAAAATAGAAGGAATATATTAGGATATAGAAGTACACATTGTGTACGGGCACGCAAAGTAGGTGCATATATAAAATGTACGATACAAGAGGAGAGATATCAGAATGGATGGGAGAAATGTGCGCCACGCGCGCGAGGCGTGCAGAAGCGAAAAATCCCTCCTCGCGGTTTCAAAAGCCGCTGCCCGCAAAGGGGGACCCTGCACCTCCAGCTGGAAGGTGCCAGCCTGGTGGTGCAAACGCACCGCCGCCAGATGAAATGAGCTGCCGGCGGAAAATGAGACGGCGTTTCAGCGGACGGTGAGCACGGGTAGTGAGGGAATTGGCTCGGGTGGAGATCGTCGGACAAAGAGGTTGCTGCAAAGGGACAAAGAGGTCAGTAACAAGGATCATTTGATCACGGCAAGAGAAAAAGACGACGTGGAACACGAGAAGAGAGCTCAGCGACGGGGAGAATCATCTACACGTCCCAGCAAAAAATAACGGCGAGAAGAAAAGTCGAAAAAATAATCGTCGCGAGGCACAGCCACATCCCGACGACGACGAACAGCTCCAGGGCAATGAGGAGGAGCCAGGAGCACCCCAGAATCACGCGGGTGGTGTATGGAGGTATCGAGCTCGTGTTGATATATGTTGATATAGTCTGGAGGAAGATGGACGCAATAGCAATGAAACACGAAGTGAAATGCGAGCTGCGTCGCCCGTCGGCATATATAGACCGACTCATTCGTCCGACGTCCATCCAGCGAGCGACGGACAACGAAAGAGGAATGCGCAGGGTATAAGCGCGCACGAGTGAGGGTGGAGAAACGAAAGCTCCTGGAAGCGGGAATGCATGTCTCGCGAAAAGGAGAGACAGCCAAAGTGCCACTCCTCTGCCCTCTCGCAGCAGGATCAGAATTCCAGCCAGCGAGACTGTCGAAATCTGCGAGCTCCACATGAAGAAGTGCAGCATGCGGAGCACACAGCGAGACGATGCCCGCATCCGCAGCCACATATGTATCTGAGGGAGATCCGCAAGCCCCCCCATGCGAGACAAAATTCAGTGTCAAAGACGTGCAAAACCCCAGACGGGACGCTCGCGCAGCGGGTAGAGCGCGTCAAAGAAGGCTGTGACGACGTCCGCGCATCCACAGGCAAGCGCGGGACCGCGACGCACGACCTCCGCGTCCGCCCCGCAAAACGACATCCCTCCCACCTAGGGAAATACCCACTCCGCAGAACCTCTCGCATCGAAAACATGCAAGAGAGAACCCCCTAAATTCCGCATCCCCACAATCGAAAAAAAACAAGGAAAGAAAAGACAGGCAAAAGATCGCCACTCACCCACGAAACAACTGCCCACTTCCACCGCAGTGTGTGGCTCTGGCCGGCGTGAGCAGCGGAGCCGCCGAGAAAGGACTGGTGGTGCAGTGGTGCTTGAGGACAGACCGTGCGTCGTAGTCCTCGTACTGCTGCGCTTGGGCTTCTGGGCGCGCCTTCGTGTGCAGCGTCGCAATGCTCGTGATGTTGTGCTGCGCGGATGGATACGAGACGGACAGTGCCCTATGTGCGTGTGTCCACGCCCAACGTAGGATACCTCCAAAGACGGGATTCACCCTCCCGCCCCGTGTACGAGCGCACATCTCCCTTGGCGTCTCTGCGCCTAGACGCGGAGGCGGGCACGCTCGCGACGACTACTCCGCATCCGGAATCGGCGGGGCGGTAGAATGCAGAGAGGGTATATGCGCGAGACGGGACAGTGGAGCTGCTATCCGCAGGTCGTGGTCCATGCCGCACGGGACGCGCGTGTGTGGAGCACCACGAGCCGGAGGTGGGCTGTGGCGTGGACGGGGGTATGAGGGGCCTCGTTGCGAGTCGTATGGGAGTAGGATGTGTTCTGCGAAGGAGGGCGGAGCATCCGAATGCGGCTTCTGTCTGCACGCGGGGAAGTCGGTGTCAATGGGACGGTGGCAGAATCGAAGACGAGAAGCTAAGACGGCGTACGATAAGAGCTGACGTCCATTGAATGGAGAGGACTGCGTAAGGGCAGCTCGAACGGTGAATGAGCACGTAGTTGCCTGCTTGAGCCTTGAGCTTGAGCGCTTGAGCGATTGAAGGAGACCTGCCGTGAGTCAGAAGGTAGACCTGCCGCTGTCTCGGTAACCCAGACGTTCGGTGTGTGATCCTGTGATCCGAGCCACGCGAGAAAAGGCAGAAAAATGATGGACAGGATACACACCCGAACGTCTGGGGCATTTGGTAGTGTGATACCCCCCATGGCGTCACATCTGTGACCATCTTTGATTATCTCGTGTAATTAATCAATTGAGCGGAGGAGAATTTCTCGCGAAACAACAGCGGCATCATAAAGGGGATGGTCTTGCCGGCACCAATCCCAGCAATGACAAGGATATCCAGGCCAAGCATGAAGGCCTCAGATACATCCAGTTGCCATTCATATGGTGGCTTCTTGAAGCTCTCCTCGAAGAGACGCGCTAAGTCGCGTCGCGTCGCTGCTGAGTCGTAGCTGGACTTTTTACGCGTGCCTCCTGAAGGTGTTGTGATAGAGCGGCCCGCTTGACGTGTTCGTCTTCCTGGGCCATTGGATGGGGCAGCTCAGCACCGTAAGGCCGGCGCGTCGAAGAGTGTGTGTGCGGATACATCAAGGGAACGCGCGGCAGACACGGGATCATACTGATAATCAAAGATAGTCACAGATGTGACGCCATGGGGGGTATCACACTGCGGACTGCCCCAGACGTTCTGGTAGCTATCCCGTCCATCATTTTTTCACCTTTTCTCGCGTGGCGTGGATCAATCCGGTCCGGGGCGGGATAGCGGACAGAACGGCTGGGTTACCGAGACAGGACCTGCCGTGGGCGTCGGAGATGAGGTTGATTGATGCGATTGATTGACAGCCTGCGATCCCGTAAACGACTCTAGCTCCGGTTCAAGTCGACACTTGTAAAGGTTTTAGACCTTTAACTTAGACAAATCTCGCCAATCGAACTTGCACAACCTTTTATTTAGGATGTAGTCGATAGCGTAGTGTAAAAGTATGGGCGATATAGTGTGCAAAAATTACCGACATTTTACAGGGTTTTTGAAGACAGGTTGCAAGGGGATTTATGCACTTGGGTGACATCTCACACTTCTGGCTGACAACTTCGATGCAGCTGATATCTCTTTTGGTTGGATACATCTTGATAATTGGTTACATCTTGAGAATTGATCATCACTATTGATCCAATCAGTTAAACTCCCGGCATCCAGCGGCCATTCAATAACTTGAACTCGGAAAGTTATAGGGATGGTGAGACCCATCGGATGGACTTTTATAAGTAATGTGGATTGAACCTGGTTATCCTATGATAATATATCCACAGACAGGCATGAACGGCGCAGAAATGGCTGTTCCCAGGCCAATGATTTTGTATTTATTTTTGGCATGACTCAAATGCACAGGCTCTCTTCGACGGTCAGTCTATGTGTTCAAATACCCATCTTACATTGTTTGGGATGAATCTCAGGTGCTCTCCGTGTCGGATTCTCAGAAAACAGATTAACTTCCCTTTATGGATCCCGCGTGGGATCGAAATCAATGTTCCGATCATTACCATCAATTTCGATGGACTTCCACAAGACGAAGTCCCATTGAAGTTGTTAAAAATTCAACTCTAGATGTAACCAAGCAATGCATTATAGCCAGGGATGCTCTGCTCAAAGATGTCTGCACTGAGAATGTTATCACCTACTAGCCAAGTTGTAACCCAATTCCCTGTTTGCATTCAAAAGTTGTAAACCAATAATTTTTTCATGCTATATGTGCCATATAAAAGTAAAAAGTAAAGACTAGTCAACAAGTAGTCCAGTATTTATACAGTAAACGTCCTTTGGATCCTAATAGTACATTGCACAGGTAATATTAGGGTAAGCGTCCGAATGCGGTCAAGCCCGTATCCGGAGCCTCACACTCTCCCCTGTTAGACTGAGCCGCAGTCTACAACCTCAAGAACGGGACAGGAGCGCGCGGCGCGATCAAGACAGCCAGTCAGAGTTGATCAAGAGAATTGATGAAATGAGAAAATGGTGGTGATCAAGAAAGTGGATCGGCGCCAAGTGCGTACGTCGTGAGCCAACCAAGCTACGCCAACATGTGTCCGGGTGTGTATTGGGACATGTCCCCGCCCAACGCTACATTTAGGTCGGAGACGTCGAATGCGGCCTCAGGTGTGGCGTTCGTCATGGTAGCGTCCTGGATATAATAGGATTGTGATCCGGACGTGTCCGCTGCGCTAATAGACGCGGGGCGGTTGGACGATTGGGTGGGGACGTAGTAGGGAGCGTGCATGCTGGCATGGAGTCCCTGTGGTGCTCCGGATGGGTAAGCCGGGAAATTCCAAGACGTCGGTGTCGAGTTGGGAGGAATAGTGGTGAATACCGCTTGCTGGGGAATGGCTGGGTTCGCATGAAAGAACGACTGCGGATGAACCTGGTGCGAATAAACCAGCTGGGGCTGTGATGGGTGATTCGGCATAACGGCAAACGCGGATGGGTTAAATGACGCGGATGATGGTGGGGCGGAGGGCGCAGCGTTGACGCTTAGCTGGTGTGACGAATTACCCGGAATGCCGTTGGGCTGGGAACGCAGGGCCTGTGGGTAGGCATTGTGTCCGCGTCCTCGACGCGGTCCGGCGCCCCGACTAATGCCTCGTGGATTCCCATTTCCCTGTTGAAAATATCCGCTTCGGTCATCCTTTTTTGGAGGAACCAGCGGTTCGTTCGCTTTGCGCTCCGGCATGGGCGAATTACCGTCTTTTCGGTTAGACGACTCTGCGGCAGCATCGGCGAACCCTTTACCGGTTATATCGCCTGGGTATTGTACTCCATTATTACCGATATCCACCGGTTGACCACAAGTGGAAGCAGGATGACTCCCGCGTGAATCTTTCGTGTCTGCGGCTCCCGGGGAACGTTTCACCCGTCCACCCCGGGTACCCACAGAACTTCCTCGACTCGGCGCTGGACCTACTTCAAACGGGTTTCCATCTTTGTCCCAGCTGATCCCCTGGTCCAAAGTGGCCGACTTTCCCGCTTTCATTAAATCTTGAAGCCGCATCCGTTGCAAAATTACTCTGTCACGAAAGGTATGTGTAACCCTAGTCGTGCCAGAGACCACGGGATCAGCGTTATTCGCTGATTCCTTGTGCACCGAGCTAGCCACACTGATTCTCGAGGGAGTTCTCCCCCCAGCTGTAGTAGCACGCCGTTGTGCTTGAACTGCCGCTATGGCTGAGGCAGCTTCTCGTTCCCTTAATTGCTCTGCGGCGAGCACTCGCTTTGTGCGCTCGCTCGACTCTCGTTGCAGCCGAGCCGCATCCTCTAGCTTACGCGTGCGTGCTTCCTGGTCAGCAGCAGCTTTCGCCGATCTCTGGACGGATAGGGCAAGCTCGCGCAACTGCTGCTCCTCCTGTGCCAATTTCTTGGCTAACAGATGATCATGCTCGGCCTCAATTTCCTGGGCCAATAGATCTGCAGCAAATCGATGGTCATCTAGGACCCGTATTTCTCTCATGCGCCTTTCCTGCGCCAAGTATGATTCACGACGCTGCCGGTACAGTTCCGGATTCGCGAACATTTCGCGTTCACGACTAATCGCGTCTTCTGCAGCCTTTCGAGTGGATTCATCCCATCCGTTAGGCCGCCGATCGTCATCATCTACTTCCTCACGTTCTGGTGAGAACGTAGTGGTCGACCCCGCTTTTTCACTGCGTCGATCGCCATGTCGGGATGTGCTGTGCTCGGATGCACGCGCTTTTCCCCTTCTCCGCGCTCTCTTTTCTTCAGCGGGAATACTCTCGTCATCGCCATACGCATTTAAAATTGACGACGCGTGATAAGGCGATAGTATTGTGCCGCCGTTCCATTAGAGGCCTCTGCCGAGCTAGCCGGTAGTGGCACCCGGTGGGGAGCGGTGTTTATAGATTCTGTCGGACTTTCCAATATTGTGCTTAATCTCGCAGTATTGGTCTTGTGCGCTGTATCCTCCTCGTCCTCGACCTCCTCAACGGTCGGTCTAGGACTTTTCTTCCTTGTCGGAAGTGTATCCTCTCCGCCTGAGTCATTTCGTGGCTCGGACGCGGGTGTTTTCGGTTCCATTCTACTCAGTTCTCTAGGCCCGAGCTCATGGTGTTGGTTGCCCAATGCATGGTGGAAGGCCAATTCTTCCGTAGTGGGCATTAACGACGAGTCCACAGCTGACAGAGAAGATGATCCGAACGTTAGATCGGGAATCACCGTCCGTGGAGGTTCTCTGTTGATGTCTCCAGCCGGTGGGCGATGATCATCTCTCGATCTCACGATCGTGGGGTCGACTATCAGTGGCGGTGGCGGATTATCATCTGCCACCACGCCGCTAATGCTGTGAGAGCTGCTCGCTTCCAGGCGAGCTGCTTCCTGTTCTCTTCGTTTCTTAGCCTGACGTTTTTCGCGTCGAATGCTGCTCGCCGAGCGTGTCTGGACGACCATGCTTTACGACAACAGAAGGAAGTGGGGTAATAACACAAATGTAACTGAATCGCGCGGTACCGACAATGAACTACTGCTGCCACGGAGTGGCGGCGGTTCTTCAACGTCGACGTTGATCGCGCAATTGACGCTCTCGACTTGAGTCCCTACTTATGAAGTAGAGTTCAAAAAAGTGTAAAGGTTTTAGACCTTTAACTTAGACAAATCTCGCCAATCGAACTTGCACAACCTTTTATTTAGGATGTAGTCGATAGCGTAGTGTAAAAGTAAAAAGTAAAGACTAGTCAACAAGTAGTCCAGTATTTATACAGTAAACGTCCTTTGGATCCTAATAGTACATCGCACAGGTAATATTAGGGTAAGCGTCCGAATGCGGTCAAGCCCCTATCCGGAGCCTCACAACACTGTCAAGATTGACCACCAACCACCCTTGGCTTGGGTTTCAGCCGGTCTCGATGGCGAGACTTCACCTGCAGACAAATTCTTATAATACCTAGCATTTCATTCCTTAGCCCCGTTTATGCTCACATTACTCTCGCGCGGTCAAAGCGTGGGTTTGGGGGTTACCGGGACTGGAAAGCAGAAATTCAAAATATGAACGCCCAGTGCACAGACTGGGAAAATGAAATAAGCGCCGCAGGATAGGTCATTCCGCGTTTAATTTTACACTGTTGACGGCATTGTCATTTTGTGCATCGGGACTGTTCGGCAGCAATTTATTTAAATCCAGGGAGATTTTGGGGGAATCGTTTCCCGGTTCAGGCTGGCGATAGTGAAGATATTCTGCTGGTCATCAAAGATATCGTGATATAATGCAGGGTACTTGGGAGGATCCGAGTGCTATAATCCAGCGTCGTAAACTAATAAGGAGATCATCTTGAAAGCAGCAAAGAAATACATTATATAAGTGCCATGTCATAGGCGATATCCGGGAGAATCACAGCAGGGCCCTCAGCAGCAGCAGCACAAGCGCCAACACCCCGACATTCGGCGCAGCATAGACACGCGCCCCATCCACGAGTGGCACCTCATTCCCGATGGTTGAATTCAAGCAATTGCGCAGAGTCATATCGATGCCCGCCAGCAGTGGCGTATTGGCGGTAGAATTCTCCGGCGCAAAGACTGCGGTGTTGTTATATCCGTCGAGGCTGAGTGCGACGCTGCTCGCGCGGTAGTACTGTATTACCGGTTCGGGCTTCGGCCCGTTCGCGTTGAACGGCGTTGGCACGGTCGCGCTGATGCTCGCCGAGGTGAGGGAGGAGGAGCAGTCGGCAGCGATGGTGGCCATGAGCGCGGTGACGGTGGTGTTGTCCGCGATGAGTCGGAAGGTCGTACTCGCCGTGGAGTTGGATAGGAAGGCGGCGCTGGCCATGGGGCCACCCGGGCGAGAGCTGTTGTCGGGCTGGCCGTACTGATAGAGGCGTGGTTAAATGAGTGTAGGGGGAACGAGGATAGCCTCAGCGTACTTCGTCTGTATGGACGTATGTGACGTTCGAGTCGTAGGTTGGGCCCGTTCCCCACGCTAGCGGCCAGAAGTAGAATGGGAATCCGCGCCCGTCGACGCCGCGGCTGTTCACGCCGGGTACCCACTGGCGTAAGCCGTGTATACAATTTCACCCACTCCAAGCGTATGCGCCGGCGTCGAAGTCACAGCCGCTATCGCCAGGCCCGGGTTGAGGCTGTGATAGTGCGTCTGCTGCGCCTCGTACATGAGATACCGTGAATTGAGCACAGGGTGATTTGACTGCGCGCGGAAGAAATACATTCGGACCAATGAATATATGACAAAGAGACACACCTTTATGATCACAGGCAAGCCGTTATCCGCTAGTATGCGCGGGGCGAACTCGGAGCCGCGGTAGGCCTCGCGCTTTTTCCTGTAGATGTGGTCAGCTCACATATCCAGCGCTGTCGATCCATACGGTGTTGGTTACCCACCGGAAATTCGACGCAAAGAGCGCGATGGCAGGTATATTTCCCTACACATGCACACGCTTGGTTAGTGTTCAAGAAGAATCGAGGTGACAGGGATAGGACGTACCCATGCTCGCTTCAGGAGACCGGGGACCAAGTAGGTTTCGCCGGCGTGATGAATCGAGGGGACGGGGAATTTGAACTCATTTGAAAGCTACGTTTATATATGATTAGCAGTGTAGAATTTACATTGAACGGTACGTGGACAAGGGCATCCAAATCTACTGCCTGCGTACAAGGTATGAATATCTCATGCAGAAAACAATTCAAAAATTGTGCACCTCATAGCAATGCACCGACAGCTACAGCGATTCACTGGGTATCACGAATAAAAATGATGTGAAGACGACGTATGTACCTTAACTCTACCACGCAAGATATCGACGAGGGCCTCCACTTGAAGATCCTCGGGAAACTCGGTGATTCCATCCCACGCGCCCGCCTCTGCATGCGCGCAGAATGCGTCCTGGGCGTCGCGAATCTTGCGCGCCTCGACGCTGCAGAAGTTCCATGCCGCATCCATGCACGACTGGCCATACAGCCAGTCTGGACTCTCGCCTGTCAGCGAGCATAATCAGCCCGCGAAAGAAAAATCGTCTAAGCAGACGCACCGCAAGCTTGTCTTGACATTAGCGCGAATCAGCAACCGGAAGAGGAGGTAGAAGCAGCGACATGAGATCGCATCGCGGGGGCGAGATCGAGACGTGGCGGCACGCACACGATAGGATGGCAAGTCTGTAGATGACCCGGCATCGTGCGAGAGCGCGTAGTCGGCGTTGGCGTCAGTCTGCGGACTGCTCGCAGCGGCACCAGAGGATGGCGTGCGTGGGAGGCCCGCACCGGGTCGGCGTCGGCGAGCGGCGGGAACATATTGACGCATCGTTAGAGGCGCGGTCCGAGCGCGGTCGCAGAATTAGCTCGAATTTGGTACAGCACACTAGGAGGATGACCTCGGAGGATGAAAATGAGTGGATCAAATTCATGTCAAGGACCGCCACACACCGCGTTCGAGTGCAGCAGAGTAGCACTGCCAAACATCCAGCGGATACGCTCCCTGCACGACAAAGCTCGGCGCAGAGGATGAAGCGTGGGTGCATGAAATACAACGTGGGTGGCAGCGGCGCTTCCTTCAGCATCTGGCCGGTCAGTCCTGGAGCTGTGGGGTGCGGGGGCGAGCGCTTCGGCATCGGCGCCGAGGCGGAGGACAGGGACGGACGTGACGGGGTTCGGCGCAGCATGCGACTCCACAACCCGCGAGCCCACACAACGCGGCGCAGGAGATATGTACGGCGCGCTCACGCGAAGGAAGCGGGGCTGGAGGCGCATCTGCGTCTGACACCACATCGACTGTCCGGCGCGACTATGTCGTCAGAGTCAGGATCAAGATCAGGATCGACGCAGCACCGTGAATTGCGTCTTGAATGGAGCGTTGGCGCGTAGGGGATGGCGTGAGTCAAAACGACGGCATCACAGCCACTTGATTGACAGCGGACTCACCTTTTTCCGACTTGCGTCCCACCAAGTACGTTCCATCTGCGCTTCACAACAAATCTTGCTCAATTCAATGCTCATTGTCGGCGCTTTGCCCAGTCCTCAATCAGCTTCCGTGAGCGCGCCCGGCTCCCGTGCCAAATTGACGTCCCTTAAATTGTAAGGGGCATGACGGATCTTGGACGGATCACTACTGTCATTCCCCTTCCATCGTACCTGTTTTAATATAATTCATTTGTTTACTGACTTACAATACTTACGATATACAAGCGGCGAACGGCCCACGAAGTGGGCCGCCACCCCCTCTTACACATGAAAGCAGTTTGAATTGGCCGAGGATCCTCTTCAGGAATTAATACAATTTACAGGGTGTACCTTTAGTTTATCAGAAAATCCAATGCGATTGGTGAGTCTATCTGAAAGAGAAGTGATGGAAGCAGTGATTGTGTGAGAGCGGCTGATTGCGGCATGTATCCTGGATTACATAAAACGAAAGCCGCATACGGCTCGTCGGACTGCCCGACACCCAGCATGGACAGCGACTTTTTTTAAAAGTTAATCGTGTCCGAAAGCCCTGGCACTTCACCTGATCTGGCGGAGCTCTTCTCGAATAAATTTGTTCCGATTCTCAATAAGTTGACCCACAATTGGTGAAGAATAAATAAGTTGTTCTGTAATTTAGGGTAGGTCTCGGCCACTGATTCCGATGAGCGGAGAGTGCGGAGGAAAAGGTATTTCACAATTTGGAAGAAAGGTGTCCGAGGCTGTGTCAAAAGAAGACGAGCAGCGGGAGAAGTTTTTGCAAGATGGAAATGAAATTTTGCAAGGAAGTTGTCGCACGCAATAAAAAAGGTCAAATGAACCGGGCAAATCCGGGCGCTCAACCGGGCGCTAATTGGCGGACTTTGAAGGTTTGAAGCAGAAGGACCAACGATGTCAAAAAAGGTCAAATGAAGCGGGAAAATCCGGAGTGCTTAATTTTATAAAGAGGGTGATGTCTGATAGTTATCTATAGCACTGCCTTGTACGCTTCGTCGAATCAACGCCAGTTTCGGGGCTGCCTAGCCCTTGAGATTTAGTTGTTGTGTCCAGCCCTCCACGTAGTAGGTTACAGCTTTTTTTATGCCGCGCCGAACCCAATGCCTCATCTGCATCACAATACAGCATCTTAACTCCGATGGCGAATTGCCGAGCGGGAAATGAAAACGCCAGCGTCAGCCAGCTGTCCTGCTGTGTGATTAAAGCAAAGCCTTTGTATTTTTGGGGTTCGGTGCCAAATTAACAGGACGGTGAGGCCACGCATGCATGCATGATATTCTGCAACACACCGCCAGAGTGAGGTGTGCCGACGTTGGTGTCGGGAGGAGTCTATTTGCACGGAGGTTTCGAATGGGAGAGTTACCTTCCCGCCGCACCATGTCCTCGGGGGTGCGGGATAGGCGCCGATGGAAGTGCTGGGAGCGACGCCACCGGACATGTATGTTGCATTGCTAATTCGGGGCATGCTTTCAACGTGGCAAATGCCGATATGGCAGGATCTATCTTAAGACGGTGGCTCAGATGTAATGAATCCGGAGCGATCCGGTATCAATGGTCCCATGCCTTTACAGCACCTTCCGGCTAGTGCGGCGTGGACGTCTGACATATATAGGATCGACTTCCTGGCCTTTAAGCTTCTCGACCTTTCCCCTCGCAATCATGTCCGAGTTGAAAACAGTGTGAGTATCCCCGACCTCCTGTCGAGACTGTTGATTCATTTCATGTCCTTGGATTAGCATTCAGCTTCACAGTGAGCACCTGTCTATGTTGATGCTGCCAAACCATACTTAGTCCTTTCTTACAGGTATCCGTGTCACATCCTTGACTAACCCACATAATGATCTTCCGGGTGATATGAAAATGTTTGCCCAGCTCATCATTGAGAAGAATATTTTTCTGCAAACTATGCTGGTGGCATCAGAGCAAGATCAAATGAGTTGGCAACTTAATTTTGAGTGTAAAATGTGAGTGGGTAGCGACCTTGTGCATAAAACACGTTGGATTCACCAACCCTCACTTTTCCTCACAGCCCACCCCATGCTCGCACTTTCTTAGTGACAGCCTTGCGCTACAGTAAGAATGAGGGCATTCGACTTCTTGGTCATGCCGAAATCACACGAGAGGAGATTCTCAGATTTACAGAATTGAATATGTGTAGGTGCAGTGTCACTTCACTTTGATCATGGTCCCTCATGATTACATTGTAGCCTTCGAGCTTGAGCTCAATAAAGTGAACCCTGATGGTCCCTCCCTCAAATTTAGTGTTGATTCCTCAGTCTCTGAGGTGTTGCACCAGGAAATACCAGGGGTAAATCCCATTGACATGCCAGAGGATACAAGTGAGATTCCCTATGTAGTGTCGGACCATCATCTGAGCCATCTACAGTGACCTCTCATGGGATTGAAAATGAGCTGCAGAAGATGTATGAAGACTCTAGGAAGACCCAATTTTCTATGGATGCTCTGCAGCTTTGGGTGATGTATGAGAGGATTCTACTGTGCTGCCAAAGCAATGACAACAGGGCTCGATGGCTGAATATACTCGGGAATATTTTTCTACAGTCTTACCAGGCATCTGGGACTGTTGATGGCTTGAGCCAGGCAGTCTGTGCATACAATGATGCAGTGCGGGATGACCCAAGGTCTGTCACCTATCTTGCAAATCTTGGTAATTCGCTTTTCCTTCGCTTTGAGCGGCTCGGTGATGTCAGCGACCTCAACAAGTCCATCATGATGAAAGAGGATGCTTTCCAACTCACTCCACATAGCCACCCTGACAAGCCTACAATGTTGAACAACCTTGGCAATTCGCTTTTGGGTCGCTTTGAGCAGCTCAGTGATCTCAGTGACCTCAACAAGTCCATCATGATGTTTGAGGATGCTGTCCAACTCACTCCAGATGGCCACCCCGACAAGCCTGCAATGTTGAACAACCTTGGCAATTCGCTTTTCTGCCGCTTTGAGCGGCTTGGTGATCTCAGTGACCTCAACAAGTTCATCATGATGTTTGAGGATGCTGTCCAACTCACTCCAGATGGCCACCCTGACAAGCCTGCGATGTTGAGCAACCTTGGTAATTCACTTTTGCGTCACTTTGAGCAGCTTGGTGATCTCAGCACCCTCAACAAGTCCATCATGATGTTTGAGGATGCTGTCCAACTCACTCCAGATGGCCACCCTGTCAAGCCTAGGATGTTGAACAACCTTGGCAATTCGCTTTTGGGTCGCTTTGAGCGGCTCGGTGATCTCAGCGACCTCAACAAGTCCATCATGATGAAAGAGGATGCTGTCCAACTCACTCCAGATGACCACCCTGACAAGCCTGGGATGTTGAACAACCTTGGCAATTCGATTTCCCATCGCTTTGAGCGGCTTGGTGATCTCAGTGACCTCAACAAGTCCATTATGATGTTTGAGGATGCTGTCCAACTCACTCCAGATGGCCACCCTGACAAGCCTAGGATGTTGAACAACCTTGGCAATTCGCTTTTGGGTCGCTTTGAGCGGCTCGGTGACCTCAGCGACCTCAACAAGTCCATCATGATGTTTGAGGATGCTGTCCAACTCACTCCAGATGGCCACCCTAACAAGCCTGGGCGGTTGAGCAACCTTGGCAATTCGCTTTTGGGTCGCTTTGAGCAGCTCGGTGATCTCAGTGACCTCAACAAGTCCATCATGATGCAAGAGGATGCTGCCCAATTCACTCCAGATGGCCACCCTAATAAGCCCACAATGTTAAACAACCTTGGCAATTCGCTTTTGGGTCGCTTTGAGCGGCTCGGTGATCTCAGTGACCTCAACAAGTCCATCATGATGAAAGAGGATGCTGTTCAACTCACTCCAGATGGCCACCCTGACAAGCCTGGGAGGTTGAGCAACCTTGGCAATTCGCTTTTGGGTCGCTTTGAGCAGCTCGGTGATCTCAGTGACCTCAACAATTCCATCATGATGAAAGAGGATGCTGTTCAACTCACTCCAGATGGCCACCCTAGCAAGCCTGGGAGGTTGAGCAACCTTGGCAATTCACTTTTCCATCGCTTTGAGCAACTTGGTGATCTCAGCAACCTCAACAAGTCCATCATGATGTTGGAGGATGCTGTCCAACTCACTCCAGATGGCCACCCTGACAAGCCTGGGAGGTTGAGCAACCTTGGCAATTCGCTTTTTCATCGCTTTGAGCACCTCCATGATCCTTGGGACTCTCAGCAGCTACTGCTTCACTACACTTCAGCCGCATGCTCAGCAACAGGCCCTGCCAACATACGATTCAAAGCCGCCAAAAGCTGGGCAAAACATGCTCACATTCACCAACCCTCATCTATACTCCTTGCATATACTACTACCATTGAACTTCTTCCTGAATTGGCATGGCTGGGGCTGTCCATAACCGATCGGCATCATCAACTCTCAGAGGCAGGCCAAGTTGTGAGAGATGCTGCTTCAGCTGCAGTTGCAGTGCATGACTATCAGCAGGCAGTGGAGTGGCTTGAACAGGGTCGTTCAGTTATCTGGGGTCAGCTTCTAAATCTGCGCACACCAGTAGATGAATTGAGGAAGAACCATCCTGCCCTTGCTGAGCAGCTTGTCACTCTCTCCACCTCATTAGAAACTGCTGGCACCCGGAGCGATGATGATGCTGGTGCTGTTGAACCAGAGTCACTTCTATCTATTGCACAGAAATCTCATACCCTCGTTCTTGAAAGGAATGATATCCTACAACAGATCAGAGAGCTGCCAGGGTTTCAGAGGTTCCTATTATCAAAGACTATTTCTGAGCTTTCACCTGCTGCATACATGGGTCCTGTTTCCATCCTGAATATCAGTGAATATGGATGTGATGCTCTGATTCTCATGCCCAGGCTTGCAGATGATATCATCCATGTCCCACTGAGTGACTTCACACTCCATGACGCACAGGCCTTGGCTGAACTTCTGGCATCAATTGTGGGAACTCCTGGATACAGTGATAGGGCGACTATGTCTCGTGAGGGAGATATGGCTCGAGATGGTATCTTTCCCCATATTCTCTCTGAGCTCTGGGTTAAAATTGTTTGCCCAGTCCTGAATGCACTCGCAATTACGGTAAAGCTTTTTTCATCACCATATGCAATTCCGATCCTAATGATTTCCATAGACTCCAGTGAGCCAAGATTTGGGACGTATCTGGTGGTGTCCAACGGGGCCACTAGCATTTCTTCCTATCCATGCAGCAGGACTCTATGGTGAAGACCAAGCATTTGGCTCTAAATTATCTGACTTCCTGATTTCGTCCTATACACCATCGTTGACTGCCTTAATCCAAGGGTTTCGCCCACAATCTGAATCACAGGCAGACCTTCAACTCCTTGCTGTTACTCAGCCATCAGCCTATGGACAGGGACACATCCCAGGAACTCAGGAAGAAATCAAATCTATTGAGCAGCATGCCAAGGGAAAAGTTCCCATTCTGTGGTTGGATCAAGATATGGCCACAATAGGAAATGTCCAGAAGGGCATGAAGGATTCTAGATGGGTCCATTTCGCCTGCCATGGTGTGCAGAGCACCTCTCCCACTAAAAGTGCCCTCCTCCTTGCTGGAAGTTCACGGTTGACACTCTTAAACATTATTGAGCTATCTCTCCCAAATGCTGACCTGGCATTCCTCTCTGCATGTCAAACTGCCACTGGTTCCCAAGAGCTCCAAGATGAGTCAGTTCATCTCACAGCTGGCATGTTACTAGCAGGATACCGAGGTGTCATTGGGACAATGTGGTCTATCATGGACAATGATGCCCCACAAGTTGCCAATGATGTTTATGCCCATCTCTTGGAGGCATCACCTCCAGATCCAATGAGGGCAGCTCAGGCACTGCATCTTGCCATTCAGAAGCTTCGAGAGCAGCCCGGAGTGAAGAAATCATTTTTACACTGGGTGCCCTTCATACATTTTGGGGTTTAACTTGGGGGATATAACAACTGTGTAGGATAGGGATATATATGAGTAGGTGTAGAAGGAGTTTGGCAGTAGTCCCTGTTTTTGTAGGACTCCTTGCGATTTACAGTCTTGATTTTATTTGATGGAGTGTTAGAGGTTACAAGTTACAACCTCTATGGGAATCTCAACAAGTCTTATGTATATCACACCCAACCTGATGTTTGTGTATCGTGTCCAACTCGAGAAGCTTAGTGACTGGAAGAACAAAATGTCCGAGACATGCACTCTATCATGATTCAGCTCAACTGCCCGGATTAACCTGATGGTAACCCGGCCACACGACACCCCATCAACTATCGCAAACCCGATCGAGACACGCGGTAGTTCCAACCCGTCCTTACGTGTCACAACTACCCCTCTCCGTTCTTGGCACGTCACGACACCCTGCGTTCCTTGATTCTCCTCAGTGTCGCATTTATCACATAGATACTCTCCTGACTATCAAATAGTATATAAGTAGAGTAGAATCTCCCTGTACAGTAGATTCTACCTCGTCTATACTCAGGCTTACCTTGGCTTGACCTCGCTGTTCCCTCAGGTTATTCCGACGCCCTGAATTCTCACCTGGTCGCTCATACTACACCGGATTGTACGACTACCCGTTACCTTTCTCTACGGAAACCCCTCTGTCGTTGGCTCTCACCGATTTCCCTCGCTCACCCTCGGATTAATCCGTCTTGACCCACAAGGAAGCTATCCGGCTCGTCGTAATCCTCGACACCCGTATCAGCTACCCAGTTGTGCCCAATATCCCCAAACGGTTTCCCGTGTTCTTTCTGGTCAAGTCGACCTGAGCCGACGCTGACACACTCAATGCCCAAGAGCACAAGCAAGACTCACAACACAAAAGATTGAACTAAACTTATCACTTCACTCAACCGGAAACCAAGCCAGTTGGGAATTTAAGACTCAAGGCAAAAACAGGACTCACAAGCTACCGATTCCCAACCAAGCTGAGCAACACTCTTTGCAAATTCACACCAAAACAAGGTGAAAAAATTTGGGTCAAAATCTCAAGTAGATAGACCCATAACAATGCCAACCTTTCCCAACTGCAAATCTAATACTCTGTTATCAGTACACAGCGCAGTGTGGTTTCTCCTGGACCAATAGACCAATAACTCAGGCAGTGTCTTTCTGCTTTTTATATTCACACTCAAACACCCAACAGTGACATTTCAGAGACTCAAGCTGAAGATTGACGATTTAGTAAATTGATATTTCAGGTTGAAGGTGATAATTCAGTGTTCAAATAGTTGTTCTTTAAAAGAGTGCAAATACTCATGGTCAACATCAAGGAAGTGAACAGCTAGCTTGCCTACTTGTTGGAAAAGAACATGCCAAATTGGCCATCACAGCTTGCTGCAGGTGTTGTGGAGTCATCAATAGTGTGAGAGGTGCAGATACATTGTTTGGAGCTGTATGTGAGACACATTGATAAGCCTTGCAAATAACCACTAGTGGAACACACTATTTTTGCGCTTTTCAGTTGTGTTTGCAATGTATATTATCTTATATCCAGAACTAGTACTGAGACTCAGAGGTAGCTGGTTGGGCCAAGATCACAGAGTAATGGGCCATCGAGGGGGTAATACACCGAGGTGACTGGCTGCACTCACCCTGAAACGTGTAAGGGTTTGTGTTACGAGTACTTATGTAATAAGTGATCGTCCATTTAACAACCAATATGAGGATTTCGCAACCTCTCTCAATCCTTGTTCCATTTTTCGTGCCTGGTAAAATAGTGGCTGTGTTGAAGCCTTTTTAAGAACTTTCACTACAAATTTTGTGATATATTAGTGGCAGTACCCCCCCAACGAAATCTGGAGCTTGCCTGTTCGACTCCCCACATCCGGATTTTTTTTAAATCCTTTATTTCTCCTTTCTATCACTCATATTCATCGTGTTCTTCCTATATCTGTTATTGTTATTTTATTTTTAGCCAACTCTATGACTCCTCGTATCACATGGTACACACTGGTTGAACATTTAAAGTTTTTCACTGGAAATATTGGTGAAAAACCTCCTTCATTTTTCACCCATCTTTCACCGAAAAAAGAGGTGAAAAATTCAAGCTTTTTTCAATACTTTTTTGACTGGAAACCAAGGTGTAAAATTTGAAATAAAGTTGGTGATTTTATTTGCAGAAGGAACGGCCATAATTCATGCACATCCACACCTGAAAATGATGGTGAAAAATTCAAAACTTTTTTCACAATAATTTTCGCCACAAAAACCACAATAAAATGTGTGAATAATGTTTGGTGAAAATTTGTGTAAAATTTGAAATCCAGGATCTAACTTTTAAATCCTTTTTCACCATCTTTTTTTCCACTTTTTCACTGGAAAATGGGGTGAAAAGAAACCTTGTTTTTTTCACATTTTTCAGTGTAAATACAAGTGAAAATGTCAAAGTATTTTCCTGGCATTTCCCGCCAGCAGTCAAGGTGAAAAATGTGAAATAGGGTTCAAGACTTTTCTTCAGACATTTTCAGAGAAAAAGCACAAGAAAATAGCTTTTGAATTGGTCACTCGAAGATACAGAGAGTTTTCAATGAACAATTTGGGTGTAAAAGGGCTACCGTAGTGCTGGAGACTTTGAGGCTGAAATGGTGTAAAATTCTGAACATCTATGCCAGGTATTCAAGACTTTTAATCCATGAAGCCTGTCAGGCACTTCAAAGTCCCATGGATATAATATCCATGGCCAAACTGAGCCAAAATCACAACTTTTCCTCCCCAGCGAGGCAACAGTGGCATGGATTTCTGGTCTGTGACTTGTTTCACACTCACACAGATCCACCAGGCCTTGAGCCAAGCCACAACATCTGTCAGCCTCTTCAAAGTCTCATGGATATAATATCTGTGCTCAAACTGAGCCAAAATAACGACTTTTGCAGGCATTTCCTCTCCAACGAGGCAAGAGGGGCATGGATTTCTGGTCTGCAACTTGTTTCACACCCACACAGATCCACCAAGCTCTGAGGCAAGCCAGAACACATGTCAGCCACTTCAAAGTCCACGGATATAATATCCGGGGTCAAACTGAGCCAAAAGCATGACTTTTGTGGGCATTTCGTCTCCGCTGAGGCAACAGGGGCATGGATTTCGAGTCTGTGACTTGTTTCACACTCAGACAGATCCACCAACCCATGAGCCAAGCCAAAACACCCATCAACATCTTCAAAGTCCCATGGATATAATATCCATGGCCAAACTGAGCCAAAATCATGACTTTTGTGGGCTTTTCCTCTCCGGCGATCCAACAATGGCATGGATTTCGGGTCTGTGACTTGTCTCACACTCACATTGATCCACCAAGCCTTGAGCCAAGCCACAACATCTGTCAGCCTCTTCAAAGTCTCAGGGATATAATATCCATGGTCAAACTGAGCCAAAGGATATAATATCCGGGGTCAAACTGAGCCAAAATCACAACATTTCCTCCCCAGCGAGGCAACAGTGGCATGGATTTCTGGTCTGTGACTTGTTTCACACTCAGACGGATCCACCAAGCCTTGAGTCACGAGAAAACATCTGCCAGCCACTTCAAAGTCCCACGGATATAATAGCCGTGGTCAAACTGATCCAAAATCACGACTTTTGTGGGCATTTCCTCTCTGGTGGCAACATCCCACCAGAGAGGAAATGCCCACAAAAGTCGTGATTTTGGATCAGTTTGACCACGGCTATTATATCCGTGGGACTTTGAAGTGGCTGGCAGATGTTTTCTCGTGACTCAAGGCTTGGTGGATCCGTCTGAGTGTGAAACAAGTCACAGACCAGAAATCCATGCCATTGTTGGGTCACTGGAGAGGAAATGCCTGGAAAAGTCGTTATTTTGGCTCAGTTTGACCAAGGATATTATATCCATGGGACTTTGAAGTAGCTGACGGGTGCTTTGGCATGGCTCAAGGCTTGGTGGATCTGTGTGAGTGTGAAACAAGTCACAGACTCGAAATCCATGCTGCTGTTGCATCGCCAGAGAGGAAATGCCCACAAAAGTCGTGATTTTGGCTCAGTTTGACCACGTATATTATATCCGTGGAACTTTGAAGTGGCTGGCAGATGTTTTCGCTCGGTTCAAGGCTTGGTGGATCCGTGTGAGTGTTAGACAAGTCACAGACCAGACATTTATGTCCCCGTTGCCTTGGCAGAGAGGAAATGCCCACAAAAGTCATGATTTTGGCTCAGTTTGGCCACGGATATTATATCCGTGGGACTTTGAAGAGGCTGACAGGTCTTTTGGCCTGGCCCAAGGCTTGGTGGATCCGTCTGAGTGTGAAACAAGTCAAAGACTCGAAATCCATGCCCCTGTTGCCTCAGCGGAGACGAAATGCCCACAAAAGTCATGCTTTTGGCTCAGTTTGACCACGGATATTATATCCGTGGGACTTTGAAGTGGCTGACAGGTGTTCTGGCTTGCCTCAGAGCTCGGTGGATCTGTGTGGGTGTGAAACAAGTCGCAGACCAGAAATTCATGCCCCTCTTGCCTCGTTGGAGAGGAAATGCCTGCAAAAGTCGTTATTTTGGCTCAGTTTGAGCACAGATATTATATCCATGAGACTTTGAAGAGGCTGACAGATGTTGTGGCTTGGCTCAAGGCCTGGTGGATCTGTGTGAGTGTGAAACAAGTCATAGACCAGAAATCCATGCCACTGTTGCCTCGCTGGGGAGGAAAAGTTGTGATTTTGGCTCAGTTTGGCCGTGGATATTATATCCGCGGGACTTCGAAGTGCCTGACAGGTGTTTTGGCTTGGCTCAGGGCTTCGTGGATTAAAGTCTTGAATACCTGGCATAGATGTTCGGAATTTTACACCCTTTTAGCCTCAAAGTCTCCAGCACTACGGTAGCCCTTTTACACCCAAATTGTTCATTGAAAACTCTCTGTATCTTCGAGTGACCAATTCAAAAGCTATTTTCTGTGCTTTTTCTCCGAATGTCGGAAGAAAAGTCTTGAACCCTATTTCACATTTTTCACCTTGACTGCTGGCGGGAAATGTCAGGAAAATATTTTGACATTTTCACTTGTATTTACACCAAAAAATGTGAAAAAAACAAGGTTTCTTTTCACCCCATTTTCCAGTGAAAAAGTGGAAAAGAAGATGGTGAAAAAGGATTTAAAACCTAGATCCTGGGTTTCAAATTGTACACAACTTTTCACCAAACATTATTCACACATTTTATTGTGGTTTTTGTGGCGAAAATTGTTGTGAAAAAAGTTTTGAATTTTTCACCATCATTTTCAGGTGTGAATGTGCATGAATTATGGCTGTTCCTCTTGCAAATAAAATCACCAACTTTATTTCAAATTTTACACCTTGGTTTCCAGTCAAAAAAGTATTGAAAAAAGCTTGAATTTTTCACCTCTTTTTTCGGTGAAAGATGGGTGAAAAATGAAGGAGGTTTTTCACCAATATTTCCAGTGAAAAACTTGAAATGTTCAACCAGTGACAGCTGTTTGCTTAAATTTGTGAAAACGCGAAAGTTTTGCGCGCTGTCACATGTATTATGCCGAATGCTGCCGAGGTGTTCAGAGGTGTTTAAACTTCATTTTTGGGAGCAACCTTCATGTGGAGAATGTGAAATGCTCATCTAAAGCTCTTTCGAACACCTGGAATCCAATATGTGACCAGTATTTGACCTGATTCTAATCCCGGCAGTTCCGGCATTGGTCGGCATCACAATCAAAAACTACACATGACTAATGTTTCCGCGACTTCCGACTCGGCCGTGCGAAGTCGACTCGGGGAAGTCGACTTGAGTCGAGTCAAGCCGAGTCATTCTGATGACTCTGCCACGACTTCGAAGTCGACTCAAGTCAACTTGAGTGACTTGAGTCGGGGGTATTTTAGGAAATGTTCCTTTTCATGGATAACCATGATTGGAGGCAATTTCCAATTTTTTTTCTGGGTGATTGTGACGGGCATGATGCAATGACATATGTGTGACATTCGTGTCACGGATGCGGTATTTTGTGTTTCTATCAAGTTTCTGCACATAATTGGACCCCGAAAAATCATGAAAAATTGTTTTTTGCTAGATAAATGGATACACATGCATCAAACCCCCATAATAGCAATGGGAACCTGGAATGGCAATGAAATAGATGATTTTTTATTGATCCCATGTAAACACCAGTCAAGTTCGATGTATATACCTACCTACAGTACTCCTATTTGACGAGGTGGTAGTTTTAGCGAAATGCAAAAATATTGTCTGACTTGGCCGACTCAAGTCGACTTGAAGTCACTCCGAGTCGACTTCGCTAGACAAAGTCGAGTCGAGTCGAGTCAAACTTCAAATTGAGTCGACTCGGCAAGTCGCGACTCGACTTTTTGAGTTGCGGCAACATTACACGTGACAGAGCGCTAAACTTTCATGTTTTCACAAATTTAGTCATGGATGATTAAGTGGTTAAGTGTGAGTTTATAATTTATTGGCCTGACTCCTGCTGACTCAACACAGACTGTTATTTTTTTGTTCTTGTTCTCTTTACATATTCTGTAAATAAATATCCCAGCTTTTTCATATTGTAACCAAGTAGATAATGAGGGCATGAAACTATGTACATCTCGTTCATGGCTTCATCTAGTTCATCCACCTTGGTGTCCAACCTCAGACAGTGGAATCCCTCCTGTGCCCCTTTGAAATCCTGTCCAGGTGGCCGGTTTTACAAGGGAGGCGGATGGGTGGTGGCCAGGATGCCGCGGAAAATAGACAAAATTCCGTACGCAAATCCTTTTATAGAAGTCTGGCACTCTGCCCGACAGTCGGGCATCAATAATGCAATGCCCTAGAAGGGATTTTGATAGAATATAGGTATCGATAGTATCATGATAACCAGTTACTCGGATTAGAGCTGAACCAAAGGGCAAGCAGGTTTTGAGTAGTAATCAGTGCCATCACAGGTTGAATATAGCACCCATCGCGGGAAATGTGCCCACCCTGGATTTTTTATTCCCAGAGGTGTCTGCAGTACTGGGGGGTGGGCCACTTTCTTAAGATGGCTCTAAGAGGGGGTTGTTGAAGAAAAGGTAGGTCCTGGTGTGGACCGAGGTTGTGTCAAGGTCGTGCAGGTGAGGTCGCCGAGTCGTGCAGCAGAATGATAATAATAGATGAAGAAGAAGAATGAACCTAAGCGTAGAACAATGAGTAACATGAATAGAATATAAAACTTAGCGCGGTTGTGGTCGAAGGAATGTAGATTCGCGAGTGTATTCAGCAAGAGAGTGAATTGTGGTGGTGGTACGAGACAAAGAGGGAATCTGATCCGTGATCCACCAACAAATAAATGTCAAAAGGATATAAATAAGACTCCGTCACTGCGTTCAGACCCCCCGTAGACAGACCTCGTGCTACCTTGGTCTACCTTGGTCTACTCTCTGTCTACCCGGGTAGACGTACGTGTACCACAGCATGTAGACACATGTTGGTCTACCTCAGTGTACCCCTGTCTACCTCCGGCTACCTAAGGTGGACAGCCTTCAGCGACCTCTGTCTACCTCGGTCTCTCTTGATACACTGACCCCGTCCAAACGTACACTGCTAATTTGGGCTCACCTCGGCCTTTCCTGTGTCTAGGTGTCTCTCCTTTGCTTTGCACTAATTCTGGACGCGCCAGCAGAGTCGAAATCACGGCATCGCCACATGTGTGCGCACACATTGATAGCGGTGGCCATCGGATCAAACAATCACTTGATTTCCTTCAAGAGGCGAGTGATTCAGAAGGCACCCCACCCCCCCCCCCCCCCCAAATTGTTCCAGTCCACCTCGGCAAGGGTTCATGAATATCATACACTAATATATTAAACTTCCCAACTCTAAGTATTCCCTCAAACTCTTTTTTTTATTCAGTCCACTAGCGGCATCTCGGATTTAGGGCCTGATTTGGCCATGCCGCGCGACATCAGTTGTGTGCCGGATCAGTAGATCGCTCGCCCCTTGTTCTTCAACATTCGTGGCAACTCGCTTACAGTTCACTGTGTACTTCTCGTCAACCTGGGTTGAAAGTTCAGAGGTAAAACCCGGTGTTGATGTCAGCCGGACTATGTCTGCTTCAGTCTACCTTGGCCCGGGTCTGTGTACCCCCATCTACAGGGTAAACACACGGTAGACTCAGGTGAAGTGGGTATGTGTACTCAACATAGACTTAGGTAGCCAGACAGGTCGGTCTACCCTGTGTCTACCCAGGTAGACAGACCCTCTGTCTACGGGGGGTCTAAATGCAGTGCGTGGTTGGAAAGCCGCAGCTAAAGTCGACTCCAGCAGTCTGGGAACTACGCAAAGATGAGATAGGGAGACTTGCTGCCTCCCAACAGCGTTGAGGATGGGTACCCAATCCACCTCGAGGTCAATGCCCAGCGTAGTCCGAGATGCCCGAAGTGGTTCAACCTGTCGCGTTGGCGGTACGTAGTGCGAAATAAATAATTGTCTGTGTGATATATGAGAGGAGAGTTAGTGTATGAATGTGAAGCAAAGTCTGGAAACACAATAACAACATAATTCCATGGTAAACAAAGACTTGTTCTTCAACTGTCGGATGAATTGGTTCGCATATAAAATGCGCGAAGGTTTGATCAAGTAACTAGAAAGCGGATCTGAGAGGAAAATCATAGAACTAAAGTGAGTCAAGGTAAAATTAGGTGGTAAAGCAAGTGGAGGAACGACGCAAGAAATGATGGTGCTGTACCACAATATTTGGTTGGATGCTTGAACTGGCTCGGGGATTGAAGGTGACGTGCGAGGCAGGTCGCACTTCCACAGGGTACTACAGACCCTGAATATGTGAAAAGAATTGAATAATATCGAGAAATGCGGGTTGATAATACTAGACGCCCCGTACTGTGGCCTGGGACAACACAGATATTTGGGATATTTTCGGTTCTAACGGCCCCACAGCGCGTGTCTATGGCTCCAAAGAAAAGCTTTATGACGACTGGAGGAATACAGGTTATGAAAATTGATTTGAGCTTTATTACAACTGGAGGAATGCAGGTTATGAAAACTGATTAGTCAAATTTGGCGGGGTCAGGTATGAATCAAATGACGAACTTATGCAGACCAGAAGCACCCGCAGTCCAAGGCAGTCCACCATTGTATCTTTAAGACTTTTTGGCATACCATACAAAGGAAGGAGCCAGACATGGGTCTTGAACAAGGCTGAGAACCCAGGGTGTGTGCATGTTTTGTATGTCCGGTTTTTCTCCTGATACAGCAAATAGATTTGGAAGAGATCTGTCTCTTCAAAGTTTTCTTACAGGGAGTTTACATCGGGAATCCCCGACCGTACTAGTGGCCGGTTAGAAAGCTCCAGCCGCTTCGCCATCACCTTTGGATCAACTGTCATCAAAACCAGGGTTTCTGAATAGAATTACCCAATTTCCCATATCTGGGTTCCTCCTTATGTTATTTCTTTTGCTGAAGTCTTGTTACTGTCCCACAGATGCCTGTTAATGAGCTGGCACACAGAATCAAGAGGTCCTTCCATCTGCATCCTTATTATTTCATTGTGCTGTTCCCATGCATCTGAATTGCTTCCAGCAAAATTTGTTGGGTGTGTGATTTCAAGATTGTTCTGTGAATCGCCAATTCACCAGTGTTCAGCACTTCCAACCTTGAAATAACCTCTTTAGTTGAATATCAGCCAGGTGTCCTGTGTGTTTATCAGACATCTCTGAATTCTCTTCCAGGGTAATTTTAAATTTGAACTATGAGTCGATCTGTTCAGACTTATTCAGATGCTTGGTACTGCTTAGGTGTGTTAGATGTATTGATGCAAGCGGTTGACGGACCGCTCCGCGGTCCGTCATCCTCTCTTCCGAATCTGGGCAGCCCGGGTGATGTTGAGTTCAGTGCAGTAGTGTTGCCGTCAGAGTGAGCCAAAATTGATTTCGGACTCGGGTCGGCCATTGAGTTAATGGACTCACCACACTGAGTCGAGGCAAGTTGCAACTCGAGTTGGTGATGATGCCATCACTTTCCCATTCCGCCAAATCCAAAGTCACAGTCACCGTTCCTACGACGGATTTTGCCGATAGTGCTGTCCTAGCATGCCCAGAAGAATGCAGAACTGGTACCATATATTCCTGATAAGTTTCCCCATTTTTCCAAGCATTTACACCTGAATAACCAATTATTTCGGCGGATTTGAGATAGGATTAACATTCTGTCGCCACTTTCACTTGTAAATAGTGTTGGGGAATTGTTGTAAAATACTTAGAAACCAATATAAAGTTAAGACTGGGGTCCTTGACTTCATATACAGGGTGCAGGACAGCTTTCGACCAGACTCTCTCAACCCCTCCGTCCCAGTTGGGAATCGTGGGAGTGATGGGAGGCCCAATTAGGCCCAACTCGCCTCGCCTCGCGTCCCCTTAAAGAGTTGTGATGAGTGAATCAACTCGTCTGAACTCGCCTCTCTGTGCAGCCCTGGGCATCACAGCCAAGGCATGTCGGCTGACTGAAAAGTATTGACAGTTAATGATAAAGGCAGTCTGGTGTCGCCACCGACATGCCAGAGTCGCGAATTCCCGGACTTTTTGATCGGGTGTTTCTTGGCAAGTGAATCACGTGGGGGGAGGTCAACTGACTGATTGGATCAGCGGAGTTTAAAGGCTTCAGACAGACCGAGTGCATAATTTTATAAAGAGGGTGATACTGAGTAGGACTACATAAGTACGAAGTTTCATTCGGACCCCGCCACAGCCCCACCCCAAGTACTCATAAGGCCGGTAGTAATCGGCCTAGAAGTTTTAATCAAGTTTTGATCCTGGTTATCAAATTTCAGGCTCCTTTGCTCTGTAGAAAAGACCGACCCCAGCACATGATTGGACGGATTCAAGCTTGTTTTTGCGACCACTGGTGATGAACACCACCTCTCGCTGATCACAGTGAAACGATGCACCAAAGTTCAGCAGTGAAATCGAATACAAAAGAGTTAGATGAAGTCTACACTCTAATATATATCAAATCCACTACCAACTCAAACTCTAATGCCGTGTGTGTGTTTGGGGAAGTAGGTCAGGTGTATTGACCTTCAATCTCAAAAATATCCTTAGAGGTCTTTGCCAGGTTTACACTATATGTGCAATTATAACCAAATGTATTGGATATTCCTAGTTACTACCACAACTACCCACTGTTGGACTTTGGGCAAGTTGGCACAAGGCTGTGCAGAGTATAACCAAGTTATCACACAGGGACTGAGTCCAATAAACTGGTATAGTAAAGACTTCAGACGACAGCCATTGTCTGAGAGGTCTAAGATATGCCAACAGGGGAGTGGGATTCACTGTCCTAATTTAATTTACATGCAGATTTATATACTGTACACTATGATTAGTCAAAACTCCGTTGTTCCACCGCAATTTCTCCATGTGAGACCGTCCAGGCCAAGCCAATTAGTCAGTCTAGTTGGTCCTAGAACAGCTCCGAGTGATTCCTACCCAAAATCGAGTTATTCCCCAAGGAATAACACAGCCTTTTCAATTGTATCCTGTGCTGTCAGAAATTCCCATAGCAACTATGAGTCATTGAACGTCAGAAAACAGTGCCCAAGGCTGCTCTGGCCATTCTGGATGATGCCTACATAGACTCTTTCTATGGTGTTTAGCTGTCTCCGACTTCAAGGAGTGCCTGCCAATGCCCAGAGAGTTCCCACAGTTACCCAATAAGGTAAGTTAGTACCTTCCTTAGATGTATCCCTTTTCCGAAGTCCTGAGAGTGAACCAAAGGTTATTCTTTTGTCCTGTAGCTTTTTATGTGTTCCTTCCAATGTCTCATGTGTTTGGTATATGGCCTAGCATCTCTATTGTACTCAAACTCATTGCACAGTGAGTACAACTTGCAGGAGTATTCCAATAGCGAGCATAGTGAATGTTATGTTTAAAACTGGTGTCTCAATGTGTCCAGCAGCCTAGCACTCAGTCCTGGGATAGACTAGCACTAGAATATAGCCTTATTGACAGGTTTTATCAGTTTATCCAACTGAAAGGTCGCAAAATTGTATTATTTTTAAGCATGTTCAAATTCATGCCTCATCAACAGAATCCAATCCAATCCAACTTACTTCTTCCGCAACACAGTCACATTTCATGCGTCCTCACATTCCCCTTGCACCCCCACAACATCTCCAACATTTGCGTGCACCCGAACCATGTTCCTGGCTGCAGACTCATTTGTTGTCATCATTACATGGCATTATTGTCTCGGACCTGTTACATTCCGTGCGACTCATATAGCCCCCAGGGGTTGTTCTCCCTTTTATTACTTCTTGTATATATATACCTTACCACCCACTTGTATTCAGGACCAGATTTGATATATCACTTTGCCCCTTAATCTCGTATGCCACCTTAGTCCTTCGTTGCCATCTCGATACTCGCTCTCACCTCGTCCCTTGTCGTCCATCCTCTCGTACTGTTTTATTTCTTCATCGCACCTGTCTCCACTCCCCGTTTAACTGCCAACACATCATATTCCCCATTTCCTACTTTTCCCCACCAGTCGTGCTCTGAGGATGGTTTGACCCACCCACACATATTTCGTCTTACGGTTGCCCTGCGAGTTGCTTGCTTGATTTTTTCAGCTCACGCTGTTGGACGCGCCGTAAGCATGTCATTGGCCTGTATGAAAGGCAAGCTTAAGGGGAAAAGACACCACCCCTACCGCCATCCCCACTGCAAACAGGGGAAAGTGGCATTTTTGGTGGAATCAAAACACTGCCAAGTTTACATCCTCAGCTTTTAGTTGTTCCTGTCGTGGTCGGAGTTGTCCCCTGACGTGTGTGGAATACTGAATTCAAATACAACATTACACAGGTACAATATCAATATTAATTCAGACACACAAGGATTCTATATCGCGAACTGAATTGGTCTTTTGCAGCAACCCACCCGCGAGGTTACCGAAAGATGGGCCCAGCAACAGAACTCAGCCCCATCGGAGAGCTCGAGCGATGTCTCCCCGAACAAAACAGTGCAAGGGTTAAATATTAGTCGTGAGAGTCAAAACCATTGAAGGGAAAAGGAATCCCTGCAAAAATAATGATAAGAAGAATCGATGACCATTTTGGAAGCCAGAGGCGTTACATATTTGTTGCGGCGCGCATCCTACAGAATCAAGAACGCAAGAATGCGGGAACGTAAAGCGGAGAATCTGGCCGTTGGACCGCACGGAAAAGCGGTTAAAGAAGACTTTGATAACGAGTCCCGCTGTAGTGGTGGATCCTGGTCGTACTTCGGAAACATCCTGTGGATCAGTTGTACATCAGTAGTCAGGCGCAGCCTTGAGGCAGCCCAAGGGCATTCTACCCTGTACTACAACGACGTCGTGCAATCCACTGGTTTCTTGGGCTAGTTCGTGCGTCTCCACCGGTGGAATTCGACACCTGTAGGTCGACTGAATATCCGTTGGCCACAATGCCGGAGGTCATCTGGAAGACCTGGGTACTTGAAAGCTCGAATATGGGCTGAGAGGACGGCTGGGTGGATCCGTTGTTGGAGACACTGATTAGGACGCGGATGGGAAATGAAATGCGTTCCGTTCATCCCGGGAAACCCGGTGGTTTAACCAAGGGAAATGAGCATGATTGGATTTAGGTTCGCTCCCCAGTGAGTGCAACAGCTCAGAAGAACTACTCCGACAGAGACGAACCGAGAGCAGCACTGAACGGACGAAGCACCGATGAATTCGCGAGAACCAACAGGACCGTGGACTTTGCACCCGACTAGACCTGCGTTGAGTCGTTCACGTCTCCGGCGAATTTTAGATTGACACAGCCCCAGAATACAAGTGTGGAAGAGCAAAAGATACTGGGAATGCGCACAAGGACTGAAAATCACGCCAACAAGCTCAAGAAAAAAATTGAGTGCGTGACATACGAGAGAGAAGTGACAGTCGAGCGCAGGGCTTCACACACACGGTGTGGTTCAGGATTTCCAAGGAAGTAGTGAGGAGCCAATATACCTCGCAACCGAGCCTCCGAGTTATTATTCCCGCTCACAAAGTCGGAGATCCGCAGTTCTGGGAAGTGCGTGAGCTCTCTCTGAGGGATGGGCGACAAGCAGAATGTACACACACTTCACGCGCAACGAGCACCCGCCAACGAATACGCATGGAAATGCGCCGTCGCGTGTAGCCGCGACTTCTTGCGCGATGATGTCTGCAAAAAAATAGAAGCTCAACCATGCCGATGGAAACTAACTAGATAAGAAAGAAAGTCACCATCCGAGACTAGACTCTGGCAGACGCATACGTGCCGGGGCCGCACCCCAGTCAGTCGAGACTCGAAAATCGGCTGGATGATATATATACCTACACGACCCACCCGCCTACAATCCAAGCGCGTGGGCACCAGCGCCACCCAAAAGCCCTCTAACCCGAGATTCCGAGGGGGTTTACAACAAGAAAAACAGAATGTCAGCCACCATTTCTCGTATCTTAAGCAGATCCTACGAATCACATTGTACATGTTTACCCATCAGCAGCTGACCTCGCACGTCAATTCTGACCGCCGCCACCTCAGCGCACAACAAGCGCACAACCTGCGCTATGCCGCACTCGCCCGACTTCTATCAATTCAATTTCTTCTGCACCCTTGCCCCGACACTTCCACAACTGACCATCAAGTATTCAGATGTCCTTTCGGCGTTGTCTCGATGCCAGATCAGCGGGCGCTCCGCCTTTATTCGAAGCTCCGTGCCTCATGTTGGGCGGCGAACTTTAGCTCCGCACCCAACACTGCTTCTCAAGGCTGTACAAGTTAATCATTGACAAACACCCCCGACCGAACGGCTGGCTCCTTCTCACGATGATCCAACTAATCTCTCGAATTTCCGTTTGCATTTTTTTTCTTTGAAGCTACCTTTTCTGATACAACTGTCTTCGCATCGCCAAAACAAATAACGGTGTTCTGGATATCTCCTTCATCTCTGGTCTCATTACTCCGCTCGCGTCTTCTCTGTACCCACCATGTTGTCTTTCAATGTTCTCGGTTTCTTCGCCCTCGCTGGTGGTAAACGAGTCACCACCACACCTCCCGGTGTTACTTACACTATCCACCATATCCACTACAGTCTTCATCCCGTATCTACTCCACGAACGGAGACGCCCCACTCCCTGACAACATCAATGCTTTTGTCGTTGCCAAGGTTTTTGCTCCCACTGGAAAGCCCATTGAACTAGAAGGGTTATTCAGGGACGTCGACACTGCTACTTATCAGCCCTGTCCAATATTTTTACTCACAAGCTTTGCTCATCCGTTATTTCAGGATCACATTCCTGACATCCCCGCTTCTCTTTATGGTGTCGGTCATATCCCCGCGAATCATACGCACCAAGTGCTGGACGACGGCGCCAAGGTTTTCACTCTATGCCTAAAAACTCGACCATTCGGTGCGCACTTATCCAGCGATCATAATTGAGTTCCATCGCTAACTAATTCCCTTCGACGATTCAGTTGCATGTATGCTGTGACGAAACGCTGGGCGAATGTTCCTATCCCACGTTCTCAAAGTTGTACACAACTCCTTGCAAAGGATTCGCGGAATTCGGCCTTCTGCGTATCAACGTGGAACACGTCTCTCTCAGCCTTGGCCCGCACACCTTACCCAACCCGATACTAATACCACGACAAATCCTGACTCATCTCCCATGACTACGACTCCTGCACGACTTCAGAAATATGATTTCTCTTCTCCTCAAGCCGGCACGAGCCACTTTCACCGACCCATGATGCAGTAAATGTTCATTCTCTTCATTTTCTCATCGCTGACGATTCTTCTTTTGAAGCCTAATCTCTTCTTTCCAACCAACGGTCGAAATCTCCTCGCCGGTGATTCACAAAACCCGGTAGGATTGCGTATAACTCATCAATTATTATATTTGATTTACGGTATTCCCAGTTCCAAGAAACATCGGGCATCCACCGACAGTCTGTCTCCCACCCACGACGAAGACTACGACGGTCCTGAGACACCGGTGAAGAGCGAGGCATCAAGAAGGCGAAACATTGATTACTTGGGAAGACCACGCTGAAATTGTCACGACAGTCGCTGGTAGCTACTTTTTCTGGTTGTACTACACAGATTATGTTTCCGTTTGATATCCATGGTCCATTTGAATGCACTACCAATATCTTTCAATGCCATGCTCTCAAGTCTGAATTGTCGATGGTAGTGAAATCAGTAACATCTCGAATCATTACTTTACTCGTATCTTAAGCAGATACCTCGAATCACATTGCACCTGTTTATATAGTCCCCATATAGCATGTTTTTCTCATTCATGTTGATTCAAAGCTCCTAGCTGACCAAAGATGGACTTTAGACGCCTGCGTGCTGTGTATTTTAGACCTCCCCGATCAGCCGTTCTAACCTCGCTCAAAAGGCAGTTGATTCTGCGCTCCGTTTCAAACATATTTCCAGTCCTAGGGCTGACACCCGTGGCCGCGACGGGCACGGCAGTGAAATTGTAACGACACAGGCCATCAGAAAACGGCCCGTGGAGTGGTTAAAAAATTACAAACGGTACGGCACAATCCATAAAACAACCATAACGGGTGCACAGTTGCGTCCAAATATTTTGATCAGTGTTTTTGTTCAGAGTCGACTCCTATCTGACTCATATGTACTTATGGTACCCAGTGGATGTAGGATTGTCCGGGTTGTGTTCCCAGACCACAATGATGAAATTCAGTGAATGCGAGCCTACCAAGCTCTGTATTCGCATTACCCCATGCTTCCTGCTTCCCGGACAGTTCTAAACCCACCCACAAATTCTTCTGCAGCATAATCAGTGACGAAATCCTTAAATCAGTCAAAGTTGAAAGAAAATCGCGTGCGAGGTAGGAATTCAAACTCCGCCATCACCAGGCGGCAAATTCCGATACAATCACATCCTTTCGATTTCTGTGAGCTAGGAGGGCTGAACCACGAATAGTACATATAATGGGTACACCTGGGAGTATAGAATTTAGCTGGCTCAAAACCAAGACCCACTTAACATGTCTGACCGCGGGGAGAATTAGCCGTTGAGCGTTGGCGGAAGAGCAGTTACTTGACCGTATGTCCGCGCTTTGTAAATCAATACTCAATCCGTGCTCGCAGTCGCAGTCCTCCGTCCGGAGTTGATGATTTTACATTGTTGTTCAAAAACACTGAACTCAGGTGACTGCTATTAATTGATTTGCGTAGATGCCGTCTCAGGCACTCACAAAAACTACACCTCCACTTCCACTGCTCTGACTTGAAGAGCCACATTGCCTCCTTAACTCCTCACAGACCCAATGCTCCAGCAGGAATACTATACCATGAGACTGTCAACGCAATCCTGAACTGGAAGCTCAAATGTGACCGCATAAAATCGCTGGAGCAAAGCGAACAGTTCCGACCTGCAAACAACCAACTTAGATATAAAAGTGGATGGGAGTTGGGTGACAAAACCCCTCATCCCACTTCACGCTCAAATCGGAGCTTCACGCCGGAGCGAAGCTCCGGCATGTCTTGTCCACAGAAAAACATTACGCAGCAAAGGAGATGGAGACGGTACGGGGCAGCCTGAAGTCAGAGTGCGCAGGTCCTTCTATATTCCACGCACACCGTGCAAAGCACCGTTGCTGCTACGGTAGTGGCGAAGCTAGAAGGCGCGAGGGACAGAGAGAGACGGGCCGGATGATTGCGCGCCGAGACTCCTCCCCGTTAACCTGTGCTAGGAAAAAAGCGGGATCTTCATAATTTCTCGCTACCACGAGGCCTGCACCTGCGAGCGGCGTCGGATATTGCGCCCAGCGGCGCGGAAGCCTGCATCGAAAGGAGACGGTGCCATGCGGCCGGCCTATGCACTCGCGAATCAGCACAGAGAAGCACAGGCCACCAGCGAGATCGCATATGCCGCGGCTGCGTTGGGCGCGAGCGAATGACACGGTGGAGGCGGCTGCTTCGACTCGGGGAGAGAGCTGCGGAAGGGATCCGAGGATGTAGCCTGCGCGCGACAGGTGGCGGACGCACAGTGCTGTATGCAGCGGCGCGCGTGAAGAGTTGTATGTCAGTCGGATATTACCGGAGGCCTGGGATCCAGAGGCGTTGTCGCGGACGAAGACGGTATCGCGGAACGAAACGGAAGTGTAGGCTACGAAGGCGTGGGGGTTGCCGCTGACACGATATGCGGCGAAGCTGTAAACCGCTGAAGGAGGACGTCGTGGGGCGTGTTTTCGGCGAGGTGAATGCGTGGTCGGTGCACGAGGAAGCCGAGCGAATAACCGGCGCTAAGCGCTGCCGCTAATGGAGTGGGGAGCAGGTACGCCTGATTGGGAGCGTCAGCGAAGAGGAAATGGAGAGACAGGGGAAAGCGGTAAGAAGCGTTGCTATGAGCGAGCTTGACGAGGCCTCCCCCGCGCATCTCATCGAATCTAGTTTCGCATAAGGACCACGACTGTGCAAGGAGTTGGCTCCGAGTCCGATGCCCGTCCCGGTGCACGACGGGTGCGGGCCCTGCAACGCAATGAGTTGCGGAGGCTTTGAAATCGCTGCGGGGAATATACACCAACGGCAAGATAAAAGGATAAAGATAAGGCGTACTTTGCTTCAATGTGTCTAGCCTCTTGCCCTTCCGTCCACCCCGCTCACCGTAAGTAGCATGTATCGCCTCGTTAAGCTTGGGGTAGAGAGCTGCAGCAGGCCGCAGACGGTGCGGAGTTGCGGGCGTGCAGGCAAAGAGGCTGTCGTTCTTGGAAGCGCCATGCCGCCTAGAAGGACGGAGTCGAGAATCGACGTGAAACAAAAGTCTGATCAGAAATGCGTGAGGACGAAATTGGACAGAAAAAAGGTGGCGAGTTGCGGCAAGATGGTGGATCGAAAGCAAGAGGCGGAATTGCGGACCGCGCCGATTGTTTGCTGATGCGTGCATGCATCGCCACAAAACGTCTTCCTTTCTTGCATTCGCGGATGGATACGCAGCTTCTCACGGCACTGGCAAGAATAGACTGCATCCACTAAGAAGAGCTCTCCGCCTCCAACTTGAACGGCACATGGGCATCCGGAACTTCCTCGCAGTCTTTTACTGGCACCACGACGGGCTTGTCGCCGGATCCCGCTGCAGCACTTTATCCCAATCGCCCGACTTGTCCTCACGCCACTCGATTCGCCGCACGGCCTCGACTCGCTCCTCCACTCGCCCGCGCACAGCATCCACTCCCATAGTCAAGCTCGGCCTCGCACTCGCACAGCCTGCACTCCCCGATGCACGCCATACACGCGCACTCCTCCACGCACAGAGCCCACACGAGAAACTCCACCCACGGTGTTGCGCCATCGCACTTCTCCTGTCGCCGACGCCGCCGTCCGCGCACACTCTCCGTCCTCCCACACGCACACGCACACCCACTCCCCGCTCGCACCGGGCGGCGCGCTCTTCGGCGAGGTGTACTATCGCACCCGGGCGGCAGTGGGGACTGGCTGCGCGGGGGCGACGTGCTGTGGTGGGAAGCTGTGAGCGCGGGGAGAGGGGCGGGGGAGTAATGGCATGAATGAGGTGTGTTTTTGTGCTCGCGCTCCTACCGAACCTCTCCCTCCTCGTCTCCGCGCTTCGACGCTTCTCGTTCTCCATTCCTTTACTTACCCTGCTCGTTGCTGGTCCATCTTGTCCTCCGACGCTGCGCCATCTCGCCATCCTCGCCATCCTCGTTCTCATCCTCCCTTCATTCACTTACGCTCTTCGGTCCTCTCTCCTTCACGCTCCCCTCTTAGCCTCATTCTTCCCATTGGTCTCATTCCTTGCTCTCTCGCAATCGATGCTGCTCATCACACCTTCCTCATGTTTCTCCCCCGTCTCGTTGTCCTTGCTACCCTTTCTCTCTTCCTCCGACTTTACTCCTCCACGCTCCTCCCATTCACGTTCCTCGTGTATCTATCTTACCGTCCTTGTCCGCCCTCCTCATTCTTCCCTCCGTCTCATCGCTCTCCGACGTCCCTCATTCCGCCCCGCGTTCGCACCCATCGTGCCTCTCACCTTCATCCCTCATTCATATCTCTCCCTCCTTCATGCTTGCTGCCCCGCTATTCGATTACTGACGCCACCCCTAGCCCATCAACTTCCTTTCCCTCCTGCACCCGGCGTCGGCCCTTTGTCGCGCGCATCATCCCGTACGCGGCCTTCGTCGCGCGCATCATCCCGTACGCGGCCTTCGTCACGCGCATCATCGCGTACGCGGCCTTCGCGCGCATCATCAAGAGCGCCGACCAGCAGGCGAGTATTTTTTTCCCGCAGAAGCTCGAGATCAGTATTCTTCGCCCGTATCGACATGTGTTAACACCTGGAAGTAGGGCCCGGAGGAGGGCGGGAGCAGCGTGGACAGGTCGCTGAAGGGCAAGTAGGCGGCGCGCGCGTGTCATGAGAAGGGCTCGCTCGTCGTGCAGGTGCGCTACATTATCTTGTCAGCGTCTAACTGGTCCTGACGTTTCTCGCCCAGCACGCGTTCGAGAACTTGGAGGAGAGCCCGAAGGACGGGATCGTCGATGCGTTGCTGGGGCAGGGCGGTGTCGTCTTCGGCGCGGTTGCGAAGAGCCAGTGGGATTCGTACTGTGTCCAGCACGGTACGTCCCTTCCTTTATCCCCCCGCATTGATGGACCGCCTTTTAGTACTCGAGCATGAATCGGAAAAGCACCGCCAGATGGCGCTGGAGCATCTCCCCGCTGGGCTCCTCGAGTACGCGACGAACGGGCAAGGCGCTCAAGGTGGGCGGGAGGGACACGCTCGACCGCGTCGTGCAGAGCCCGCGAAGGGGTGTGTGGCCTCTTCTCTTCCCCGTACTTCTATGTATTGACGTGCGATGACAGTGCACGGTGCGCGATGATCGTGGACCTCGCGTGGTCCCTTACGACGAGCCAGCTCATCGCGAGCGTGGTACCTACCGTACGTGCTGTCACGTCCCTCTTCACGGCCTCGAACTGATGATTCCGTAGGCGGACGAGGAGCAGCGCGCGCTGCATCCGCGGCCACATCGTCACGCTGCGCGGGTGCAAGACGGGTAAGAAGGTTATCTGGCTTCTATCTATTTCCTGTTCTCGTGCTTATGTTGTGCCCTCAGCGATAGAATGGGTCGTCTGTTATGGGGTCCGCGTCCATGTGCTGACTATCTTCTGGTGTGCCTAATACGGATACTGAACTCTTTTCGCTCTTTTCGCTTGCATGGCAGATTAAATCCAACGTATTACCTTTCTTTTACCTTTGTTCTTCGGTCTCACTGACCTGTCTCGATAGATAAATACTAAACTAAACCTCACGATATCATCCGCTTATTCATGATCACCCAAAATTCGTCGACCCGACATCGTCTTCGTCGCCACCCTCATCAATGACATCAATCCTATAACTGCTCTAACTCGCTCGGCATAACGCAGATGCACCCGCATCGACCCGCATACCCGGCATATCGAATAATCAATCTTATAACAGGACCTTGACTCGCTCGGCATAACGCAAATGCTTGCTCTTGCACCCGACTCGCGTGCATACGGCGTATCGATTCACTGTCAAGCAATCTCGGAACAGAATAATAACAGTCCCATATCATAGTCATTCACCCATTGTCTGCAAGCATCGTTCATCGCATCGATCCATCCAGATACATACATACACTGCGTCTTGTACACGCATAACCTCGATTTCACAATTTTATGCATACATCCATCCATACATCTATTTTTTTCCTGCTTTTCTTCGTTACTTTTGCATTCGTCCTCGCATCATATATTGTACGCACTTACCAGAATCACTTTTACCCGTTATACAATTTCTTTTTTTTTCGCACTTTGACTTTGACTTGATACTTTAATTTGCATTGCGAAGGCGGACGCACATCTCGACAACACCTTGTATTTGAACTGTGGAATGATTATGAGAAAAGTTTGCCTTACAATGAGCCACCCGCAGTAAACGTCAAACAGCAATTGGATCTAGTACCAAGACTGTTTCCTCCACTCAAGTTCCAGCCATTGCAAAAGCAAAACATGCAAAATGCCGGTGAAAGTTTAGTTGCTACAAACGAGAGTGGGTTAGGTATACATGGCTGAGATGTTAGACAGAGTGTTATCCAGTGCCGTATAGCCTTTCATACAGTTAGAATAGGGTTGTTCACAGTTGCCATTTTTCCGGCCATTTTTCGCACCATTTTTCGCACCATTTTTCGCACCATTTTTCGCACCATTTTTGTTCCCATTTTTCTGCGGCACCAAAGCTAAAATCCTCAACAAGATGTAGTTCTCGCATGATTCCTTCAGCTTCTCTAATTCATTTCAGAGTCTGATCCGCGCGGCGACAAGTCTCGCCGTCCCACGCGAGATTTCAAACTCCGATTCAAAGTCAGTTTTCTCTTCACCACTCCCCCGTCGTTACTCTTCGAGTCTATCCAGTTGCTGTACCCCTCATTAGTCTCTGTTTATTGATGGCTCCTAGGAAGCCTGGTGCGTGTTAACCGACGGATGGCATGCGTGTCGAGAAGAAAGAGGACAGTCTTATGTAATCCGATCATGTGGTGGGACACTGGTCGCCCATCTTGGTCTACAGCCCACGGTATTTGAGGTGCTCTTCTCAGTGTGGAATCCCATCCCTATGGAAAAAGGAACACAAAAAGGGAGCGAAAAAGGGAGGAAAAATGGAGCCGCAAACCAGGGTGTTCACAGTTCACTTTTTTCGGCCCTTTTTTGCTCCATTTTTTGTTGCATTTCATGTAGTTTTGCTGTTGGAAAGCGGTTTTTTTTTTCCTTTTCAACCCTTTTTGCATGTCTCAATTGAAAAGGGAAAAAAATCGCAGGAAAAAACGATGGGAATACAGAAAATGGTGAAAAAATGGTAGAAAAAATGGCGGAAAAATAGCAACTGTGAACGACCCTAATGATGAAGGGCCAAGACGCTGCTTGCTTTTTTTATCCGTTCGCTGGGCTCGCGAATCTATTTTCTTGATGGCTCTGACCCACTGTGTGCCTAATTCAGGACATCGACTAGGACCCGCGACACCTAGACCACCCGTCCATTTTTTGGTGCACACCAATAATGTCTATGAATATATATTGAAATACACGAAAATCATCAGTGCAGGAACAAAGTGGAGTAGCCCGCAGGTCTCTGCGCCTAAAATTATCTATTAGCTAACCTCTACGTGTCCCCCAGACGCCAGGACTGCCCGTCCATTTGCTGGTGCACACCAATAATGTCTAGTCAAATATATTGAAAATTAACGAAAATCTTCACAGTGCAACAACCAAGTACAATGGCCCTTAGGTCTTTGCGTCTAAAATCATCTATCAGGTACCCATACATGTTCCTCAGAGCCTATTTGCTGCCCGTCCACTTCCTGTCGTTCAGGAGAGAATCGCTGGAAAGCGATTACTTCTTTATGGGAAAAAAGGACGAAAATATGCGTAGCGCGAGGGCCGCCAGGCAAGCTGTAGTGATAGAGGTATGAATTCTAATTTGAATTCGATTTTACGTTCCTGGCTCGCTGTCCAAATCACCGGAACCGGTGTGCTTGACTAGTCTCATCCGCGTCCCGCCTGATCCGAATCCCCCATACGGGCCAAGGACTTTCGTGGCGCGTCCGGTCTGTACTTGGCGCGAACAGAGCGCGGCTCACATCAACGTGTTCTACGATTCGAAACGCAGATTTAGAATCGCAAAAAAATACCATTCATTACCATTCATTGAGTTGTCCTGTGCATCTGGTGTCCTATCAATTGTGTGCGGGTGAAGTGGCATTTTGACTTTCCTAAATCGTTGTTTCATGCTCACTCTTTCTGTGTATATTCTGGTGTTTTGATATCCATTCCGCCACTGCTTGGAATTTGCTCATCGTGTTGGGCTTTTAAACCGGCGCATTGTTGCCCTTCCGATCCGCGATGAGCCAGGTAAGTCGTACACAATGAAATGTTGAATCCGGCTACAATATAATGATGACGCAGTGGAGACATACTTCGGATGCGATGCGCTCGTGGTACGTTTTCCTTTTGCACTTGAACCATGAATGTGTTTGATATCAGCGCAGAAGTGCCCGCTGTTCCTGCTGCTGCTGCTGCTGCCTCGGATGTCGGTCACAGGTCGGTCATAAATCTCGAATATTTCGCAGCAGAATGCAGAGCTCAATATCCACAATAGTAATGCACACAAAGTTCTCATTATCTGAAACTCGATTGTATCGAAACCAATATGCGTTGAATTCCTATGTGCCAAATATCAATGGACTAGTGCTCATCTTATGTAGCTCCAATGTAATCCGACAGTATGATGTAGGGTGATCGTTCCCCGAGTTTGGAGCTTGCTGATTTAAACGCGAATGATAAGAATTTTCTGTGACATTGTGTTGACTCACCAGCGGGAGCGAAGCTCCGGCACGTATTGTACCATTTAGCCTCTTTTTCTGACGGGTGACAACATGTACAGTATAACAGAGTATAACCAGGTATAACCACGACCAAGAGGTGCTCGTGATCTGGATCGTGGCCAACGTTCCCACGACCCCCCCTCCCCCTGACCGCTACCAATGAAAACCAGGCGCAATTTCTTGAGTGAGGCAATTCTGGGGCCGGAACACGCGAGGTCCAATGTCAGCGATGTTTCAAGTGGACTAGCAGTTGCCCGTGCTACGCCACGGTAATCACTGAATTCTGTATAAACACGGTACATATTGTTTTGGTTGACAATTGATTTGAATCGAGTTCAAAATTGAAGACGCCGCTCGTCGTCAACTTTCGGTTGACTCCTCGCAGCCTAGTAGATGATATCATTTTAGAAGATTTCTATTGACCTCTCTTGGGTCTGGCTGAAGATCATCCATACAATGCCAACAACCCCTGGAAATTCTGTTTGTGTGGTCAACATTTTCAGAAAGTGCTTAGTGGAGAGCAAATATTGATTGAGAAGTCCTCTATTTTTCTTCCCCCCAGTTCACAGACAAGACATTCATAGATCAAGGGTACAATACAGCAAATATCTTGAGTCAAGAATGCAATTTAGCATCATATCTCAGTTCCTCCACATAGGTTGGATCTAGATGAATGTGGGCCCATATGAATCTTGTGGGGAACAATATATTAACACACAAAGGTCAGGGTCTGCCTTCAGATGCCGTTCACCCGGTTGCTAAGACTCCCTGGCACAAAATTTCTGCACGGGACCGACCACTTTATTTCCCGGGGAATGTAGCAATGATAATTGAGAGTTTGTGCCCCACGTGGCGCCTATTGAACAGAATACTGTCAGGGTATCCACTGATATACAATCCTGTGTTCAAATTTCTTTTGGCCTACTAAGCGGCCGATGGATTCATCTGGATGCTGGGATATTTTCGCAATTCCCTCCGTATGATATAGACAAAGGGATGCATACATATGTCAATGGTTTTTTTTTTTGGAAGACACTGACTTCTCAGATGGCTCAAACCGAGAAGTGACGACCGAGTAGCCTGGTTCAAATTAGACCAATGATCAGCTCTCGTCTTCAAGTGCACGTGCACCAACCTTTACACGGAACGGCTCTGGTCTGAATAGGGATCGGGATTTAGGAGGCAGAGGTCGTAATTTGCAAAATTCAGCACTCATGATGGGGGCAAAGGAGATTGTGTTCAACAAAGACAACAGACAGCTGAGCAACATCTCAACAGTTAAATATAGAAAGCCAGCATAATGGTGGAGAATCTGTGGAGCATTCATCTGGGTGGAACTGTGGAGCAGATGGTCTCATGCGGTGCCAGCTTCTTAGTTGCCGAACCGGATTCGAACCCGCATTAGCAATTTCTCAGTAACTCGTCAGAAATTCTACACTTGCGAGCCATATGTGGACACTCGTTTTGGTTCATTTATTTTAATTCCTAATTTCACAATACAAGCCTGCATGGTACAAAAGCTATGCAGTGTTCAGGAAGCCAATACGAGGTCAAAGGTTGTCTTGTCTCGCAGGGACTGGGGCACACCTTTCTTATATAGATATATATATATATATTCATGTTCGTCGCTAATTACACGGATTCGTGTGTAGGACAGTCGGATGGAGTGGTGGTGGAGACCAAGAGGCAATCAAGGTGGCCATGCTCCGGGTGATAGTTGTTTGGCTGGCTTTTGACGTCACCGTTGGAGCACCGACAGCCGACTCTTGGTTTCCGGGACTCTTGGCTCCACTTTGACGTTTGTCTCTAGACACCCACGTCTTTTCTTATATAGATAAACGCGGAATGGATCCGCTTCAGACAGTGGGCTACCGACTCCAAGTAGCACATGTCATAGTACCGACGACTCAGATGTCTTTGTAAATTAGCATCCTTGGTACATTTGAAGTAATTAAAATGCGAATCGAATTTGAATAGATCCGCTGGCCAGCGCTTGAATAAAAGACCCAAATGAGGTGGATAACACTGGAGACAAAGTACAACACACTTGAAAGCCAAGTGCGTCCAATGCATGTACTTTGCAGTTGGTACAACAGGTAATGAAGAGTAGACAAAGTTCTTTGTCTGCTCTTTGTCGACCCAAGAGACTTTGTCTACTCTTTGTTCACTGTCTTCACAGGTGCAAAGTACATGCATTGGACGCCGTACTCTGCCTCCGGTGTAATATTGGGTGGTAGCCGTATTGCCGATTGATGCCGAAGTGCCGTTGGTGATCGGAATTGTCCGGTGCTTCTCTCGCGTGGCAAGATCAGAGGACTATGACCTATGCCCTCCGTCGTCTGGTGAACAAATCTATATTGTGGCCTAAAGCGGGGATCCGCGCTGGAACCCATGAGAAGCGGCAGAAGGCTGCACGACCTCGGATGGCAGCAGACACGGGCCGCTACGAGAGGACTAAAACTACGGAGTATGTAACAGAAGAGGGATGGTGGGAGGGTGAAAAAGAGGAAAAGCAGCTGCACATACTGTAAGCATGCTATGAGATGTAGGTAAGAGGAAGAGAGACAAAGAACAAAGCGCGCGTTGCGCGTATAAATAGGGGGATCACGTGTTCCTCCTCTCGCATAGACCGCGGCTAAATGGGATTTAACCGGTCCATCTATGCCCTCCGTCGTCTGGTGAACAAATCTATATTGTGGCCTAAAGCGGGGATCCGCGCTGGAACCCATGAGAAGTGGCAGAAGGCTGCACGACCTCGGATGGCAGCAGACACGGGCCAAAACAGGAACAGCCTCGGAGGTCCAGAGGACAGGGAGAGGCGAACCGAGGAAGCGGCCAAAAACATGAAGTGTTCAGAACGTAACAGGTGGACGAGATGCTGAGGGGATGAATGCCGAGTCCATGATGGACAGAATTTTGTGGCTGGATGTGCGGGATAGATGTGGTGCAAGGTCGAACATGCGGGCGAATTGGAAGCGGGAAGCGGCGTCGGCAATGCCATTTTCCTTTGTGGGAATCCAGACGGACTCGAAAGTGAAGTCAAGTCGGCAAGCAAGGCCAAGGAACTGCCGGACGAGCTCCATCGTAGGGGACGACCGAATAGTCAAGTTGCGAATAGCAGAATCGGTGTCCTGATTATCAGTATGGAAGACAATATGTCGGCCCGAAAATTCCGGACCCCAGCAGAGAATCGCGTAAATAATCGCGTAAAATTCCTTGAATTGAATGTCGCGTTTGGCACCGGCATAACGATGGGGCATCCGGATGGAGAACCAGTTGTGATTGAAGACGCCACCGGCGCCCTTCGTTCCACTGGCATCTGTATAAATATGAAGAACCTCGCGCTTTGGGAGGAGGAAATGAACACCATTCCAGGATGAGGAGAATGTCGACCACCATTTCAGATCGCACCGGACAGCACGGCTGATCCGGCGGCGCGAAAAAGTAGATTTGAGTGTGGAGGAAAATTCAAACATTGAGCGGAGGAAAGCACGCGAGTAAGGGATAACCTGTGAGCAAAACTGGAGGTAACCTGTAAGCTCTGCAAGCTCATGCTGGGTGCAATGAGATTTGGTGCTCCACTCCGAAAGTAGATCATGAAGATACTCAAGTTTGTCAGCAGGAAGACGGGCTTCCATGCGGATAGAGTCAAGAATGATGCCGAGATATTCAAGAACGGTGGTAGGACCTTCGACCTTGGAGTCCTGGAAATTCAAGCCCAGTGCTCGAGCAAGGCTACGCGTCCAAGTGAGAGCGGAATGTAGGATATGAGGGGGTGTATCCCGGTGGAAAATCTTCAAGAAGTCGTCCAAATAGTGTCGGATCTTTGCTGGCAGATGATGTTGAAGTATCCAGTGAAGGGCCTCCGAGAAGAGGTTAAAAATATATGGGGCTGAGCGCAGGCCGAACATAAGAAACTGTTCGTAGTAAAAGTTGCCTTCCCAGCAATAACCAAGAAGCGGCCAGTCCGATGGGCGAATGGGAATATGGCGGAAAGCTTGCTCCAAGTCGAGTTTAATCATCTGGGAACCTCGACCAGAGGAAACAAGATCCTCAACAGCACGGTTTACGAGTCCTAAAAATTTATTTTTAGACTCGTTCTTCTATAGCCGGTTTGCTGCCTGGAGAATGCAAAAGTGTAAATGACGTAGCGGAGCCCTGGGAGTCTTCGCTACTTATAAGGCAATTAACGTGATTTATTCCCTTTTCTAGAGCCTAAACGTGGCTTTTTGATTGTATTTTGTTTTCGCTCTTGTCATACTCATTACTGTTTTCCGGCTATAGAGTAACCGTTATCCCATGCCTGCACCTTGGGCGGCCTTGATATTTGCCGCACTTCCGTCTGATTGTTTTCGCTAGGTTTCATAATCCAGTTTGAGTAGGTTCCAGCATTCTCGTCCTTGGATGTTGACTCTGCTTGCAACCGTAGCTTCGTGGTTGGCACAGTCTAGAAATTTATCTACGCATACCTATCTGATTGTTTATCTTTCTGAACGGTTGTACACAATTTTGCTGTTTTTTTTTTCATTATCTTTGCCTGCTATAATCTGCTCACCTCCTACTGCAAGGCCTGTATGCTATAGACTCTAGTAGTATAGATTGGTGTTGAACTATGCGTGTGCGCTCTTCGGGTGCTGGCTATGGCGTTCACTTTGTACATTTAATAATTCACGCAATCACACAATTTTACGACTTTCACACACACAACTTTGCGTTGTTTCACACACACAATATTTACCTGTTTCATACACACACACATTTCGGAGCACTTCACACACAAAATTCGGTTGATTGCACACACACACAAGATTCTGCCGGTTTTTCACACACACATTTGGCCACATTTCACACACAAATTGGGTGCCCTCCCCCGACCCAAGCCTTACAGCATATCTACTCCTCTACGATATCCCTTGCTGCTCAATCAACCTTGCTACCGCTCTATCTATCAGCTGCTCCTCCCTCTTGAGAACACTTATGGTTTCTGCGGTGTCGTGCAACCCCTCACATGTGCGCCGATGGCACTCCCTATTCATACCGCCCACTGGATAGGTTATCAACTTGTCCAGGATCTCAGAGCCTGCCAGCTCCTCTTTAACCAAGGCACCCAACACGCCAGACATCCCCGTCCACATTTTTTCCCACTCCTGCTCACAGTACGTGTGGTTGGTGCACCAATTGCAATGATTGGGTGTCGGCGGCTTGGAAGCGAGAGTCAGACGGTAGTCCAGCACCTCGGCCTGGGCTTTGGCCAAGGCACGGTATGCCCTCCAACCCATGGTGAGCTCCTCCTCCTCTGAAAGGTCGTTGATCGGGATTCCCATTAGTTCGTCGAAAGCTTTGGCGATCCACTCTTTAATGTGGTAATCAAATCCCATCTCTAAACGGTCCACAGCAGCCAACTCCTGACGATCATTCAAATGGCGCCGAGCAAAGTTTATGCCTGTGTCCACCCCGAAGAAATGACTGATCTTCAGGACCGCCCGTGCCGTTTCGACATCAGGAACCTCCTCAGACCAGCTGTACCATATCCCTATCAGCCCAGGTTTATAGGTTTTTTTTCTTCTGAGACGCACCCTTGCAAGAACATAAACACCAAAAAACTCTCGATCTCGGCGGCCTTGAATTGCGCTGGAAACACGACGGCGGTTTCGTCACTAGTACCCTCTAGCCCTTGGTCCCTTGCCTTTGTGAGATGGTCCTTGGCGTTATCCGTGAGACTCAGAGGGGCAAGGGCAGGGATTGGTAAAGTGAGCATCCCTCTGAAGAATTCACTTGACATCATGAGCGTGCCTTGGTAGACATTGTACAGAGTTTCCGATCCGTCGCCGGCCTGGAATAGGTCAGTTGTAGGTAGATTAATAATTCATTTCATTACTTTTAAAGTCAAAGAGCCGTCCTGGAAGTACAGCCGATCATGCCTGGCCATGGATGTTGGGAGAGGGAGGAAAAAAACTAGGCGATCACACGGCTTGACTCCTAACCGCCATGGAAAACTTTAATTTTCCCGAAAACATCCCTCCTCTGCCCCCCAATCCGGAGCCCTGGGGCGCAAATGTTATCACTGGTAGACAAGTGCTCGACAATGCCTATGTGCGAGCGCTCCAAGCTCTTCATCAGGAGGACAGTGATCCCCTGAGATACAAGCTGCTCTCCTCCAATATAATCGACAATCTAATCCCCGTTCTCGAAGGGTTGGAGACCGTGGTCCCTCGAGATTGGATCGATGATTGTGCCAACCTATTGGGACCTCTAGTCTATGAGCTCCAGGTCGCTGGACTCGCCGCCGAAGGAGTGTAGGTTTCTACTGCACGTCGTAATTCAATTTAATTCACCACTCCTTTCAGAGAGCGAGACAACATTGTGCTGCTCGAGCCCATCACCAAGGAGCACACAGGCAAACGGGGCCGACCTCCCAAACACATTGATCCTGAGTACCTCAAAGAGGCCACCTCCGCGAACCTTAACATCAAACTTGGTGCTCTTGCAGCAGCCCTCGACATCCACCGACACACCCTCAGAAAGCGCTTACAGGAGCTTGGGCTGGAAAAGCGATTTGACAATATCGATGATGACGACCTCGACATTATCACCCACCAATACAAAGCTAGAAAGCCCACCTCCGGGCTCCGGTATCTTCGCGGCCACTACCGGCGCCATGGTCTTCGTGTGCAGAAAGAGAGGGCTCGCCATTCTTTGAAAAGAGTGGATGCTCTTGGCCAGGCTCTCAGAACACATCTCGCCATTTGGAGGCGGCGATACAAGGTTCCTAGACCCAATTACCTGTGGCATTGTGACGGCCATCACAAGCTCATCTGGTGGGGTATTGTGATCCACGGGTTTGTGGATGGTTTCTGTCGTACCGCAAGTCCTCGTTTTCCCTTTGAAACCTGTCTAATCTATTCAACAGGTCACTGGCCTCAAAGCAAGCACCAACAACCTCGCATCAACCGTCCTCGACGTTTTTATGGATGCTATCCAGAAGCACGGCACTCCGTCTCGCTTGCGAGGAGATAGAGGGGGGGAGAATACGAAAGTCGCTATATGGATGGTCATGCACAGAGGGCCTGGTCGGGCATCATTCATGTGGGGCTCGTAAGTTCCTTGCTTTGTACTTCAGCCTCTCCTCCCGAATTTACAGATCCACGCGCAATACACGCATAGAAAGACTATGGGTCGAAGTAGGAACCCAGTTTGCTCGGCGCTGGAGGGCTTTCTTCACTCGTCTGGGCCGCCTTCATCGTCTCGACCGGAAGAATCCTAGCCATCTCTGGTTGCTACACCACTTATTCCTCTCTGAGTTGAACGACGATTGCACGGAGTTTCAAGAAGAGTGGAACTTGCATCCAATTTCTGGACGTATGACTGGTGACCAGAGCCCTGCTGTGAGTTCTGATACTGTCTATACAATCCTCATTTTCAATCCGCTCTCTAGGACCTTCGCTTCCTTGGACAGCTCACGGAGGGGGTCTACCGCCATGACCCCCTGGACGGCATACATCCAGATTCTATCAACCGCTACTACGGTGTTGCTGGACCCCGTCTGCACCGCTCCAGAAATCAGACCGGTGCAGGCATAGATTCAGAAGACGAACCGGAGGAAGATGGCCAGCACGAACCGACTGCAGAAGAAGAGCTCGAGAACCAGGTGCAAGCACACCTTGCGCAAAATATCCGCCACGAGCCCGTCAAGGTTGCCAAACACCGTTCTCCGTTCCACGACGATGAGCGGGAAGCTCATTTCTTGGAGCTTCTCCTGGATCTCGGTTCACAGCCTGAACTTGTTCCGGGGGAGTACGGTATTCTGGAGGAGGAGTGGGAGGATGAGGATTACCCCGAGATCGAGACAATCCGCCCTGGTACAAAGGGAAAGGAAATTGTCGTGATCCTTCCCCGAGCGTATTGGTTTCCGAGGGCGGCACGGTGGGCGCAAGCTCTGGACCTCATGACCAGAGTCTTGCATGAGCTTGAAAGTGATTCGGAAAGCTCTAGCAGCAGCAACTCAAGTGATTCAGATTAATTGTACATTACTTGTATGTAGACACATTATACCCGTAGATTGATACCCATAAATGTACAATATCCTCGTCCTAATCACAGGAATCCGACAGCAAATGGCCCAGATATGCCTACCTTCGTGGGAGGAATATCAGCACTCAGGCCCCCGGGGACAGCGCACGCAGGCTCGGAGAATCGAGGCGACCGCATAGTCGTGTCGGGCAGCCTATTACGCTGAGGTAGGTATGTTAGTTCAAGGAAATCCGCCAGGAATTGACAGAGATATGCCTACCTTTGTGAGGGGAATACCTGATGTGATCCCATCAGCGCTCAGGCCCTCGATGACGGCGCGCACGGGCTCGGATGGTCAAGGAGACCGCATAGTCGTGTCGGGCAGCCTATTACGCTGAGGTAGGTATGTTAGTTCAAGGAAATCCGCCAGGAATTGACAGAGATATGCCTACCGTATCAGGAAAATCTGAAATACTATGAAGTACAAGGGGCAGCTTTCAGGGACTTGGATGGTCTCTGGTGGTCTCTGGTGGTCTCTGGCGGGCTCTGGCGGTCTATTCAGTTGCCAGGCGGACTACAAAGGTCTATGATGTACTACTATGGTCTATATATTGAATGCTCTGATTATGAATGTCTACATGTGGAGACCGACTCTGGAATTATATCTGGATTATACATGTCTATGGTCAATGTAATGAATTATAGTTAGAAATTATGTTCCATGTAGGGGTTTAAAACTTGTGAATCACTGGACATAAGCTATACACTGACAGGTCTTGGGCTACTGGGACTGTGTGGACACTCAGTGGACATCACAGTAGCATCAGAGTTTACCCAACTTTTGCTAAGTTTCGGCTAACTTCATCAAGGTATGTAGGTGAAACTTGATCGGCTGGCACATAATTACGACAAGTTTTGCCGAGACTTTTCATTAGTCGTTGTTTATGTGGGGGATCGGGACGGGAAGGGTCCGAGTCAGAGGCTCTGATGAGGACCACTATTGACCTGTAGTTAGATCGTTCGACTTAGAGAAATGGAATAATCCATTGGCATGACGTGATTGTGTTTCCCGGTCGGCCGTCGGAATGCTTCGGATCTTTGATGGAACACCGCCCAGCAACGACAAGGCAGATCTTTGCCACGTCAACACTGTCATGAGTCTTTCTTCCTTTTCCCCCATCCTCGTCCATCGTCCCAACACATTCACACCACCAGCCATCCTTCCAAGCCTTTCGCAGTCCTCAATTCCAGTTCCATGTCCACAATCAAGATGCTGCTCTTCCGAGGACAGCAATACCATGGCCCCAAATGCCATTTGGCCGTTGTCGACATTTTCTTGGCAGCTCTGCATGTTACCATCTTCAAGTCCGTTCTTGTCTGCTCATCAAGTAGGATGGCTGCGCTTTGATCACCTTGATCAAATTCCACACCGCTTGCCGTCTCGTCCCGTTCTCGTGCCTCAGTCATTCGGCTCACCTTCGGTTCTCTTGATTTTGCACCTGTCAAGCGTTCTATAAATTCTATCTAATCTTCAACCGTCGTCTTCGTCTTGGCTTTGATCCTGCTCCTCAAATGATTTTCAATTCCGCACTCGGCCTTCCTCAAATGGCTTCTTCAATATACACTCTTCACTCATTGTCGTTAAGTCTAACCTCCAGCCGCTGTGCACCAAATTAGGTCATCAACCTGTCGCAACCTCAAGATCTCTACAGTCTTTACTCGGCTCATGACCCTCATATGATGTTCGTCTGTTTAGCTCAGACGTTCCCGGTCACCTGCTAACTGTGTGTATAGGTTATAATCCTTAGCCCACACCTCTATTCAAGATTGTTCTCATCTTTAATGCACTGCACTGTCTACGTCTCATGCTAATTTTACCGTCTCTTCATCACCCAGTAGTCAGTAGTTGCCGTGAATAATATACAATGCTTTTTGCGCTGCAATCGTGCTTCTAATTATATTCTTGTCAACTTTTGAGCTGCTATTAAAGCGACATGAACCAGCTTCAACCGCGGCGACTATGAGATCTATGAGAGCTATGAGAGCTATGGCTATGGGCACTTCATAGACGACACTAGTATTATGGTTGTCTATGAAACTAAAACCGCCCCTCCCACCTTTCTATATAGACGGGGGTTTGCTATGAGATCTATCATGTCTTTCTTGGGCTATGATGGTCTCTGAAGTAATTTCAGATTTTCCTGATGAGTCACCTTTGTGAGGGGAATACCTGATGTGATCCCATCAGTGCTCAGGCCCTCGACGACGGCGCGCACGGGCTCGGATGGTCAAGGCGACCGCATAGTCGTGTCGGGCGGCCTATTACGCCGAGGTAGGTGTGTTAGCTCAAGGAAATCGGAGCAGAAATGATATAGGTGCTTGCTTACTTTGGTGGGCAAACTCGACTTGCTCCGGGCGACATCGGCGAGGCGTTTCGCATCCGACGTGCAAATCGACAAGATAGGCGTGTAGAGGGGGACCTGAAGGTGCGATAGGTGTGTTAGTTCAAGACTTTTGAGTCGGAACTCATGGAATTTGGCTCACCTTTGGAATGCCTATACCCTCCCAAACTCGGCTTGCTCCAGGTGACGCCGGCGGGACGTTTCGCATCCGCTGTGCGAATCGCCATGACAGGCGTGTAGGGTAGGTCCTGAAGGTGCGGTTGGTATGTTAGTTCAAGGTATTTGAGTCGGAACTGGTGTAGCTTGGCTCACCTTTTGAATGCACGTCTCCTGCCAAACTCGGCTGATTGTTGGCGACGCCGGCGACGCGTCTTGCATCCTTCATGCGAATCGAGATTATAGGCGTGTAGAGTAGGTCCTGCAGGTGCGGTAGGTGCGTTGGTTCAAAGGATTTGAGTGGAAATTGAGGCAGCTTTGCTTACCTGCAAGATAGCAATATACTATGTCAGCCTCTGATTACTGCACGCGATACCAGCGAGGCGTTTCGCATCCGAGTGACGGAACGACATGATAGCCTTGTAGGGGAGGTCCTGGCGGTACTGTAGGTACGTTGGTTCAAGGGATTTGAGCCAAAACTGACGGAGTTGTGCTCACCTTCAGATTGCCCATATCCTGCTAAACTCGGATTGCATCGGGCGATGTCGAGGAGGCATTCCAGATAGGACGTATGAGAGCGATGCGCACATGGGCCGCGGACATGGGCCCACAAGAGAGGGATGGGGCCAGGTCGGAGCGTTGGGACTGGCAGCAAGAGTTAATTGCCTTTTTCGGACATCAAACAAACTAAGTCGCGTTGGCGCGTTTCCTCAACATAACACCGTGGGACTTGTGACTGGACGCGTCAAGAAACGACGGACGTCCGTCATTCATAGTAGATAGATAGAAAACTGAATATAGTGTTTTGCACCTCGGACGCGAAATTTGTAGTCTCCCATAAGCAACAATAAACGAAATTAGCATTGATTAAAGTTTTCTGGTAGCCTGGTACTCGCCGTGCTACGTAGATGTACTATATTACCAAATAGAAAAGATATGAGAGGATTTTAAATAACAGCGGTGGAAAAACTACGCTTGCAAGGGTTCTTTACCCCTCGCTTTAGGCCCCTCCGACGTTGGCCCACGGATCCCTGTTTGCACGTCCTTTACCCATCTTTTTGAAGCACGGTTGGCTGCTGCTACCACTTGTTGTACTTGCTGCACTGGCGATGGCCGCAGTGGTGGTGGGAAGAGGGGTGGATATGGCCGGGGGCAGGCCAGGATTGAATGAGGACAGTGTGGGGGGAGCACATCGCGTTTTCCACACTTTGCTTGTTTGTGCTTGTACATGCTTGTACGTGCACGTACAAGGTCCGAAAGCTCGCAAGCTCACAAGACAACAAGCCAGGTCCAAAATCCCACAAGACATCAAAAAAAAAAAATCCTAACCTATCCCATTAGATTACAGGCATCATTTCTGCAATATAATTTTTTCAAAACAAGATAAAAAGGTCGCAAGGTCACAAGTAAGGTCACAAGTTTTTTGTGATCTTGCTGATGCAACATAAGAGCTAGCGGCAGCCGAATATCCACCCGCAGTGGACTAAGATCCACTCGCAACTGAGGAAGATGCAAACGAGGACGCCGCAAAAGAAGAGGAGCCTCTTGCAAAAGAGGAACTGCCCGTAAATGGAAGGGTGTATGCGGTATGGTCGGGTGGGGATGGCCATTCGGTGGGGAAGTCATCGTAAAACGACGGTGGGTCCTTGTTGGGAGATTGGGGGGCAGAGGAAGGTGACTGGGGAGCCAGCGTCCATGTAGAGAGTCCCGAGGTGGAGATCATCGAGGCGAGAGTAGGAGCAGGAGGAGGAGTCAGATCATCGTCATCGCTGATCACGATGGCGGGCTGGCCAGCATCAGGTTCTTCAAACCCATCACTGCTTCCAGGAATGAATAGGGGTTTGCGCTTAATAGTCCCTATGATACGTGTAAGCCAACTGGTAATAGAGATAAAATGGCCATGTACCAGTGGAAAGACGGGTCCTATTTTTCGCGGCCTTTCTCATATCTGACTCATTATCCTCATTATCCTCGATTTTGACACCTGAGACTCTGTAAGATAGAAAGAATTGAAGATAACATGCAAACTCACCGGGCTCAGACTTGATCTTGAGATTTGGTTCTGGTTTGACCTTGGGCCTTGGCTTGACTAACAGGCAGTGAGAGAAGATAAGACGAAGAGAAAAAAAGACGCACCTGGCTTTCGCGGTACATGAATAATGTCCTCGGACGGGGTTGGGTCAATCTCGCTACCCAAATCCTCACTTTCGGAGTCAGCCCAATCCCAGCGTCTTTCGGGGATCTTTGTTTTGGAGACTTGAGGATACATGAATGTTTTTCGCCATGAAAAAAGAGTAGCTCTGCTCACCAAGGTAAAGCACTCGGTCAGAGATGGGACGACCCAAACTCTTGCAATGGTCTGCAAGCTCTACGCCCGCCGGAAGCGGATCACCTGAAAGGACAAGGTGCTTGCCGGTTTTGACGCAAGCAAGCCACACCTGCTTCCTAATCTCAGAGGATTCACCCCTATCCCTAGAGAAAGGGTGGCGATCAAGGAAATCAATGGCCTTGGGTAGCAGGTCCTTGATCTGCGCTCTGGCGTCCTTGCAGCTCCAGTTGGTGTCAATGGAGAGTGGCTGGTCGGGAGTGCTCAAAACCACCATGCCGGCATGGCGCATCTTCCCCAGCTCCTCTACGGAGGGGATCTTGGGGTTGCGCAAATCACCATCCTAAAAACTGTGAGAAAGGTAATGTGAATGGGTCAACAGAAAGACTTGCAGAGTCAATGCCGCAGGTAAGGAAGACCAGCTTCCCATACTTGACTATTTCTCCGCGTGTTTTTTCTTTTGCCTATGCCACGTCATCGATGAAAATGTGGTCAAAGATCGAATCTGCATGAGACTTACTTTGCCTTTGCCACCTTTGCTGGCTTTTTTGGAAGGAGGCTCTGTGTCGGTGGAGTTGGATGCGGCTGACTTGCGCTTTTTGGTCCGAAGTCCAGCACTCGTCTCAGCTTCGGCGTCCTCAAGGGAAACCTTAGCTGAGATTGAGGTGGGTGCAACCTTCGCCGCATCCCGGAAACTCTTGATAAAAGTACCGACACTTGGCTTGGGCTCTGGGTGGGCGCTTTCGATGTGGCCGCAGTTTGTACAGAGAACGTGGTGGGTGGTGTCATCAACATATGTCTCCTTGCAGCGCATACAGATGCATTGGTTGCCATCTGCGTCTTTTCCCCGACATAGAGTCGGGTCAGACATTTTTTAGAGGGGAAGAAGAAAAGAAGAGGGTGGTGGTAGCGGGTGACAGAGTTTTTGCTATGTGTGACATAGGGTGAAATACGCAAGGCGGCGATTGAGAAATGCTCTGTTGAAGGCCATAGAAAGAAATCAGAGGAGACAAATATTCTTATATTGATCCTCGTATAGGGTTTATTGGCTAGCTTGTACACTGGGGCCGTTGCGGCTCTTAAAAAGAGGACTTGTGGTGCTTCGGGGATGCTGATGGCGGGAGGGTGGCGCAGAGATACAGGGGTAAACAAGCCAAATAAGGCAACTCAAAGTTGTGTGTGTGTGAAACTCGAAATTTGTGTGTGTGACTCATCATTTGCGTGTGAAATTTAAATGTACAAAGTGAACGCCATAGCTGGCAGGGTAACTGCCGTAGCATCTCATGATCCCATCTTACGGAGAAACTTTAATCCTCCCGGTTGGTCCCGGTGTCCCCGAACCGCGAAAATTCATGTGTTGAGCTCTATATACATCGAGTCTACTTTGAGCAAGGAGGGTAAGCAGAATATATGGCACCAAACACAGTGGAAGCAGGATGAAAGAATACAAAGCACATGAGGAAGCACAGTGTAACACACAATCACATGCGAGGATCTTTGATGTACTGATCCGCATTCTAGTGCAAGTCTCAACTTGACATTAGAGCATATTTGCAAGCCACAAAATCAACGGCCGTATCGTTTTTTACCGACGTTTGGTGACTGATGTGACCAGAAGTGGTCCGCATCCCAGCTATAACCCCGTACACGACGGAAATAAATCCCTTGAAGCTAGGGGAGGGAGACTTACTATAGTCCTTATGTTAACCCAAAAAAAACTGGTGTCCGTTTGGTTTTTACGAGGACCCGTTGCCATTTTCGGCGTCACGAATTTCTACCATCAGGCATCATTTTTCTGATCAAACAAGGGATTTGGACCCGCATGGCACACGGTCGCGACCCGCGGGTGGTCATCGTTGCTTTAGCACCCCTGATAATGGGCCAAAATTCCTAATGCAAAGAAAATTTTGCTAAAGCGGCCTCTTGGGGCGAAAATTTGGACCTGAGGCGAAATCCTGACGATCCCCAGGGCCTCAATTTCTGCGCCGCACCCATGCATTACACAGGAGGCTTCACACATGTGGTGTGCGAATACATTGACATGTCCGCGTCATGACGAGGGCACCACTGCTGGTAATGATTTTGTTAAACAGAGGTCCTACTGTACTGTATATTAATGTTTCATGAAGAGAAGTTGTGCGAATATATGTATCTGTCGTAATTATATGTTCTGGAAGCCTGCGTCGCGTCCCCACATGGAAAAGGGCTGAAAAAATAAAGACGCGTTCCGTATGTTTATATCTATTTTTAGATCACGTGTCCCGACAATGCCGAGACGGATCCGCTTATGTCAGAGGTCATTTCCCAAACGCACTCGATTTCAATTCCTGTCTCGGTAACCCAGTGTGATCTTATCTATTTCGGATTGATCCGGTGTTTGACATAAATGATAAGAAAATGATGGGTCGAGATCACACTGGAACGTCTGAGGCATTTGGTATAGTGATACCCCCCATAGGGTCACAGTCCCAGATGTTCTAGTATGATATCCGCCCATCTTTCTCTTATCATTTATTCAAACTCTGTCGGATCATTCCGAGATAGATATGGATTGAATAGAATATCACACTTAGAACATCTGGGTTACCGAGACAGCCTACATGTATGCCTTTTACCTGATGATATACTGGATTTTTACTGACTCGAAGGAGCGTTGTAAACCGGAATTGTCGTTCTAAAGAGCCGAATGATGTTCCCCACGTTCCTTTCAATGGAGGTTACATCTTCTGCTTATTTGTAGGATAAAATATTCTGCATCGCTCTCTAATAATGTGCATTCTGGGCGAATTTCGGCGGGAAAGAGAGTTGTTAGCCATAATCAGGTTCTCGCTGACGAATTTCACTGAAGATCGATGAACTCCAGTGGATACCGCTGGGTTTCATAGCTCTAACAATATAAATTCAATTAATAATCAAGTCTAGCTGAAGCTTCAACAAGCCAGTCTTCGCGAGTGCTGTTTTTGGTCAAAATTCATGCAATAAACACAGTATAAACAGAAGTAACATCCCAAAAGGGATAGAGATGTGGAATTTGGGGCTGCAAATAGTGATTACACGCAGTAATTGTGTTTGAACTTGGCTGTGAATGTAAAGATTAATTTGGAGTGAGTACGATCTCAAGATAGGACCCGAGTGACACTGACATCCACCCTAATGCAAATAGTGTATGAAGATGTCGACTTCAAAAAAATGACACCTCTGATATGCGAGAATGCTACTCAGGTGGAGGATTATATCTGTGGGAGGAAAGTTCAAGATCTAAGACTTTTTCGCAGTTACAACTTCAACTTGCCGTGCTACAGCAAAAAAAAAGTGCCGCGAATATTGCACTGCCTTTTCCCTTTCGAACCATCAGATCATGTGTCTCGTGCCATTGAAGTTCCGACCCTTATCTTTGTTCTAGTTGGGGCATTCTTGAGTATCGTCAATGCACATTGGCAGTGAATCACAGGGGATGCGAAGCCGCGTTGGAAGAACAAGAAGGAATATAAATGGAGCATCAACGGAAGTCCTGGATTCCAGTTGCCGCCCCTGCAATCAGCTGTGCTGATGCGGAATGAGCACTTATGATGAAGACCTGTGACCGGGTCGAGTCTTGCCCACAAACTGCTGCTGACAGTGGAACGGAAATCAGCAGTGGAACTCGCAGAAATGACGTGGAAAATTCTAGGCATTAGTTTCACCATATCTTATACAATGAGCCGTGGGGTGTGAAACTGTTAAACACACTATTACATAGGAGTCCCTCGTTTGAACCAATTGCAGCAATTCTTCTGATCCTAAACTAAAAGAACTCGGGTTCAACATGTCATTGCTGTAACCCAAACTGAACTAGAAAATACTGAGAATTTGTTGTTGTTTTGAAATCCATCCAGTAATTCGGCAACATGAAAGGACTCGTATTGCCATGCGCACGCAGTGGCCCTAAGCCCAAGTAAACATATCGTATGAAATGGCTGCCTCGGAATCATTAATTCCGTCATTAACGGAGCACCCACGAGGCCAAGAGAGATGGTGAATCTGGCGGAGTTTTCCAGAGCGCTTTCGAACAGCAATGCCGAGGGGGGAAGAGCGAAATTGTGGAAAGGGAGGTTCGGAGAAAGGGCCTGATATGCGGCCTCTGAATAGCTGGGTAGAAATTGCCGAGCTAATTTCGTCCGGATGCCCGAAAGCAGAAGGAAGGTTGCGACTGGTCTGCGACACAAGCCGGTTACCCGTAAAGCCAATATTTTCCCCATGATCAATAATGTGAAGGATGCTCCGCACAAAAATACGATCTGGATAATCTTGAAGGAAGAACTCCCAAGCATCCCTATTGAGGGACGAAGGTATGGAAGGGAGGGTGTCTGCATCAGGTGGGACACGATTAACGCGAGGATCCGAATTGGGGCGGGGCGGGGGATGCGTATGAGGAGGAAAGAGGTCGTTGTATGACAGAGAAAAAGGCGCAGACAGCGTGGAAAGCGAACCACAGGGCACGAAGAGAGGTGCATCGGCTCGGAGTGCTGAACTGTGTGGTACAAAGACAGGTGCAGCAACGCAAAGCGTAAACCTGGATGGCACAAAGATGGGTGCATCTGGCCGTAGACTAGATCTGCGCGGCACAAATACGGGTGCAACCGACCGAAGGGTGGACCAAATTGGGGAAACCGCCGGAGCTTTTACAGGCAGAGGGACCTTGCACGGTACAAGGACCGGCGCAGCAGCCCGGAGGGTAAAGCCACATTGAGTGGAAAGCGCTGTAGACTCGACAAGGAGGAGCAACGGTTCGGCGTAGCCCGGAGGACCGGGAGCGGACCATGAAGATCCAGGAGGGGAGATGCTGGGGGTACCAGAAGCCGTGACTGAAGACGGATGTGCAATTGACTCAACAATGAGGAGTGGTGAAGAACCAAGCTCAGCACAGGACTGACGCGCCGAATGGTACGTGAGGAAAGGTTTGAAGCGCTTAGAACGAGCGCGGCGACCACCGGAAGTGCGGGTGAAAGCCGACGGGGATTGGGATGAGGGCGGCGATGGGATGAAATTTTTTGAACGTTGCCGTGACCCAGAGTTCCTGCGCACGAAGGGGGACGATGCCAGCGACCAGGATGAGCTATGCGACCAGGTAGGCCGAGGCATTCCGTGGATTAATGCTCAGTGGCTCAAGCGAGTGGCTCGGGTCTCTCAATTCCTAAGAGTCATCTGAAAAAGAGGAAAAGCAGCTGCAGATACTGCAAGCATGCTATGAGATGTAGGTAAGAGGAAGAGAGACGCAGAGTATACCTGCAAGCATGCTATGAGACGTAGGTAAGAGGAAGAGAGACAAAGAACAAAGCGCGCGTTGCGCGTATAAATAGGGGGATCACGTGTTCCTCCTCTCGCATAGACCGCGGCTAAATGGGATTTAACCGGTCCATCCAAAGATCACCTCTTGACCACGACAGTATTTCATATCAATTTACCCCTCAGAGCTAGCAATAATTAAATTGAAAACCAAAATGTGCCGGGAGAGTAAACTCCGGCTAGGCGCTCACGAGTCACTGGTAAGCCATAAGCGGGTTTCGGTGATTGCTTCAAATTCACACTTGACTGTGAGTTTCCTTAGTCCTAAGTAAGACGTACCTTTTCCTCGTAGTAATTTGGGCAATGGCGTCCAAGCGAAGTGTGAGTCATTCAATGGACTGCGCAGTGTCACATTTGCTACAGGTGCCAAACTTGAGAACCTATTTGATATATCGATATCCCCGATGTTGCAGGTCACTTTCCTCTTCATTACGTTAAGTGCGAACTTGAAGGAATCACCGAAAGCCGCCTCTGGATATTGTGGTGACGTCTGTTTAAGATTGACTGGTGAGTGCGTTTACCCAGAGTCTACTATCCGAGCGCATTTTGGTTGTTGAGTTATTTTAACTGCTAGCTTCAAGGGATAAATTATATAAAACTGTAATCAATCAAGTTGGTATCAAACACTGGCAGAGATCTTATGTAGGCGTTCCTGGTAACACGGGATTGTTATCATCCGTTAGCGAGGGACTAAATGGTATAAAAAGCGGCTTCTTCAGGCACCGAGACTACATTGACTTTACCCTACCCACTCTGGTCAAGATGAAGTTCCCTAACAAGGCAAGTAGCCTCAAACCCTGTGCTGATGTCGCTCCTCATACCTTCCAGCTCGTGGTCATTCTTTTCGTCGCAGTCGCTGCCGCCGTTCCTACAGAGATGTTGAAGCGCGAGGTATAAAATCCTGTATTTCACAAAGAATTCCAGTGTACTGACACATTAGCAGTCCGGCAGTGCCCTTGAACCGGAGGCCAGTGGCATTATTCATTGCTTTGCCGCCTGCCGCGCTGTTGATTGCGTAAGAGCTATCATGCTTTCTACAATGTATTCGGGCTAATCAGGGGTTACTCCAGGGAGACCGTCCCGTCACGTCTCGCGACTGCTTTGGCAACCCTTGTGCTTGTGGGGATTAATTCATTGTCTGCACATTGTGCTGCCCTTTTCTTTGAATATTATTTCAGCCTTCCCTATGTCACATTGCACCAGCCAACCGTATATCGGGAACCTTTTGTGTGTGTGTAGTTGTAGATGATTGGGCGTCTATGTTCATCAGGAAAACGGTTTTGCTACGGAACTGCCAGCCCATGCTACGCATGCTGATAGCTTTGGTAACAAGTCCCTATTCGGGTGCCCATACCACGGTTATCCCGGCGGTCACTGGAATCCGCTGATTTGCAAAACCATCGGAATCTGGTGGAAAGTGATTGCCGAGGTATTTTTCAAGCTCGCTGCTGGGGCTCAGGAATTATGAAAAAAAAGGCAGAGCTGACCTCCTTGCCCTCGGTATACAGCCCGCGAACTCATCACCAAAAAAACCGCTGGCATCAAAAATGAATCCACTGATTTTGGAAACCAGCGGATTCGACTGAAAGCCGGGATAGCCGTGTAACATTAGGATATACTCGGAGTGCGGCTGTGACTCGTACATGACCACCAGCGGCTGTAGTATGCACCCAGCCACCGTGCTATACCACAGCACGAACTAGCAAAAGAGTAGGACGAAACTCACCCATAGATGACCCAATGGTGCGTGGCACACGCCTGCTCCCAATACCATATTTGGCTTGTCGGTCAATATGGTCCGCGCTCCTGATCTGTTGTTCACGCCTCGTCATGCTAAACGATATCTGCTCCACCCAATTCAGACTTCAGTGCATCTGATATTTGAACTATCATCTGCACTTTTTCTGGAATGGTAGCGATGGGTACTCTCAGTCTTTACTTTCATGATGTCGTGAGTGTTGTAATCCGACCAGAGGTTCTATATTGAGGTTATTTCCGTACCTATTATTATTATTATTTATTCCACGTACTTTAAATTTCTGTGTACCTACCTGCTTACATCTTGGACTTTTATACTTCTTCACAGATGGTATCTCGTTCCAAATGTGTTTGTTGGCTTTAAAAATGGTCTAAATCTACGTGCGCTTTTTGACTTGTTTTTGGAACGACCGTCGGTCGAGGTTTGAGGTGGAGATCTATATTTTGTTGGGTGGGGTTTTCTTTGTGTAGAGTACCTGCCGATGAAATTATGACCGCTGAGTTCCAGTGCAGCGCGGGGAATCGAACCTCGTCCCGCAGATGTTTCTATATTTCAGTGCAGCGGAGTTGTAATGTTCTTGAAGTAGTTTCAGTCGAACTGATATGGGTAAACCAAGCTTGACTACTTATACAAGGAGTGCGATGCGCGCGAGGATGGGAGAAAAAATGGTTAAAAACAATGATTTTGCAAACAGCAATAAAATGTTCCCAACATCAGGATATATCGGCCATTACTGTTATTAGGCCATGTAGGATGGATGGGAATCAGGTTGAAGAGCTACGAGGCGTAAGCAACGTGAAAAGCATGTTGTGGGCCGAGGGTCAATAAACAGGGTCAAAGCGGGTCAGACCCCGTCAAACCAGGGTCACGGTCAAATTTTGTCAACCGGGTCTGACCTTTGACCTGTCAGTGCAACACTGATCGTTTCACCGACCTATGACTCGATTAGGAATAAAAACGGCTTTCATCTCGAACGTCTCCATCGTCTGCGCGGTTGCTGGCGGTTCACGGAGACGCATTGAAAAATGTGCAAGCATCGAGGGAGTGTGTGCTGTAAGCTCATCCCTGAGGCCGGACAATGATCTCCTGAGAGCGCGGGGCGCGCCGCAGCACGATGTAGTAAACGGCCTCGTACGGATCAGATGGGAACGTACCCGCCGGCGCAGAATAACCAAGGGGACACCGGCATTCAAAAAAAAAGATATAGGGTCGATTTTCTTTTTTCGGACCTCAGCGGTGGACTAACTAACTACGTAACCGTTCCCACGCTCCATACATGGTAAGTCTGCACGTGTTTAGACCGCCGAAGGTCCAACGACTTGGCCACAAAACACCACAGCAAATGTCTAAATGTTGTATAGACATCCCAAATACCTTATGAGCCTCACAGGAGCAAATCAAGGTGGAATAATAATATTTGAATCCGTTCGGAGGTGTTTAGTAACAGGTTGCGGTCAGCTTGTTGACGAAACCCAAGAGTGGCCATGATTTGCAAGTCCAATGGTGGTGGAGGAACATGCCAGCATTATACAAGGCTGATTTTCAGCTAACAACTTGATTTCATAGCTCATTCCGGTTTCTGACCACTCCGTCCAATTCGATTGTGTGATTGATCGCATGTTTGCTTCCCATGGGGTATCTTACCACACTGTTGAGACGTTCTGCCCTTCAAAACACAGTTCAAAAAATCCAGGGCCGCCATTCAGATCGGTTTTGCCCCGGAAATTGGGCGTCAAACTTTTTTTTTCCGGCCTCGCGGCCGGACTAACTAACCAACCTTAGTCGCCGGTTTAAATGCCGGTGCCCCCTTCCTTATTGGGGGGGGATCTCCCCAGATATGGGTCGGAGGTCCCTTCTGCAAAACGTAACTTGAGCGAGCTGACTGTGCTTGGCGTATTAGTCGTCGATTGTTCTCGGGCATGCTCGGATTCCTGCGAAGGCTGACTGAGGCTGACTCATTAGTCCTGGGTTCATGACTACGCAACCCTCGGCGACGGGCATAGTCACTCCTTGGCACACCGGGTTCCTCGGTGCCTTTAAGGCAGGACGACGAGCTTGATTCACCTATCGACTTCCTTGATGAAATCCTCACCATTCATTTACGCGCTCGGCCCCGCAATTTTCACCGGAGTTGCGGGTGCGGGATGGGAATTCGTTCAAAACGGCACCTCCGGTGTTCTCGCCCTCGAAACGATAATCGTATCTCCAACCCTGGCCGTTTTCTTTGACTTTGCTACGACTGGCGATCCCCTCATGATTAACAACCATTCCGCGTGGGGAGGCCTGTGGAATTTGGAGACCAACGAAGTGACGGCCTTGGATGTTGTGTCAGATACTTTTTGCGCATCTGGAGGCTTGCTGAGCAACGGAACTATGGTTAGTTGTCGCTGATATGTTCAATATTGCGCTGATTATTTAATCGCCCCATAGGTCAGTGTTGGGGGTAACTTGAACTTCGTTGGCGGAACCTCGCCGGGGAGTGACGGACGTATGGGGTTACGAATCTTCGAGCCATGCGCGAGTCCTAGCGGAGAAGGGTGCACGCTCTACGACGATCCTGAGACAGTCCATCTGACAGAGAACCGTTGGTACCCGACGACTTTGAGAATATTTGATGGCTCTTTGGTAAGCGACAGTTAAACTTTCAACATGGCATATATTTGACCTGGATTATATCGCCAGATGGTGGTTGGAGGCATCCACGAAGTGACTCCGTTTTACAATACGGATCCCGTCAACAACTTCGAGTTTTTCCCGGCCAAGGACGGCACCATTCCTCGGCCTTCCGCGTTTTTGGAACGCAGCCTGCCTTCGAATTTATTCCCTCGGTAAGTTTATCCGTCTAGCCGTTTTCCGTGCTTATTGATTTTGTATAGCGCGTTCGCCCTCCCGGATGGAAAGGTCTTCATGGTTGCCAATAACCAGTCGATTATCTACGACATCGAGGCCAACACTGAGACAATCCTCCCGGATATTCCGAACGGGGTGAGGGTTACGAACCCCTTCGATGGAACGGCGACGCTCCTCCCACTTTCACCTCCGCTTTATATTCCGGAAATATTGGTTTGCGGCGGCACAAATACGAGCGATCAGATTCCGGCCGCAAACCTCTCGAGCCAGCATCCCGCCTCAGACCAGTGCAGTCGAATTTCGCTCACCGCAGCCGGAATAAAGAAAGGCTGGGAGGTAGAACACATGCTGGAGGGGCGAATGATGCCCGAGATGATCCTCCTTCCGAGTGGCGAGGTGCTCATTATCAATGGCGCACAAACGGGCTATGCTGCCATGTCCGGCGTTCACGATGCGGTGGGGAACTCCAACGCAGACAACCCTGCGTACGTGGTCGTCTCATGTCGGTTTTATTTCAATCTTATCTTCTTACAGCTTGACACCCTCTTTGTACAATCCTTCCGCTCCTCTTGGGCAGCGTATTAGCAACAAAGGGCTACCGGCGACCGAAATTCCGCGGATGTACCATTCTACAGCGAGCCTGACGCCATCGGGGTGGGTAGTGTCCGTTTATTTGCAGGCTCAGCGTACTTAATCCTCGCAGAAACATCCTCATCGCTGGGTCGAATCCCAACCTAGATGTCAACACGACCGTCAAATTCTCCACGTTCGTCGACTACTGCTATGCAGAGTATTTATGACTCATGTGATTCCCTCCAGAGAGTACCGCGTGGAGTATTTGAATCCGCCGTATATATCCCTAGACAGACCGATGCTCGCGGGCGTGCCGTCCAAGATCGCGTTCAACTCGAACTTCACCGTCCAAGTAACAATTCCAGACCATGTGGGTAGCCACCCCGTAATCAAAGGTACTTTCCCTCTTCTCTACCACTGTATTATTATTATACTCACTCATCCGTTGAACAGTCGCCTTGATGGACCTTGGCTTTTCTTCGCATGGCTTCCACTCGAGTTCGCGGCTCGTTTGGCTTGAAGCTGCGTTGTCTCATAATCACAAGTCGCTCGAGATATCGAGTCCCCCGAATAACAGGGTGTACCCGCCCGGCCCAGGTAAGAAATCTATGATCGACGTTTTGGTTTCCTGACGTGATGTTTCCCAGCGTACATTTTCCTGACGGTCGGAGATAAGACGAGTGCCGGAATTCATGTGATGGTTGGCTCTGGGGCCTCGCCTCCGGTGCCTGACCAGGGCAGGAGAATTTAGAGTCTTTTCTTAGAGACAGACCGCACTTCAACATCACTAAGCTCACACCTCCTTGTTAGAAAAATAAAGTTGATATTGCCCTGGTGTGAGCACATATTTCTCGTTACAGTATATGTAATTTCCTTCGAATCTGGGTACAGTCCTTCTCGGCGGTCAAGATTTGGATTTTCGTCATTTTTCGTTCAAGGAGACGGGGCAGGGGTAAAATGTCGCTGTGCCTATGTAAGTGCCACAGACTGCCGCAGCACTGCCACAGACTGAGGCCGCTTTGCTATTTATTGCTCTCAAGATCGCTTCCTAATCCTCTGAGTCTCACTTCATTGTTAGGTTCACTCCATTTTTTAAGCCGAAAAAAACACAAGCTCAATTTTTTGGCTTATAGAGTTGTCCTTGAATAAGATCTCCGAGATAACTCTTATACGGCCAATTTCCTCCCCCCAAACACTCGAGTAACACCAAAACTGTTGCAACTGACTGTTATAAGGCTCTCGGAATGGGATTTGGAGAAACGGGTAAAAAGGACGCGTCGCGCTTGCACGCGAGCTCCAAATCACGCGTGATTTGCGATCTTGCTGATGTGCCACCCGGAATTCCCTGGTGCGGAGAGCTGACTCGATCGTGCCCTGCCTGGTTGTTCGTCACACATCACAGGGGTGGTTGTCAAATAGCTTCCAACCTTTGATGTCCCAAATCATGACTATCATGTTCTGGCCTTCCTGAGTCCTCACCAGCAATCTCCAGAGCCTGGTAGGTAGGATTACACGAATGTAAACATATGCACGCCAGACTGAGAATGAGATCTGCCTATGTACTACGAGAGTGAGCATCGGGTATGCAGCGAAGGAGCAAGATGCAAGATGCAAGATTGAATGAATGGATGGGCAGAGACGCGTGAGAGAGGCGGGAGGGATAAGAGATGAATGTAGGTTTTCAGCTCTTGTTTGAAATGGTGAGGCTGATGAAATGCACAGAGTCAAGTCGAAGGAAGAAGGAGCGATACCCACCAGTATGATATTCCAGGCAAGAAGGACTTGAAGGGAAAAGATTGTAACACGGAGACGAGGACTGCACACATTTGATATGGCATTGAAGAAGTTAAAGGCTTGAATATTGAGAGTAAGGATGGAGTTTAATATCGACAGCGAGTGAGTGAGCAGGGTACATGCGATGTCACGAGCGTGGAAAGTGGAGGGACGTAGGGTGAACGAGGAGAGACAGAAAAATCAATCGTGGCAGGAGAAGATGAGGGAAAGCTACGACAGCGAGGGCTGGTAAAGATGTGGGCCGTCGAGAGGGACGAAGTCACGAAGAGCCACTGAAGGCCAAAAACCATGAGCCAGCGGCCAGCGGGAACACCGGACATCAACGAAACGAGGAGCGTTTCGGTCAATCGTGGCCATGCCCATCGAGAAGGTCGAGGACAAGATGAGCGGGGCGTGGGAGAGCTACATGCATCAGAGACACCGGGCTTGATATTGTGCATTTGCAAGTCGTCCCAGGGAAGGGAGTCCAGAAATGCGCGAAACGAGGCAGAAGACAGGGAATTGTGGGGCGGGAAATGGAACGTCAGCGAGAGGACGGGAGCGATGAATCGTAAAATGGGGACTGGATAGAGGGTGGGAGGGAATAGTGGTGGCAAGGTTCGGTTCGGAAATCGGTCCGAACCTGAACCGAACCTGAACCGGACGCACGTTCGGCGTTCAGGTTCAGCGAATACTTGAACCTGAACCGAAAGTTCGGTTCAGCGTTCGGCGGAGAGCAGGTGCGTTCGAACGCCGAACCTAAAAATTCGTCAGGTGAGTGATTTCTACATGAGTTTCTCCACTGTTCGCGCTCAATTTATCCCACATTGCATAGCCTGGGTATTTATCCATCGCAAAACACACCTAAACCTTCTCTTCGAGGCAAATTCAAAGCAATTTCGATGTTAATTGATGACGGTTTGTTATCACGTAATTTTCTAGCAAACTTGCGTGAGGATAATTTATCATTCGTAGGCGTCTCGGCACTAGCAAAGGCATGTGAGATACCTTTTCCAACCACCAGAGCACTGAAAATCTTGGTAAGTGATATTTTCAGTGAGATTTCAGCCGCCCGAGATGGCCGAAGTGCCTTAGGTTCGAACACGTTCGAACGCCGAACTGAACCTGAACGCGCGTTCAGGTTCAAGGTTCGGGAGTTGCCCGAACCGAACGCCACGTTCAGGTTCGGCGTTCAGGGCGAAAGGCCCTGAACCTGAACCGAACCGAACCTTGCCAGCACTAGGAGGGAAATGGCATGGAGAGTGGATGCCGAATCGCACGAGGGGACTGCAGGACGCAAGGGACTCCGCGCGCACAGGAATTGGACGTGCGTCGATGGTGCATGAACGAGTACGGGCTAGGAGGGACAGGAGACGAGACTGGAAAACTTGATGGGCGGCGAATCGGAGGTCGCTTGCTATTGATGGCAGCATCACGAAGGGAGACATACGCTGCGGCAGAGCGTTGGATCGCTCGGACGGGGTGGATGCGTTACGATGAGCGGAGATGCGGGGTCTCCACGTTCGCAGAGATGGCTCGGATGCAATGTGTCAGCAGCAGGCCTGGCGTGCGGGGAAGTGGAGTGAGGCGACATTACTAGCGGGTCAAATAAAAACGTACGGCGGTTACAGGGATACAGAAGCAGCAAGTTTGACGTGCGAGCGAGCACATGCAGGGCAACAACGCCGAGAAGCTGAGAACGGTGTCATCGCAGGGACGGGTGTGGCCAGTTTAGCACGAAGAGGCCGATATGAATCGATATATACAGTGTTTGCGCAAAGGACGGGGTGGCGGAGGAAGAGGTTCATGCGACGCACCGGCAGAGTTGACGCATCCATCCGTTCATCCAGGCTCCAGTAATATCCAGCTCTTTATATGCAGGCAGCAGGTGCAGGATGCGCCTGCGAGATCGACATGCAAGCAAGTTGCGCGAGGGTATCGACGCAGAAAGGACGCGGGCGCGTTATCGGCGTCGTAGGCTCACCCACGTGACGAGGAGCACCGCGCGCAGGATGAGCGGGCATGCGACGGATAAGGGGTGCCTCGGATACTGCGTGGGCCGCCAAGGAAGGCGCATTCACCATGAGATCGCGTCGCGGGGGGGGGGGGGGGGGGGGGGGGGGGGGAGAGATCGAGATGTAGCGGCACGCGCACGATAGGATGGCAAGTCTGTAGGTGACCCGGCATCGCGCAAGAGCATGTATTCGGTGTTGGCGTCAGTCTGCAAAGACATGAAGCGGCATGGACTAGAGGACGGCGTGCGTGGAGGCCCGTGCCGGATCGGCGTCGGCGAGCGGCGGGAACATATTGACGCATCGTTGCGCGGTCGCAGAATTAGCTCGAATTTGGTACAGCACACTAGGAGGATGGAAATGAGTATGAGGAGCGGACGGAATCCAGGTTTGAAGTCAAGGGACGCCACGCACCGCGTTCGAGTGCTGCACAGGGACACTCCCAAATATTGAGCGGATACGCTCCCTGCACGACGAACCTCGGACCAAGGAGGGCGTCGCCTGCGTACGGCGGACGGCACGGGCTCAGCGCTCAGCGGCGGGCGTCCATCTGCGAAGCAGGTAGGACTGACGGCGCATCCTGCGTCCGACACCGCTCACGTCGAGATCTAGAGATAGGCGGCGTCGATGTCGAAAGGGAAATCAAGGGAGAGGGACATGGAGGTACTGACGGGGTTGGGCGCAGCATGCGACTCCACTGCCCGCGAGCCTACACAACGCGGCGCGCTCACGCGAAGGAAGCGGGGTTGGCGGCACATCTGACATCTGCGTCCTACACCACACTGATTACCTGGCGCGATTTGAGGTCGAGACCACGATCAACGCAGCGCCGTGAATTGCGTCTTGAATGGAGCATTGGCGCGTAGGGAATGGCGTGAGTCAGAACAACGGCATCACAGCCACTTGATTGACAGCGGACTCGCCCTTTTCCGAGTCTTTCTTGCGTCCGACTACATACGTTCCACTCTAGCTCACACACCATCTGCGCCTCACGGCGCGCTGGACAACAAATCTTGCTCCGCGCTCATTGTCGGCGCTTAATGCTCAGCCCTCAATCAGCTTCCGTCGGCGCGGGCTCCCGCGCCAAATTGATGTCCCTCAAATTGCCTGGAACATCGATCGCGAAGCTGCTTAGATTTTATCTACGTCGTCTTAGAGTCTCGAGCTGTGGTGTCCAGGCTCCTACGTAGCAGGTTACAGGTATTTTTATCCCTCTCCGAACCCACTGCCTCATCGGCATGGCATGACAAGACAGCATCTTAAATTAACTCCGATGTCAAATTGCCGAGCGCGAAATGAAAACGCCACTGTCAGACAGCTATACAGCATCTTAAATTTGATGCCGAATTGGCGAGCGCGAATGAAAACGCTGCCGTCAGACAGCTGTACCGCTGTGTGAGTAAAGCAAAGCCTTAGACGGTGATGCAGGCGCACGCACGCATGCATGATGTTCCGCAACACACCACCGGAGCGAGGTTCGCTGATGTTGGCGTCGGGAGGAGTCTATTTGCACAGAGGTTTCGAATGCAAGAGTTACCTTCCCACCGCACCATGTCCTCGGGGGTGCGGGATAGGCGCCGATGGAAGCGCTGGGAGCGACGCCACTGGACATGTACGTTGCATTGCCAATTCGGGGCATGCTTTCAACGTGGCAGATACCGATATGGCAGGATCTATCTTAAGACAGTGGCTCAAAGGTAATGAATCCGGAGCGATCCGGCATCAATGCTCCCATGCCTTCACAGCACCTGGCAGCCACATTGGTGCGGTGTGGAGATCTGACATATATAAGATCGACTTCCTGGCCTTCAAACTTCTCGACCTTTCCCCTCGCAATCATGTCCGAGTTGAAAACAGTGTGAGTATCCCCGACCTCCTCTCGAGACTATTGATTCAATTCATGTCCTTTGATTAGCATTAAGCTTCACAGTAAGAACCTGCCTATGTTGATGCTGCCAAACCATACTTAGTCCTTTTCACAGGTATCCATGTCACGTCCTTAACTAACCCCCATGATGATCTTCCGGGTGACATGAAAATGTTTGCCCAGCTCATCATTGAGGAGAATATTTTCCTGCAAACCTTGCCGGTGGCATCAGAGCAGAATCAAAAGAGTTGGAAACTTGGGTTTGGGTGTAACATGTGAGTGTGTAGTGGCCTTTGTAAAAGACACTTAGGATTCACAGACCCTCACTTCTTCTCAGCCCACCCCATGCTCTTACGTTCTCAGTGGCAGTCTTGCGCCAGAGTGAAACTGAGGGAAAACGGCTTGTCGGCTATGTTGAAATCGGGCGAGGTGAAGTCCTTGAATCTGTGAGATTGAATAGGTGTAGGTGCAGTCCCCTTACTCGGAGCATCATCACTGAAAATTACAATGTAGCCTTCCAGCTCCAGTTCAATAAAGTGAATGCCGATGGCCCTTCTCTCAAATTCAAGGCTGGTTTCTCAGTTTCCAAGTTGCCGTACCAGGAGGTATCTGCTTTATATCTTATTGGCATGCCAGAGAATACAAGTGAGATTCCCTACCTATTGTCGGACTACTCCCTGAGTCATCTACAGTTGCCTCTGTCAAGGGTCGAGGGATAGCAAATGAGCTACAGAAGATGTATGAAGACTCCAGGAAGACCCAATTTTCTATGGATGCTCTGCAGCTTTGGGTGATGCACGAGAGGATTCTACTATGCTGCCAAAGCAATGACAGCAGAGCTCAGTGGCTGAATATCCTCGGGGATATTTTTCTACAGATTTACCAGGCATCTGCGACTGTGGATGACCTAAACCAGGCAGTCTGTGCATACAATGATGCAGTGCGGGATGACCCAAGGTCTGTCACCTATCTTGCAGATCTTGGTAATTCGCTTTTCTGTCGCTTTGAGCAGCTCGGTGATCTCAGTGACCTCAACAAGTCCATCATGATGTTTGAGGATGCTGTCCAACTCACTCCAGATGGCCACCCTGACAAGCCTGCAATGTTGAACAACCTTGGCAATTCACTTTTCTGTCACTTTGAGCGGCTCGGTGATCTCAGCGACCTCAACAAGTCCATCATGATGAAAGAGGATGCTGTCCAACTCACTCCAGATGGCCACCCTGACAAGCCTGGGAGGTTGTCCAACCTTGGCAGTTCGCTTTTTCGTCTCTTTGAGCAGCTTGGTGATCTCAGCAACCTCAACAAGTCCATCATGATGAAAGAGGATGCTGTCCAACTCACTCCAGATGGCCACCCTGACAAGCCTGGGAGGTTGACCAACCTTGGCAATTCGCTTTGCCGTCGCTTTGAGCAGCTTGGTGATCTCAGCGACCTCAACCAGTCCGTCATGATGTTTGAGGATGCTCTCCAACTCACTCCAGAGGGCCACCCTGACAAGCCTGTGAGGTTGAACAGCCTTGGCAGCTCACTTTTCCGTCGCTTTGAGCAGCTTGGTGATCTCAGCGACCTCAACAACTCCATCATGATGTTGGAGGATGCTGTCCAACTCACTCCAGATGGCCACCCTGACAAGCCTGCAATGTTGAACAACCTTGGCAATTCACTTTTTCATCGCTTTGAGCACCTCCATGATCCTCGGGACTCTCAGCAGCTGCTACTCCACTACACTTCAGCTGCATGCTCAGCAACAGGCCCTGCCAGCATACGATTTGATGCGGCCAAAAATTGGGCAAAACATGCCCACATTCACCAACCCTCGTCTATACTCCTTGCATATACAACTGCCATTAAACTTCTCCCTGAACTGGCATGGCTTGGGCTGTCCATAACCGATCGGCATCATCACCTCTCACAGGCAGGCCAAGTTGTGAGAGATGCTGCTTCAGCTGCAATTGCAGTGCATGACTACCAGAAGGCCATAGAGTGGCTTGACCAGGGTCGTTCCGTTATCTGGGGACAGCTTCTCGACCTGCGCACACCTGTAGATGAATTGAGGAAGAGCTATCCTGACCTTGCTGATCACCTTGTCTCTCTCTCCACCTCATTAGAAACTGCTGGCAACCAGAGCAGTGCTGTTCCTGATTCTATCAAACCACAGTCACTTGAGTCCATTGCACAGAAATCTGATGCCCTCGTTCTTGAAAGGAATGATATCCTACAACAGATCAGAGAGCTGCCAGGGTTTCAGAGGTTCCTATTATCAAAGACTATTTCTGAGCTTTCGCTTGCTGCGAACATGGGCCCGGTTGCGATTTTGAATACTAGTGCATATAGATGTGATGCTCTGATCCTCGTGCCGGGCCTTGCAGATGAAGTCATCCATGTCCCACTGAGTGACTTCTCAATCCAGGAAGCACAGGCCTTGGCCGAATCTCTGGCATCAATTGTGGGCACTACCGGATGCAGTGATAGGTTGTATGGTGCTCATGAGGGAGATATGGCTCCAGAGGATATCTTTCCCCATATTCTCTCTGAGCTCTGGGTTAAAATTGTTCGCCCGGTCCTGAATGCACTCGCAATTACGGTAAGCTATTTTAATCAACACATCCAATTCCCATCCTGATGATATCCATAGACTCCAGTGAGCCAGGATTTGGGACGTATCTGGTGGTGTCCAACAGGGCCACTAGCATTTCTTCCTATCCATGCAGCAGGACTCTATGGTGAAGACCAAGCATTTGGCTCAAAATTATCCGACTTCCTTATTTCGTCCTATACACCATCATTGTCCGCCTTGATCCAAGGGTTTCGCCCACATTCTGGATCCCAGGCAGACCTTAAAATGCTTGCTGTGACTCAGCCATCAGCCTATGGACAGGGACACATCCCAGGAACTCAGGAAGAAATCAAATCTATCCGGCAGCATGCCAAGGGAAAAGTTCCCATTCTGTGGTTGGATCAAGATATGGCCACAATAGGAAATGTCCAGAAGGGCATGAAGGATTCCAGATGGGTTCATTTCGCCTGCCATGGTTTGCAGAACGCCTCTCCAACTGAAAGTGCCCTCCTCCTTGCTGGAAGCTCACGGTTGACACTCTTAAACATTATTGAGCTATCTCTCCCAAATGCAGACCTGGCATTCCTCTCTGCATGCCAAACTGCCACTGGTTCCCACGAGCTCCAAGATGAGTCAGTTCATCTCACTGCTGGCATGTTACTAGCAGGGTACCGAGGTGTCATTGGGACGATGTGGTCTATCATGGACAATGATGCGCCACAAGTTGCCAGTGATGTTTATGCTTATCTATTGGAGGCATCACCTCCAGATCCAACAAGGGCAGCTCAGGCACTGCATCTCGCCATTCAGAAGCTTCGAGAGCAGCCTGGAGCAAAGAAATCATTCTTACACTGGGTGCCCTTCATACATTTTGGGGTTTAACTTGGGGGATATAACAACTGTGTAGGATAGGGATATATATAGGTAGGTGCAGAAGGAGTTTGGTAGTAGTCCCTGTTTCTGTAGGACTTCTTGTGATTTACAGTCTTGATTCTATTCGATGGAGTGTTAGAGGTTACAAGTTGCAACCTCTATGGGAATCTCAACAAGTCCTATATTGCACCCGACCTGATGTTTGTGTATCTCATCCAACCCGAGAAGCTTAGTGACTGGAAGAACAAAATGTCTGAGACACGCACTCAATGCCCAAGAACACAAGCAAGATTCACAACACAAACTAGACTTATCGTTTCACTCAGCCTGCACAAGACAGTCTGCCGCAACCTTCCAGATTGCGGCCTGCCACGCCATCCTGGCCCCCCGCAAGGTATGTGCACATGGCGAGGTAAATGACGACCAACTTAATCTCGCAATGTCCAGGAAACCAGCGAGACAGATCCAGCGAGCTAGATGGTATGGGATGTGGTCCATTTCTTTCCGATCGAATCCGTACTTCATCGTGAGTCTGAGGTTCTGTCGCGCCTTGCTATCACCAAGTATCGATGTTCTTCGACAGGTTTCGATTGAATAATCATTTTTCGGTGAGAGTTTCCTCAAATCGTTCTTGCATCGATTACCCTTCAATTTAAGGTGTGATGCCGACTCAAGTTGGGGAAAGGTAACAATTGTTTGAAAGTTCAACTGATAGTCTAATCTCCATGCTGATTATTGTGGCAGGCAAATTTGTATCGCTGGATGGTATCTTTCACTCGGCTCCTTCATTTCTCATGTGTACTAGCACATATGTAGTACATAGTCATGCAATGAAAAACGACCGTTACTGTTGAATTCTTTCCGACGTCGATTCTCCGCATTCCTCTACTGACACTTCAGGCTACCCTGGTGAGCACCCATTAGGGCCTAACTTTTCATGGAGAATGACTGGCCCAAGGGGGGGGTTTTTTGAGTGGGGCCCCCACTTGCGTGGGATGTCCCATTTGTCTTGGCGTTTACTATGTGGGGGCTCCCACCCATCAATACTGGGATGTCCCAGCCCGCCGAAGGCGGGCCCGAAAAATTTACCTGGGACATCCCACAGCGTCTGGGACATCCCATTTGTGTCACGTCACACAGGGGTGGCTGGGGTCCTTCCCACCCAAAAAAAAAAAAAAAACTCTGCGTACCCCTGCATACATTCTGGGTCATGCCTCTTGGTTGCATGGGTGCACCAGCGTTATGCATCAGGCGATGCAGCATGCGTACCCACCAGGGTATTCAAAATACCCACGCTTCACTGTGTATGTATTCCCCAGTGCTATCGAAAAAGTTTCAGATTCTTTTATATATGTATCCTTTCATTATGCACATATTCCCCAGCGTTATTGAAAAAGTTGCCAGTGTTTTCGATTCTTTTGCATATGTATCCCTTCACTGTATGCAATGGAAAAAAATTCCTGTGATTTGATTTTTTTTCCCTCATATACCTATTCCTTTATTGTCCGCATACTTCTTAGCGTTATTGAAAAAAACTCCAGTGGTTTGGATCTTTTAATATATGCATCCTTCCAGTGTGCGTACTCGCTCCCAGTGTTTTGTATCCTTTTAATTAATCTATGTATCCCTACTGGTGTGCTCTCCCTGCAATTTTATTCAAAACATCAACACCATCCTACCGAGGTGCTCATTACAACTTATCAATGTGTTACTTCTAATTATCCCAAAGTAATTCATGTGGGAGGTCCCACTTTTGGCGGCGCAAGCTGCAGGACGTCCCATCCTTTGCAAAATCCTCGTGGGAGGTCCCACTTTTGGCGGCGCAAGCTCTGGGACGTCCCATCCTTTGCAAAATCCTCGTGGGAGGTCCCACTTTTGGCGGCGCAAGCTCTGGGACGTCCCATCCTTTGCCCAATTTATATCAGCATTGCCATCTCACCACAACTGGTTTGGTTAGGGTGAAGATCAGCAGAAAGGTGTGAACACAGATATAAATGTATTTATGTAGTGAATACATTCATTTAATCCACCTGGGTTTCTTTGTTCCTTCCTTGCATCTGTTAATCTGCCTCACATATCCTTCAAATTCTTGCACAAATGTCCCACAGTCTGCCGCAATTAATTGCCCATCGGAAACTGAACAACTTAACAAAGTTGAACCAAGCTGAAGAGCCATCACGTGATTAGACGCGTCGCGTCCTCGTGCCAAATAAACCACGCGCACACGCCAGACTTTTACCCAAGTCTGGAGAACCAAAAGCATATTGCATATATTACTGTTGTTCTTAGTGCTGAAAAAAAGACTACGACACCCTGCAAAGACTTTTTAACCCTTGGATAAATCCACACTTAACGCACTTCCAAGACTCACGTGATCAGACGCGTCGCGTCTTCATGCCAAACAAACCACGCGCTCCCGCAAGATTTTCACAAGTCCGAGGCAAAAAATACTAAATTGTAATTACTACGACATGGAGATAGGGCATATATTGTAGCATAGAATTGGAGCATAGAACATGTAGGATAGTATGGTAATATATACTTACATCAGGAAAGTCGCAAGTCAGGAAATATAAATGCAGTCGTTACAGTATACAATTTAACCCCGGGCAGGACCATAAAGCCCGTACTCGTGCACTTCCCGTTGATAGCGACCCCGGTCGTCTTCGCTGGTGAGTATGGGGGTGAGCCCTGGCGCCAGGAGCACCCAGTCCTCTGTTGTGGCGTCCCAGCGCAGTGTGTTCTCATCTGCTCGAGTAGGATGGTCCACCCTCTCGAAGCCAGACGCATACCAGATCTTGGTAGTATGCGGCGAGTTGCGCACTCTGAAACGCAGGCGCCACAACTTCGGTTGGGCGCTAACCTCCAATCGTCGGCGCTTAGCCGCGTCTGGAGACGCCGATAAGTTCGCTCGGCGCTTGGTGGCTCCCGCATAAGTCCGCTGCGGGGGAGGAGGGTGGGCCTCCGCCGCGGGCGGAGGTGGCGGACGCGAAGAGCCTTCACCACGCGTGGTGGCATAAGTCCGTACGTCGCACGAAGGAGTCCGGTGGCGTGAAGAATCTACACGAGGACCGCGCACATAAGTACGCTCCTCGCGGCGCGGCGCAGACGGATACGCCGCAGGGGTGGTGCGCGGTGGGGGTGGGGGTGGACTCCGGTGGTGTGAAGGCCGATCTTGATGGCGCGAAGAACCAGTCCGCGCCGGCGGTGGCTGCGGACTACGGTGGCGCGAGGACGCCGCATACCTCGACGAAGCCGGAGAATCAGGGCGACGATAGTCGCTCTGCACATAATAAGCCGGCGCCTCTGTACGCCCGCGAGGAGGGTGCAGCCCGTCGTGTCGAGACGTCTCGCGAGGAGGCCGCGCATAGTCGCTACCCGCACCTTCCCAAGCTGCGTCGGGTGCATAGCGGGTGGCGCCGTTATCGCGAGGGATGCGGGGGGGAGGGGGAGCCGCTTTGTCCTTCGAGCTCTTCTTCGCGCTCTTCTTCTGGGCCTTGTCCTTCTTGTCGAGCTCGTTGTTGTATTGTTTGCTGTGCTTCACCGACCGGAGACGAGCGCCGGTGAGGCTGACGACCAGGCCGATGTCGCGCTGCTCCTCGAGCGATAGCTCCTTCTCATCTATCAAATGCAGTCAGCGTCATGAATCCCTGAGCTCAACGTATATACACACCTTCGGTCCAAGAGACTATAGCCATCGCACCTTCGCTGTCGTCCTCCTCTTGGTCCTCCTCCTCAGCATCGTCCGCCGCGTTCCCAGCCTTGCGCTTATTCGCCTGCTGCATGGGCGGCAGGAACGTCTTGTATTGTGTTGTGGAGATCCTCTTGACCTCGAACTTGCCTCCGATGATTTGCTCGGAGTCTTCAAGTGCGCTGGGGTAGTTGATGATGCGGAACTTGTGCTCCCACGCGGCGTCCAGGAACTTTGGGCCCCATTGCATCTTGATCTTGTTGATCTTGTCGAGAGGCAGCGCGCCACCTGCGATTAGGCGCGTCTCTGAAATGCAAGACATCGTTAGATTCATAGTTCTCTCAGAAAAAGACATCGACTCACGCAGCTGGGTCGACAATAATGAAGTGAATATGCGCCGGTGGGCATCCCGAGGGAACTCCCCCTCCCTCTGCGGGACCACCACGGGCAACAAAGCACTGCCCTCTTCAGCAGCTGCCACCCCCCACCTCTGGATATCGATCATTCTACCCGTCGTCAAAGTGAGCAAGCGCATCGCCGGAGCAGGAGGAAACTCACCCGAACATGTGCTCCATGTCCTTGATCGTCTGGCTCAGACTCTGTTTGTTGCTGGACCGCACGGCCTTGAAGTCGTCCGTGCCACCCCAAGTAAAGCTCGCCTGTCCTTGAGTGTCGATACAGTATCCCCAAACGTGGACGCCCAGGGATTTATACATAGCACTACTCTGTTAAGACACGTCAGTTATACGATCTGACGAAATAAATGGCATCGCGTACCAGTTGGACCATCGCCTTCATCTCTTTTTGTACTGCCGACTTGAATTTACCCTTGTCCCGCCACTCGTGAGTGACGTTGGTCATTAGCTTCGTGTGCCAGGTCAGCAGCCAGGGGAGGGCCTTGAAGACGGCGTCGCTGTCCGATATGTCCCCCGGGCTTACCCCGTTTTGCGCGCACTCCTGCTTGAAACTGCTTCGAGATAGTTGATTGTATTCGGCGGACGACACTGATTTGTGGTTAGTCTCAAGTCGTACCTCGAAAGAAAAGACTCTACTTACTATCCTCGTGCTTGGGGTGTTCCACCGAGTACCACCGCTGCCAAACGTTCCAGCCAGAGATGTCGCGCGGCTTCTTGATGGATGTCCCGACCAATTTGTGTAACGTCTGTGGCGACTTCCCGCACTCTCGCACGAGCTCTGCCACCTTGTCTTCAAACACGGCCAGGGCGACCATGAGGCGGTCGGCGATGTCTTGTGGAACTGTCCCCGACTTGTAACGGCCGGACCCCTGAGCGTTGTTTCCTTCGTCGTCGGCGTCCTCGTCTCCGC